>JAOXYF010000023.1:4825988-4872660 GCA_028565775.1 Sternarchorhynchus goeldii
AACCTCCCAGCCTGACGAAGTCTGTCTGTCTGTCTCTGTCTGTCTGTCTCTGTCTGTCTGTCTCTGTCTGTCTGTCTGTCTGTCTCTGTCTGTCTGTCTGTCTCTGTCTGTCTGTCTCTGTCTGTCTGTCTCTGTCTGTCTGTTTCTCATCTTATAAATATGTGATCTTATGTTTAGTTTTTTTAATTACTAACTGAGTGTGGGGTGTTCAGTTAGTCATCATGCAAAAAAACAAACACTTTATCTGCCTGTGTCATACAATGTGTGTGTGTGTGTGTGCGCGCGCTGTAATTTAGTTTAGTTTAGTTTTTTGTTCAGTGAGTGAGTGAGCAGGGAGTTGGAGGTGGAGCAGGTGTCCATGGTTGTGCAGAAATGAGGGCACCTCTCAGTGAAGGAATGGGTATAGAGGGAATGATTCTGTAACCTTACACGAGCCTGTTCCAGCGCGCGCTCGTCTGGGCCGGTGCTCCACACGGCCCCGTGCTCCTCAGCACTCGGGCTCTTCTGCTTGTACAGCCTGACTGCTGGCGTGGAGTTAATGTTGAATTTCATGCTGTGGAAATCAGAACTCGAACGCCTTCCTTCCGTTGGTGGAAAGCTCCTGTTTTTTCTCACCGACCTTTTGAGGCCTTAGGCTTTGACATTTCGTTTTCTAACCACAAACTCCATCCTCCTCTGTTTAAGGTGCAGTGGGGGGCGCGAAGGTGGCAGTGCCCTCCGGTCCTTCCCCCATTGAGGTGAGCCAGCCCGGCAGCAGCCAGCACGCCCTGCCTGCCAAGGACGAGCCCAGGGCAGGCGAAGAGAAGCCCAAGACCCCTCGGACTCCGGAGGGCGCTGGCCTGGACGCAGTGGTACCGCGTTCCGTCTCCGAGCATGTTCCTATCAAACAAGAGCCAGTGGTTGCCGCGGTAAGACAAAAGTCTTTGTCATTTACTTAAATTTTCTGGCCCAGAAAAAAAAAAGGTCCTCTTCTTCGCCATGAGACACACACATATTTCCGACGTTAAAGGCAAACGTGGTGCGGCGTGAGGGATGGGCAGGGTTTCTGGCCGTATGTGGTCTTTTGTCAAGGAGGGGAAATGCTAATCCAGTGGGCGTGGCCTATTCCCCCCCCAGCCAAAACCCACCTGCATGGTGCAGCCCATGACCCATGCTCCTCCTGCGGGTGGAGAGCGCGCCGAGGAAGAAGAGGAGAAGGTGGTGTGTCTTCCGGGCTTCACGGGACTCGTCAACCTGGGCAACACATGCTTCATGAATAGTGTGATCCAGTCTCTGTCCAACACCAGGGAGCTGAGGGATTATTTCCATGGTAAATGACCAAAGCACAGACTTGGAGGCATTTGCTTGTTATCAGTATGTGGTTTTTGGGCCATGGATACCCATCACCCTAAAAGAAGAGCCTTAAAATAAGGCTTAGAACTGCGTTTAATGTCTGAGTAACGATGTGTTCATGTTGCTTATTTAGTTGCATGTATGTTGCTTGTCTTTTTTTTCCTCACTTCCAGATCAGGCATTTGAGGCAGAGATCAACTGTACCAACCCCCTGGGCACAGGTGGAAGGCTGGTCATAGGGTTTGCTGTGCTGCTTCGGGCGCTGTGGAAAGGCACCCACCATGCATTCCAGCCCTCCAAATTAAAGGTACCACTGGCCCTGAACCTCTCTACTGCCGCCCTGCTGGCGCCATGAAGTTCTGCCCGTTGCCGCCTGCCCGAACACTCCCTCCCCCCAGCAGACCATATTTAATAGGTGATCGGATGTGTTTTGTGTTTCCCTGTAGGCAATAGTGTCCAGTAAGGCCAGCCAGTTTACGGGCTATGCTCAGCACGACGCCCAGGAATTCATGGCCTTCCTGTTGGACGGGCTACACGAAGACCTGAACCGCATCCAGAACAAACCCTACACAGAAACGGTGGACTCAGACGGGCGGCAGGATGAGGTGGGGCTCAGTGTTGTGTCCAGCACATCGCAGGCCTGGTTGGGTTCTTCCTGGGACCTGGGCCTCATCTCTCAACCAGTCCAGCTGGTGTTTTTGTAAGCTCAGTGGTGAAGGCCACGACCCTCAGAAGGAAGAGGGTGATCTGCTGGATTTCTACGTTCTCAGTATTCCTCTTGCACGTGAAGAGTGCACTGATCTCTACTGCAGAATTCACCTATCCATTTAAATATTTGTTGTGCAAATATATGATTTATATAAGGATTTGTTATTCGAATGTTTTATCTGCTTATATTGAATTAACTGATGGTTATATTTGCATTCATAATTGAACAGGTTGTAGCAGAAGAGGCCTGGCAGAGGCATAAGATGAGAAACGACTCCTTTATAGTTGATCTGTTCCAAGGCCAGTATAAGTCAAAGCTGGTGTGTCCAGTGTGTTCTAAGGTAAGCCAAGAACGCACTAAAATATCTCACTCACACACACACTACACACCCGTAATATTATACACACACACACACACACACACATAGCTGGAGTCCCAGTTTGATAGGAACATGCTCAGTTCCTCTGAGAGGCTCCTACCTTCTCTTTCCATGATGATGTTCTTCCAGACAGTGATGCTTTGGTGCTGCGTTTTTGTTGTTCTGATCAGTCTTCTCCCCTCTTTCTCTAGGTTTCTATTACCTTTGACCCCTTCCTGTACCTGCCTGTCCCCTTACCCCAGAAACAGAAGGTGCTGACTGTGTTTTATTTTGCTAAGGAGCCCCACAAGAAACCAGTAAAGGTAAATGATTTCACATATACATGTATGTAATGGTCTTTAATAATTTTTGTTTGTTTATTTGTTTTATATTTCTGTGTCAACTTGTTTTGTTAACTGTTTGTGCAGTTTTTGGTGAGTGTAAGTAAGGAGAATTCTAGTACAGATGAAGTGCTGGAATCCCTTTCTCGCAGTGTGCGGGTCAAACCAGAGAACCTGAGGCTCACGGAGGTACTGAGGGTTTAACACCTCCACCCTTTTCACTTGTTGAAATGAGTAGCACTTTTACAGTATAATCACTCTTGGTTTTTCTGTTCATTTTTTCTGCTCCTGGTCCCGTCTCTGAACCTAGCAGTTGCTGGCAGTAAAATATGTCCATGCGTTTCCTCTCCAGGTGGTCAAGAGTCGCTTCCATCGGATCTTCCTGCCGTCCCACTCCCTTGACACGGTCTCGTCCTCGGACATGCTCTTCTGCTTTGAGGTGCTGTCCAAAGATCTGACCAAGGAGAGAGTGCTGCTGCTCCGGGTGCATCAGGTAAAAGGTGCCAGCACGCCACACCTCTCTCCTTACCCCGGCCGCGTCGTCTCGGACAGTCGAGGGTTGCGTGTTATCGGTTCAGAAATCCATCCGTGCGCGTTTGTCTCTTTCC
Organism: Sternarchorhynchus goeldii; assembly: GCA_028565775.1. Taxonomy (NCBI): domain Eukaryota; kingdom Metazoa; phylum Chordata; class Actinopteri; order Gymnotiformes; family Apteronotidae; genus Sternarchorhynchus; species Sternarchorhynchus goeldii. The sequence goes on from JAOXYF010000023.1 coordinate 4,829,337, forward strand.
TTCAGAGGCTTCAGGTTCCCAGCGTTCCCATAGCCAAGTGTGCGGCGTGTCAGAAGCCGCCTCTGTCGGACGAGGAGAAGCTGAAGCGCTGCACGCGCTGCTACCGAGTGGGGTACTGCAACCAGTGAGTCGCCTGGCCGCCTCGTTTGATTAATCACAAGTGCGATGGGTTCGCCTGCAACTTTTAGTCATCGGTTCACGTTCAGAACGGCTCATTTGGTCATGGGGAGGGAAAAAAAAACTGTCTCTTGCTTTAGGACTTGCCAGAAGAACCACTGGCCCAACCACAAATCCCTGTGTCGCCCTAACTTTGAGAACGTGGGGCTGCCGTTTTTGATCAGCGTGCCGGAGTCTAGGCTGACCTACGCACGCCTCTCTCAGCTTCTGGAAGGCTACTCCAGGTAGGAATCGCGGTGTGCTGGGGATTTTTATCTACGACGGCAGTCCTCTGAGCGGATAAGTCAGGCATCCATCACTCTCGCCCTGCTCGCCTTGCGTCCAGGTACTCGGTGAACGTTTTCCGGCCTCCCTTCCAGTCTGGTCGTACGTCTCCGGAGGCCAGCCTGTCCCGCGGAGACCAACCTGCTGTAACGGGAGCTGTTCCTGATGGCCTGGAGCCAGAGGTAGAAGCTCTGTCTGCAGGTGGATCAGGGGATGGACAGGACCAGGCTAGTTGTGTCTCGGGTCCCGACTCTGAGACGGGACAGGCTTTGGCTTGCTCAGCAGTAGATGCGGACACACTCTCCACTCGCACCATGGACTCTGGCTTCTCAGAGCTTCCACCCAGTTCCCTGGACCCGTTTGGGGAGAAGGAAACCTCTTGTGAGAAGGCTGTGAAACCTGAAGGTACCTTCACAATTGGGACATCCATTAAACTCATTGTTTTTATTGTGTTACAAAGTATTGACAAATGAAGTTGAATTTTTAATTCCCCCCCCCTCTCTCTCTACAGCTGCCGTGACTGGTTACCAGCAGTCCTCTGAGTGTAGCTATGGTAGTGCTTCTCAGTTCTATATCTCCCTACAGGATGCCAACAACAAGGAACAAAAACTTGAAGATAAAGGTTAGTGTCTCTCTTTCTCTCTCTCTCTCATAAGACTGCTTTCTTCTTTTCAGGAGAGCTCATTCTCTCACACTCAGTCACACCTTGCTTTTGTTCACCAACCACCCCCCCCCCTCCCCAAAAACAGGTGAGGGTGTGCTGGAGGTGTCTGAAGACTGCACCTTGGAGCTGGTGTGGAAGAACAACGAGCGGCTGAAGGAGTACGTTCTAGTGCGCTCCAAAGAGCTGGAGTTCGACGAGGACCCAGGCTCTGCGAGCGAGACGGCCAGAGCGGGCCATTTCACTCTGGAACAGTGCCTGAACCTCTTCACCAAGCCTGAGGTGCTGGCCCCAGAGGAGGCATGGTAGGCGCGAGCACTTGAAACGGTCAAAAAGGTGGACTGTTTCTTTAAGAAGGGCTCACTTGGAGAGTAGCTCTGTTCAAAAGAAGAGAGTTTTTTCATGTCTTAGAACTTTGGTTCCCGCTTTGTCGTGCATGCATGTGTGCGTGTGCACGTGTGTTGTAGCCAGGGTGGTTTAGGACTGGTTCTAATTCACATTGCACATAAAAGTAACTCCCATGAGTATATTTTCTATGTAGTTTTTGACGCATCTGTTTGGTTTATTGTGTGTTTCCTTGGTTCAGGTACTGTCCAAAATGTCAGCAGCACAGGGAGGCGTCGAAGCAGCTGCTCCTTTGGCGCTTGCCGAACGTGCTCATCATCCAGCTCAAACGCTTCTCTTTCCGGAGCTTCATCTGGAGGGACAAGATCAACGACATGGTCGAGTTTCCCGTGAGGTACGAGTAAAACCCCCCCCCCCGTCTACCTCAGAGCCGCTCCTGGCTGGGTTTATGGAAGAAATGCAGATTACAGCGAACTTCACTCATCACTCTGTCTGCAGAAACTTGGACCTGAGTAAGTTCTGTATAGGCCAGAAGGAAGATGTCCAACAGCCCCCCATATATGATCTCTACGCCGTTATAAACCACTATGGAGGTATGATTGGAGGCCACTACACAGCCTACGCTCGTCTCCCCAGCGACAAGAACAGCCAGCGTAGTGATGTTGGTACGTAATGACCATCTCGTTCCAGATCCAGAAACCATGCGCTTGCTGTGGGTTGACTGGAAGTTTTTCAGTCTTAATTTGTTGATGCTGTACGTATGTTGAGGTGATCGAGCCAACAGCGGCTTCCTGCTGACACCAGCGTGGTTCGGCTTTATGAATTAGTATCCAAATTAGCTGAATTCTGGAACCTTCCCCTTTGTCCTTCCCTTGTATTTGATTTTTATTTGTGAAGACAAATAATTAAAAGCAAAATGTACTGGGAATTTGGTGTCTGAGTGAAACTTTTTTTGTACGCAGCTTATTACCTGAACTATTCCTTGTTTCCAGAAATGCTATCTCATCGTTACTCTTCTCTTGTTTCTCTCCGAGGTTGGCGTCTGTTTGACGACAGCACCGTGACCACGGTGGAGGAGAGCCAGGTGGTGACGCGCTACGCCTACGTGCTGTTCTACCGCCGCAGGAACTCCCCAGTGGAGCGGCCGCCCCGCCTGCTCCCGCCCCTGGGGGCGGAGTCGCCGACTGCAGCCGGAGCGGCGGCCAACCAGGTGAGCTCATCTCTGGTTTCCACCCGTGTAGGTTTGTCTGGAGCCACTGCATTGTTTATGACCCCTGGGGCTTCTAAAGTCTCAGTTTGGGGTTCATGAAAAGATGAATTCAGTTTGTGTGTACAGACAAAATGGGTCAACGTGGCCCACTGTGAACATCAGTTCTTTTGGATGAAAAGTGGATATTTGTTTTTTTAAAAGCTTTGCGTTTTATGCATTTCCACCGTGTGAATGTGTTCTGCACTTTGAAAATCCTGAACTGCCTTTGGGTTGTAAAATGATCATCTTTAATTATCTGTTTTTTAAGAACTGAAGCCTTGTTTGGATTGTGGAGGGTGTGTATGTAGGATCACTTGGAGTCTTTTATTCATGACTGTAATGGGAAATTGTCATGCATTTGTTTCCTGTTAGAAAAAGGGCTGTTTTATTTTATGTATTGGGCTAGTTTTTTCAGGAAAAATAATTTGTATGTAGTTCCAAAATGAATGTTACATCTGTAATAAAGTACTAAGATTTAAGTGATTTGATCTAATTAGATTAGTCTCTATTTGCACACACAGCAATATTAATGACGATTGAATTTGAAGATTCTTAAACCTTTTATCGATATTTGCAGCAACTGATTGAGGGACATCTTGTTGCAACTTAAACGGTTGTTCTAATTCTGAGACGCAAAACAAAACATCAGCCATCACTTATATTATTAGTATGACTCAACTGTGAAGAGCATAGCAGATACAAATCAAACAAAACCAAGGCCTACAAGTACATCCAGATTAGAGATCCGAATGGTCATATGTCAGCGAGCTCAAATGGCTTCTGTTCTCGATCACTCCTCACCCACAGATACGATCCACTGCTGTGTTACTGGTATTCATTTCTAAAAGTACATTTGCTGTCACTATGCACTGTGGACAACAGTGGGAGGTAGTTTTTGTTTGTTTGTTTGGTTTTGTTTTGGCCATGTCTTACTGGAGAATTCCACACTTCATCCAAAAATGACACCTGTTTTAAAACACCAGAACATGCAGAAAAGTTTTTCGAAGCCAAAAAATTTTGTTGTTTTTTTAAAAAAAAGTTCAGTTCAAGTTCAGTCTCGTATGTTGGATACTTGACCAGTAACCAAGCTTTGTTGGAAAAAGAACTGCTGTGTTTTTGTGGGGACTGGACCAATGAATGTCCAGACAATTAAGAGTATTTTTAGTCATTTTTGAAGTAGTCGTTTTTATTCCGGATTTCAAAAGGGCAGTTTTTTGATGAGTTTCTAAAGATTAATTTTTTAGAGCCTTACATTCTTGGCCATTACATGGGATACAGATGTTCAAATTTCTTTATTTGTAGAAATGTTGATTAGTCATGAAAGTTACTGTAGTATGGTACGATTTAGCATAAGTTACTGTAGTATGGTACGATTTAGCATAAGTTACTGTAGTATGGTATGTAGATGTATGGCCTACCTGGCCATACCTTTGGATTTGGCCTTTGGAACGAAGTCGATCCATATTACCAGATGTGCCAGAAATACAAACATAAACCTAAAGCAAACATATTGTTGGAGTCTTTTGTGAGGTATTCATTAGGCACTGCCATCTGAACGAGTAAAAAAAACTAGTCATTTTGGTCTCATTTTTCAGAACTGCTTTCTGAGGTTAAAATACATGTACTTTGCATGAATAGTGCGTGGTCATACTGAGCTGTTTTTACGTGTTGTTTGTGGTGGACTTTAATTTTATGCAAAATCAGAAATTTAATATGGGTCTTTACTGTAAGTCTTTACTATAAAGTCATTTTGTAGGAAATTTCCAGTACTGGCACTAGTCATTTGGCAGGACCAAAAGAATGTATTTTTAGTTGATTAGTGACATTGGCATAAGGTGAATTTAAAATATTTCTTAAAATCTTCTGGCACCTTGATGAATTTCTGGTGAATTGCTGTTCTAAATTCCTAGTAATCACTCGGAACAGCTTTAATAAAGCATCAACAGTCATCTGTTGATGTGCATTACAGTTCTTCTGTGCAGTGGATTATCTGCAGGATTTTGTGTTTGTGCAATTGGATATCTCAAAGCCCCCAGTGCTACAGGAGCAGGGTGTTTTGTAATCAAGTACGCAGCTGCCTACATTCTGTGTTGTGCCCATGATTTAAAACGTCCACTCGCTAAATTATGGAATTATAGTTGAAGTAAGAGAAGTTTAAAAAAAGAGAGAAAGATATTACCAGTTGGTGTCATGGCTGCTGTAGGGGGACGGATAAATTCTCTAAAGAGGTTCGAGCAGCAGTGGTTCACCAGTTACATTATGGGTTTATATTCCTTTTTAATGTATTTTGTAACTGCTCTTTGGTATGATGTATAGATAAAGGAACACTAGTGTGTTCAGTTTGAACTCTGTGTGTGTTCATGTCGTGGTGGATTTTTCCACTAACGGTCATTTTACTGCATTCTCCTTCATTTCAAAAGGAGCAAAAAAAATAAAAAGATGAAGTGAGTAAATGAGTGGGGGGTGTTTCCTCCAGCTACAGGGACATGGAACGGAAGTGCCCCCCCTAGAGATTAGATTAATACATGCAGATATTCCTTTAGCTTTTGTGGTTGTGTAAGCACTCTGAAAATTGCTCTGTCTGAATTTGCCATGTAGTGTAGTTGATATGCCTGTCGTGATGTATCTTAATAACATCCCTTATTGTCAGATTTCCAGTGGGCAGGATGTTTGTCTGCACTGTGTTTTTTTTTTCTCATTGTACTGTGCTTCTGAATGCAGCGTTGTTTGTAAAAATTTAGATTGTATGGAGATGGCCACTTAATTTATTGTATGTGCACAAGTAGTATGCTAATATGCTAATGTTAGTTGAGAATCAGCATCCCGTGCGCTATTTTCTTTTCTGGTCTGAATGTGTTTTGTTAGTATTTAACACTTTTTGAGAATATGACCAAAATGACCATTTGCTATGGCTGTAATTGGGTGCTTTTGAGGCCTGGCCCTATCCTCGAAGCTGACACAGGTTTCCACCAATCGCAGGCGTCTCTGATATGGCAGGAACTGGAGGAGGAAGAGGATTGGCAGCGAGGGGCTCCTTCCCGGGGCCGGTTCTGGCCCGCTCTGAGAGGACGCAGGGCCAGGGCGACGGCCGAAGAGGAGGAGGAAGTTCGTGGAGGGCTAGTGGCAGGGCGCAGACGGGACTGTGTCTGCGATTATTCAGACGATGACCACGTCAGATATTTCATCCTGGGGACTCTGGCTGCAGTTTTCGTTTTGCTGCTTAATCTCATCTACCCTCTGTTGTCAAGAACTCACTGGACTTAGGCTGGAAGTGGGAACTCCACCCACATTCCCAGTTCCTCCGTGCATGTCAGAATGAGCACTCTACAACCAGCATGCGCACACAGACGTTTCTAATGATTGCACTTTACAGTAAGAATCTGAGAGTTGCTATAGCTGGGTTGGTTACATTAGTAGTGTGGTCACCGCTGTATGCCTTGAAACTTGCTACTTAACTCTGGGAAGCGAAGCTAAGAACTGTGTCTGAGGTGTTTGTATGTGTTTATTTATTTCTTTGATTTTAAACGTTCTGTACGGTATCTTTTAGCATAGCATAAATGACTCATTTTTAGCATTACCCATACATCTTAATGTTTCACTGCCTATAAACCATCTTGTTTGGTTCACATAGAGCTCACTTACCTTACATTTGAAAATGTGTACCTGTCTAATTTGTAGAGAAGTTAACTCTAGTAGTAATCACTAGTAAGTTCTCTGACTGGTTCAATATCCAAAGCCAAACTCTGTTTAAAAAAATGACCACATTATCTTTGAACAACGCCAGACTGTCCCTATATGTTTGAGTTCAGTTCCTAATCTTAATTATCAGAATTATAGTATGACCTTAATCTACCGTCCCAATGGCAGAACCGACCCGGTAAACAAACATTTTTACACTATCCTAGACTATCCTTGTTCAGTGCATATTTTTATGCAGTGATTAACTCCATCATTAGACAGTCTTTCCAGCATTAGTGCTGTATGGCTCCACACTGTGTTGTCTAAATTTTCACAGTGGTCTCAGGCCGTTTGAGGATGACTTGGCTTTGACAGGCTCGTTTCCCCTTGTTGTAAGCAGTAGTGGTTTTTCCTCATGGTCCCTATTTATATTCCAGGTGGTGCTGATGCCCTGTATTGATCAAATTTGACACTTGCCAAACCTTTGCTCTGTATAGTCCTAATTACAGAATGTCTTTTTAGAGGTATAAAAAGCTTATTGTATAGTTTGGTCGGAATAGTATGTACTTTCCATCATTTGGTAACATTTTTAATAGATTGCAGTGTGTACTGTCTAAATCTCGTATACAAGTCTGAACATATATACGAGATATACAGTAATGTAAGATTGTCTGGATTGTTACCACACTCAGGGATATTGGCCTTTTCTGTAAAAGTTCATGTAATCCATCCAAACCAGTGTATCTATTTAGCTTCCAACAATGCTTTCAGAACCACTCAACCTCTTGTTCCATCTGTTTTATTATGCTACTGCATATTTGCACACTATGAATCAAGAATCCAACAGTTGACTGTTGGAAATGGCACTGTGTTCAACACCATTCCTATGACGGTATCCATCTTCAGAAGAACATGATAGAAGTGTGAAGTATGACTTGTCCAGATGGTGTGTTGTAGCATCTGGGGGGGGTGGTTTTTAATTTTAGGTTGGTCCCCATTCCTTTGGCTCAGGTTTCTTCCTTGATGTAATTATTGCATTGTTCGTACATGTATTGATGAGCTGACTTGCTCTATGAAAATCCTTTAAGTTTTAGAACACTTAATTTTTAAATATGGTGTAACAAATGCTTAAACAAAATAATTCTATTTAAGATAAGCACATTTTGTCAGCAATAATCCTGTCACAGTACAAATCCTTCAAAGATGTTTTAAATTGTACTGTTGTACAGTTATTTCTTTATTGTAAATAAAAGGTCAGTCTTATACTGTCTGAATAAATTATACATTTTTCCACATCATGTGCTTTTCTGCTTGCAGTTACATGTGATTGCTTGTCTTTTTGTGTGTTATTTTGTGTTTGTTCACTGACGTTTTTGTGTTCCATTTGCGAGACTTGCAACCTTTTGGTTTTTATTTTACAGGCTTCTAGCCAGGCGCTCTTTGGGACAGACCTGGACCCTGAAGGTCCCCTTCAGTTGGGCACGGAGGTGAGATCCGATCTTTTTGCCTGCTCTGCAGAATGCTCTGGGCCGTCTTATACCAGCATGGAAGAGGTGGACTAAACTTGACCTAAAGCTGGGGCAGTGAGCATCATCAGCCCTCACCTCAGGGAGACTACTTCCTTGAAAGAGAGACTTCAGAGCTCGTCAGTTGATCAAGCCCAGCAAAGGTGCTCAAGTTGTACTCGTGCAACATTTAAAATTAGAAATCAGAAAAGGGAGGAGGGGGGGGGCAAAACAAAGCCATGTGTACATCTCACAAACACTAAGACTGTGTAGGGCTACACAGGAAAGCAGGTGGTTTCTCCACATGAAAATGCATAGAGGGGATTGGCTGGGAGTAGATTTATCTCCAAAGGTGAAGATTTGCACAGAGATGTTCACAGCTTGGGCTGCAAACATTTGATCACACAGCCACAGGGAAAGGAGCACTGCCAATAGTTGTTTGGGCACTTGTGTTCATCCCCTAGGGTGTTAAGCAGCTCGTCACAGATCTGCACGCTGTTTTCAGAAATTGTGGGAACACACTTGACACCCTACAGTTTTGGCGTTCACAAATTAATGGTCGACACAAAGGACAAATAATGTACTATTCACACCCTTATTTACACATAAGGTGGATTAGCTTCTTGAAGTGGTTTTCTTTGTATCTTTTTGGAGTGTAACTTGTTCATTTGTAGGATTTGCTAAGCGGTGCTTAAAATTATTTGAAAGTCATGTAAACAATGTCAATATTGAGTATGGGCAGCTTTTTGTGCGCGCGTGTCGGGAGCAGCAGTTTTTGTCTTGTACTTCCATTTGAGTTTTACTTTTTTACGCCGTGTCCTGTGGAAATGTCTACATTAAACACAACGTCTTGAACGATGAGACGAACATGCATGTTGACGAACTGTAGCGTGTCGCATCATTACTCACACCTTTTACATATTCTCCTCTTTATTTGAAGCGAGTCGTCTTGTTTCCACGCCTTATTTGTATCACACTGCATATTAAGCAGGGACTGTGGGGTTTGGTGGTGATGCTGCTGTTAATAAAATATAAATGGTCTATAAATAAAACTGAGTAAATTAAAGTGTATAAGAGTTTGATGAATTTTCCCTACTTTTACTTTCACAAAATATTTTGAAATGAAAGTCATTATTGAGGGGTTTCTGGATGGATTAATCATAGTACAGATGATCTTAAGTGTAAGTGTGATTGAACGCAGCAGTAGGATGAGCCTCTTACCCACCCTTGTTTTCTTTTTCTTTTTGTTTTGTTTTTTAAACACCTTTCACAGCATCTTGCTGTATTGCTGTATTACTCTGTTATTCCAAAGAAAGTAATTTGTAATTAAACCATAATCAGTGGGTAATTGATTAAAAAAATAATTACAACCATGGAGTATCTCTCTCACCACACATTCTACAAATGGTTCAATAAAACTGAATCTTTGGTAGACGCAGACTACATTACTATTAGTTATTAATGGTCTTAAATTACTATTACAGTTCTTAATGGTCTTCGAAATTGAATTTCTTCATTCAGTTATTTTAGTTTCAAACTGTTTTAAAAGATCAAAACGAATATCCCAAAGACAGGTTGGAGAAGATTCAAGTCGAGGTCCATTCCCTGTTTTCACAGGTTGGAACAGGCGCTCAGGTGGGCTGTTTCGTGCTTTAGTAACTGATCTGTAACACATTTATATAATTATAGGTAAGAAGGTTTGGTACTTCGAATGAGACATTTTTATGACTAGATTTAGGCTTAATGGTTAGTGGTGTAATGAAAATAGAAGCGATATTGACATTTATGTTGTACTCCTATAGGAGGCGCTCGTCATACTTTTTGTAGTTTTTACCATAGACAGTGTTGACTGGAGTAAGGAAGTAAACTTATATCAACGCTGCTAATGCCGGCTGGTAGCTGTAACCCCAAGCTAATGTGGTCAGAAAGCAGAAACGTAATTTTCTTAGTTAGAAATGTTAGTATGCTGTTACCGGGTGGCATTGCTTATATGTAGCCGTTAATTTTGTACCTTATGCGCCCATCTTGCTAGCTGTTTCACTAAGATAGGATGGTTAAAATAGCTAGCTAACTAGCCTTTTAACCTACAATGAAAATAATTCGAAGGGTGTTTGAATAACATTACTCGGAGATTCATTTCGATTGTAAGATAAATAACCTATCTAGTTGTGTTACCTATCTTATTTTAATCCTTGAATTACTTAGTAAATCCATAACTAGCTAGGTAGCTTAGCTGTCTGTCTTTAGCAAAGTTACCCAAAACGTGAACTTGCTGACGTTGAAAAGTGTCCTACTTGTGTTTCGTAACCCGCTGTTAGCCAACAGAATTTACCTCGATAGTTTGTCTAAGAGATCCTCACTTTACACTCTCGCATTTGTGAAATCTCTCAGTTTTCCCTTTGCAATATGTCTGTCTCAGAGAATTGTGAAATACCTGAGACCAGCAATAACAAAACCAATAGATGTAAAACCAACAAGAACTCCGACAGTGTTGAACATCAAATTGCCTCGGTTCCAAAGTTACTGTCAGTTAGAAAGAAAAAGGTGATTATTCACTTTGATCTAAACAACACCATCCTTGTATCTGATGCTGTTACAAACCAAGGAACGGTCGCTGCGCTTGAATATTTTTTGTCTACTGTGACCTGGGGGCGGATGGAAAAAGGTACGGTATGGTTGACTACAGCTTTAAAAAAAAAAAAAAAAAAAAAAACCGCATACAACTGAACTTTCCTGCATTGTATTTTTTTCATAGTGTATTGACACAACTGGATTACGTCTGTGTCTGCATCATAATGTCTCTTTATCCTACACAGGAAAATGGGAGTGGATGTGTGAGGCTCCATCTCTTCTTCCACCCTGCAAGGGTGCTGTGACTTATTACTCTCAGTTTGGTAGAGTAGCAGGCTTCACCACAGCTGGGCCAGGCAAGCGCTTCCGAAAGGCCCTTGATGAGCACCTGGAACTGCTGCGCTGGCCTTCTCACCTGCCTGCAGACAAGGAGTTTTCTGTGAGAGGAGAAGATGGCAAACAGTACCATTGGATCATACCTTCCTTCTTCCAGCTGCTGCAGGACCTGGCCTCACAAGGGGTGGAGTTCTCCATCTTGTTTCGCACTTTTGGTACCGACCTGGCCCGTGTCCTAACAGTTGTTCAGCAAGCCCTTGAACGAGGGTCCCATCCACTCTTCCCTGACCTCCCAGCACTGCAGGTAGGCATTTAAAAAAAGCTGAGCTTAATGCTACATTTGAACGTGATATGTAAGATGGCATTCATTTCTTTTAGTTGAGAGTGAACAAAACGGCTGGCCGGATAAGGTGCAGCACTAAGAGTGTGGTTCTGACACGTGGAGAGGAGCGTTTGTCCACACAGGATGGGGAACGGACGCTGTACGAATACCTGAGCTCTTTAGAGGGGTTGGGTGGCTTCCAGGACCACTTTGACTGGTGAGTATCCAATTAGAACCATCTCTCCAGCAGTCCTGGTTAGTTCCAAGATTTCTGGCTTTAAAAAGAAACACACCCAAATAAAAACAAAACTCAACACAACCCTGGAAAAAATCCTGGGAACCTTGGTGAAACTCTGTATATGTAAAATTAAAATATATTTCTACTACTGTATTGTAGTGGAGCAACACTAGTCAACCAGGATGACCAGTGAAATCACACGTGTGTACAAAGACTGCTTACATCTTTCTGATCATAATGGAATTTACAATAGGTGGGCAAGAAACACGTACTCCATTCTGGGAGGAAAACCACTGTGGGTTGACCCTTTTGACTCCACAGCTCAACACATCTTTATTGATGACAACATCCGCCAAGATGACAAAGACACTATTGTTCATCCTAAGGTTTGTGAAGAATATTTACACAATATTTACTCTGTATACCTTGTCAGTGAATCAACAGTGTTGTTAAATCCATTATGGTTCTGTAGGTATTTTTGGATCCAGATGACTCGCAAACCCGCACAGCTTCCACTTCAGAACTGTACGATCTGTGCCTGATACAAAATGACCTACTTGGAGCCATTTCTGACCCAACATACTTCACTCAGCGCATCCAAATCTGCATGGAGAATTACAAGAGGAACCTTGAACAGGGACTCAGTTAGATATCAAAAATGCTTTTTAAAAGAGATGGAAGAGACTTGGAGAAAAGTGATGAGGTAAATACTGCTGAGTCGACCCAACACTGTCTGTTTCTAACTGTCCATCATACTCACCCATCCACTTAAATATTCAACCCTCAAAATTCTTCATCCTGTAAATGTTTTTTTTTACAATCTATCATTGTAAAAGGGGTACCTGACTCAAGTCCAGTATTTCTAATACTCTGTACAGTTTAGTTTCAACAAACCTGGTTAAAATAGTGAGATAGCACTGATGAATAAAGCAGTAGATCACTAGGACCAGAAATGGGCCCTCTGATGTAAAAGATTTATAGTGTGCTGCATCTCCTTAACAAGAGAAGCAGCACTACCGATACTGTGTTCCCCCAAATATTGTAATTTAAATAGTTGGAAACAACATTCAAATTATATTCTTTCTACCATTTTAGTTCAGAACTGTAATGCCTAAAGCATCCTAAGGTCCAGACCGGTGGTTATGGAGGAGATAAGGTCAGAGAGTGTAGCTATAGGCTCAAACCAGTCATAATTTTACAGTGACAACAATGCCTTTCTGTTGTATCACTATATAAATCTAACTATATCAGTTACTTCAGCAGTATAATTATATGGTGGTGGTTGTTTCTGCCACTTTCTGTACTACTACTTTACTGCATCATAAATAAGAAAATATTCTTGTTATAAGAGCATCTGTATCTTGGAGAGTGTAGTTTCAATCAGTGTAAAACCATGAAAATTGGTTCACTGGTGATGCATATTGGTATTCTCAGGGTTTGTGATATTTTACTTTGGGTACATGTTTTGGATTATCAAATTGTTTATATCTTCAAGGACTATAATACTTGAATTGTTGGCACTGTTTTTGCTTTGAAGATGAAAAAAAAAGCTTTTTGTCTTGCACACAATAGAACTGGTCAAGATTTGATATGAAGACAGCACACTGGGTTTCAAATTTGGCTACAGCATTGTGTGCATAGCTGCATTGTTTAAATAGATGCACTGTAATAATAATGTCCAAAAAACAGCATGTACTTTTGCCAAACACAGATAAACCTTCAGGTCTATGAAGAGTTACTACTCAATGCAGTGTCACTTTTGACATCTTTACTGTTTGGTTTTGAGGTTGTATTAAGCTTGTATATGGTATTTAATGATATTTAAAAAGGTTATTATTTTCACCATTTGAATAAACTGAGTAGTTTGTGCTCCAATGTTGTATTGTAATGCATGTGTATTCGTGTTTCATTAGAAACAGACCTGAATTAGCAAGACCTCTTCTCCTGTAAACTGTTTGTTTATTTATTATGAAGAGTAGCCCAGACATTAGCCTCTTTTACATGGTACGTAGTATTCCATACATGTTTGATAGCCAAGAGGTGTGTGATCTTTATTTAAATATTTACTATGGTTATGAATATGAAGGTCCCAGCTCTAAAACATCTGAAGGATCCTGGTTTGAAGTCCCGATTAGTTTAGGAGATATTTTAGGTTATATACGGCTTTTTGGTTTGTTTGGGTTTTTTTGTTTGTTTGGTCGGTCAGCAGGAAAACTTGATAAAACTGCTGTTTTATTCATTCATGTAGTAATCTAACCAATCGCTATAATTTAGCTTTACAATTAAGCACACGCATCCCTTAATTTAACTGGCTTTCGGCTGATAGTAACATTATATTTAATTAAATTAAACCCACTTAGTTATCTGGGTTAGCTTGGCCATCGTACGTCTGCAGGCTTCCGTAGACTGGATACGCTGCTAGGCTCTTGGTCCCCGTTGGTATTTCCACGTATTTCCCGGGAGAACTTGTTACCTCGGTAACGACTGTAAACATTGTGGGCGGTAAGAGGAAACGCTCGCATTAGACTGACATCTTACAAAATATCGATAACTCTAATTATGTCAAACGCGTTTGTTTAAAAATCGTAAATATATTGTCTTCACAAAACTGTTTTTCCTTCAATGTGTTTATATAAGTGTGCATACAATATGCATATGTACTGTTAGCTAACAGCCATTTGTCATTAGCTAGCTAACAACTTCTTGATGAATTTGGATGTCAATCCTTGACATTTTGAACTCTTATTTGTAATGTAATAAAGTCTCCCAACTACGCAATGTCAGTGTTTGATGAGGATGATGTGCTGCGCGGAGAATCTGAGGGAGAAGGGCAGAAGGATGGTCAAGAACAGGATGCAACTTCGGAACAGGAGCAGGTAAATTAGCTACCTACGAAGCTAGGATTGGGATTATGGACCAAAATATTGGCTAAATCATTTGGGGACAGTTCAGAAAACAGGACTAAATATCACAAAAACAGTATTGATACATCATTTGATTATTTAAAATGTCATTTGTATACACTGATTATTGAATAAGTGTTTTTAGTTACTGGTTTTGTAGACAGACTTAACTATTATTGGAAGGAAACACAGCTATGTTATTTCCATCTGTTTGTCAGATTGAGCCATGCTCATTGACACAGGACATGGTAGCCCAAGGCCTGTCGTTATTGTGCCGCACAGGAAATGGACTGGCCCACGCCTTTGTTAAACTTGACCTAAAAGACAGGTAATCTTTCTTGAAGACTAAGCAATAAATGTAAATGGCACAGCTAAGACAGGGATGTAGAATTTCCTTTCCCTGGTAGTACCTTTGGTCAGTTGTATTAATTTTTTAGGAACATGCTGGCATTCCTTTGAAATGTTTTATTCATTACTCTCTTAACCAGACACCTGACAGATATTGTCTCACTAAGCTCTTTCATCCATCTGCGCTTCTTGGACATCTCCTCCAACTACCTGTCGGACCTTTCTCCACTGGCTGCCTTAACTCAGCTGCTTTGGCTAAAGGGCGATGGCAATCGTGTTCATGCGTTCAGAGGCCAGCCGCTAGGTCAGCTGGATTACCTGCAGTGGCTCAGTCTGGCAGTTAATCGTCTCTCTGATGTGGAGGGTCTAGGGGGGCCTGCCCTGGAAAACCTTAATCTCATTGGTTAGTTACACACCTCTGGACAGCTGAGAAATCTGCTTTTGTTTTGAAGTTGAATTGATTGAACATTTCTCATTGAACACACTGAATTATATGGGCACACCACCACGGAGTCTTTACTTATAAGATAAAAACTGATATTAGTATCTGTGCTTTCAGCAATTGTTCATTATCCCTGAATTTTCAGGTAATGGAATTCAAAGGATGGCTGGCCTTGAATATCACAGACTGACCAATTTGGTGACTCTGGAGCTCAGAGGAAACTGTTTAGAAACTACGGATGGCATTTACCTTCCCAACTTGCGTTGTCTTTACCTAGTAAGATGGTCGCTTTGGCTGTTTGGTAGATATGAATAAATTTTGTTAATGTTGTAGTATAATACAAACTTTTATCTTAACTGTTAGGCCCAAAATAGAATAAAAAAATTAGAAGGTCTGGAGAAACTGGAGCAGCTAACAACTCTTCACCTCAGAGACAACCAGCTAGAGACACTCGATGGAATCAGTTTGAATATGAAATCTCTACAATATCTTAACGTGAGGTATGCAATCAGAGGATTTAGCCTATAATTGCAAGATTTATGTCAGAGATACACTGGGATTCAAACAGGTATTTGAAAAACTTATCATTTCTACCACCCCCCACCCCCCTCCCTCTCAGAGGCAACTTGGTATTTTCCCCACAGGCGTTACGAAGTCTTGTGGCTGTTGCTCAGACATTGCGAGCCTTGGTCTTGGCAGAAAACCCTCTGTCAGAGACGGAGGATTACCGACTCTGTGTGCTCACACACCTTCCACTTCTTGAGAGACTAGACAAAGACCCAGTCTCCTCTGAAGAGAGGTCTGAAGCTCAGGAAAGAATTGGGGTACAAACCTTTCTACTTTGACATTTATGTAGTATTGCATGCATTCAGTACTACTGTGGTGATTAATCAAATGAAGAGAGTATGAATAATTGAGATACTGAATTAATCTTATTATTGTAATGTCAATTTATTACCATTTTAGGAATTTCAAGACTCCAGAGAACAAGAGGACCAATATACCTGATTGTAGCTTTGTTCGTGTATTCATTTGTCTGTAGTTCTGTTATATTCAGTGTTGACCATAGTTTGCCATGTTTTTTTCTTCTTCAGAGATGTTCATTTTTTATTAGTTACTTTAACAGTTATTTTGCAGACTAAAGTGTTTTAGTGTCATGTTGTAAAAAATGAATTTCTATTAAAGACAAATTTTCAACTTCACAGCTTTCATTTAATCTATTTGTTGCATTCTCATCTTTACAAAAATAGGTGATTTTCCGCAGCATTATTCTCTTGTCAAATTATTTGGACCAATTCGATACTGATGAGGAATATCCTTAAAAAGACATGATGATGATGATGATGAATGAATGAATGAATATATTTGTAATGAATAAATCATGAATGGATAAAAACCTAGTGATCATCATGACAATAGTATTGAACTACTCCTGTGGATCCCCTAACAAGTTGAACAATGTGCTAATAACACCAAGATCACATATTTTGTAGCAAATAAAAAGGGTTAATCAATTAGCGATAGAGCTTTTTTATACTGAGTTTGTAAAATTACATTCCTGTAGTTTCCACAAAGTAAGCATGAGGGAGCAAAAACGGCCACTTCCTTGTTGGCTCATACTAGTCACTGTTTTAAAGGGACAGACAAACCAGTGTGAAATACGATTTGTCAATTCAGTCTCGAAACTAAGACTATTCTTTTTCCCTGCAGAGACAACACCCACGCAAGAGTTTTTGCATGTAACAAGCTGCAAAAATCAAAGCATACAATAAATAAAAATACTTCACAATTGTAATTTCTCTTGACATCCAAATCAACTATGCAGCAATTTACACCTGGAACAATTGCTTAAAAAAACATCCACTTTATCAAACCTAGGGCCAAAACAAAACAAAAATACTTTCATTGTACTCATTTGTTCATTGCTACTCGCCGTCAATTGCTGCGACATTTTTCATGTAATCCTGAATTCTGGTAGTGTGACTGCAGTCCTGACATCTTGCTATGGTCTCGTCCAATCACAAGCCTCGTGGGCGGAGTCGGGGCAGAGTCTCGCTTAAAAAGCTTCCGCGCAGCTACCTAGGCTGCTCCCGGTCCGGTGTTGCTGTGGAAGATCCCCAATAACTTTTTTAAGTCACTGATATAGTCTGCAGTAAGAGAATATTCAGGCTGCTTTTCAACATCCGCAAAGATGGAAAGTTACCACAAACCCGACGAGAAAACTCTTCAAGGCCTGAAGGATATTGCTAACAAGCTACGGATTCATTCCATCAAGGCAACATGTGCCTCAAATTCCGGGTAAGTTCTGTGCAGATAGTTATGAATGGCGGTCTGCCATGTTCCTTCGTTGTATGAACGATTAATGGCCGAGGAGGCCCTCATTAAATATAATTTAAGGTTGCTTACAAGTTTTCACATCTTCGTTACCAAGAATCGTCAGTGATGGGTTAGCGAGGTAGCTACGCTAGCTAGCTAACTCAATAACTAAACGCGATGAGGTCGTTGTCATTCATTCTGTCGTACTTAGTTAGTTAGACGGATAAGTAACTACCTACCTAGCGACTTATCCAGCTAACTGCATGTCTCTTGCAGTTTCTAATAGTAGCACAAAGTTATCGTAGCTGGCTAGAAGAAAACAAGCTAGATAGCTAATTAGCTAGCTGATGTCCGTAACCGAGCGCGGCCTTCCATGTGGTGAGATGAAATTGACTAACATCGTTAAATTAGCCAGGTAAACATTTCATAAATATATTATGGCGAATTCTACGAGAGACTTGATGGTAAAATGACTAGTAGCTCTCGCCTGCTTTTACGGAGCCGTCCATCATACCTTCCTGCGTGTTGCAGCAGTTTTCGTCGTGCGGTTAATGGAGGTCTCCGTGTTCCATTTTACTAGCGGATTTAATCAGTTTGTTAAATCTTCAAATTGAAGCATCAGTTTTACAACTGACTTGATATTTCAACGTTACGATGTTATCATATCGCATCTGTACGTGGTATCCCAATAATGGGGGTGGTGGGTACTTCAGCTGAAACTTATTAATGAAAGGTGCGCTCATCATCGTGTTATTGGTCATGGCCTTGATGTCCCTTCACTTCACTCGTTCCCTGTCTAGACTTGGTTTGGTATTGTGTGACGTATGAAGATGCATTTGAAACTTGGAGGCATTAACCAGAATAACTGTTAATTCATTAAGAAACAGGGTGAATTCCAGCCTTCTGTGAGTCATCTGTTATACTTTTGAGTGAAAATACTTCCTCCTTTGGTTGTGTCCTCATTCTTTTGTGTGTGGATTCTTTAAGTATATTATAATCTGAATCATTACGTTTTTTTCCTGATACCGGCAAAGATGGAAATTTCCCCATTGTGGGACTAATAAAGGATTATCTTATCTTATCTTATGTATAGTGCCGGTTTAGATCGATGAGAGACTTATTTTAAGATCTCTGATTTTTCCACCATGTTTCCCTTCATCTTGCTTTCCTTTATTTCAGCTGATAAAAGGTCTGTAGGACCCGGATGGTAATACAATTGATCAATGCTATGTAGTACTAAATTTGGAATGTACAGTAAATAACATGCATGTGTTGTGTGGGGTAACATCATTTCTGTCTCTGACCACTGAGTTGCATGATTTGATTTCCAAACCGTTCTGACTGTAGAAATTGAGACTTCCCTTAGCAGCTTTTGCAACATGCAAACAAACTGTTGTACAAGACTCTTGCATTTGAGAACGGACCCTGAACCTAGTGAATGTAACCGTTTGTTACTGGGAATTTTTCTACTCATGCATTTGCTTTGAGTGATCTTATAGTTGGTGTGTTTGGCATGTAGAAAGGATGGCAGAGCAGAAAATCTGGCACTCTTTTCCCTGTGCTCTCTCAAAGTGGCAGGGAATATCTATACAAGTCCATATGTCGTGTTTACATTGATGCATGGACTTTCTGACCTGTAGAACTGATCTCTAGGTCTTGATTATAACTTAAAGCCACATTCTAGAACCACTGTGGACACAAAGCAAACAAGTCCTTGATTCTGCAGCCATTTGTAATGTCATTTTCTTACTCAACACCTCTTATTACTGAATATCCTCCTAATCAGTACTGATTTTATATTTTGTTGATAACCTGCATGTGGCAATGTTTGGGCTAATGGTTAACGGTTGATTGTCCGTGGCTGACCACGCGGTGTTCTCCTCACGGACAGGCACCCCAGCTCCTGCTGCAGCGCTGCTGAACTCATGTCAGTGCTGTTCTTCCACACCATGCGCTACAAAGCTGATGACCCCCGACACGCCTGCAACGACCGTTTTGTTTTGTCCAAGGTAGGCCTCAGTCGTCCAGCAGGGTGGCAGTGTTGCAACTACGTTTCCTGCAGGCTTCCTGTCATTTTGGTGCAAGGTTTTCTTTGTGAACTGATTGTTGCACTAACTCGTGGTAGGTGTAGCTGACTCGTGTAGTTACCACCCCCTCTACTTCCTTCTCTAAGGGTCATGCTGCTCCCATCCTCTACGCTGCTTGGGCAGAGGCTGGCTTTGTGAAGGAGGCTGAGCTGCTCAACTTGCGCAAGATTGACTGCCTCCTAGAGGGCCATCCCACACCTGTGAGTGAAGGGCTTCTCAGATGATGACTTTTTACCATGATTGTATGTATGAGCTGTTGTATGTAGTGTGATCATACATTACCAAGAATCTGGTGTTGTGCTTCGTTTCAGATGATTGTTGATCCATTGTTTTATTAAAAAAAAAACTTCCTTGATTGATGCAGTGTTTATCTTTCTTCTAGAATTTAGCATTTGTGGATGTGGCAACTGGCTCACTGGGGCAGGGCCTGGGGGCTGCATGTGGGATGGCCTACACGGGCAAATACTTTGACAAGTCCAGGTACTGTAATTGAACCTCTGCAGCCTCCCTTGTGACTCAGATATAATCAGATTTTACCCATGCCGCCAGTTTGTTACACGACTAACATTACCACCTCACCTGTGGCCACTCTGCTCTTCAGCTACCGTGTGTACTGCATGCTGGGAGATGGGGAGTGCTCAGAGGGATCTGTGTGGGAGGCCATGGCCTTCGCGTCCCACTACGCTCTGGACAATCTGGTGGCAATACTGGACGTGAACCGCCTGGGTCAGAGTGAAGCTGCCCCGCTCAAGCATGACGTGCACGTGTTCCAGGAGCGCTGCAAGGCTTTCGGGTGAGTGCCCCCACCCCGCTCCCCCAAACGCGCATCTTCACGCACCTTCCCCCTCGCCCGTGCACTCTTTCAACCGGTTCCCCGTCTGCGGTTCCTACTACTTCCTCATCTTGGTTCAGACTCTCCAGGACTTTGTAACCTCTAGATCCTCCTGGCCGTTCCTCTTCCACTATTGGTGCTTTAGTCGCTGGTATGTTTGTGTGTTTATAGTTGGAACTCCTATGTGGTGGATGGCCATGATGTAGAGGCACTGTGCAGGGCTCTATGGGACGCTGAGCACTTCAAAGGAAAGCCCACAGTCATTGTGGCTAAAACCTTTAAGGGCAAAGGTCTTAAAGGTGAGTTGATCATCGATGCACGACTAAAGAATAGATGTTGCTGTACAAGCATTGCCACCTTAACAATGTTTTGGTAAAGGTTCTCATCTTTCCTTGACCAGTTGTCTATGGTTATTGGCTTCATCAGCTTCAGTGTGTTCCTCTTACTTCAGGCATTGAGGATCAGGATAACTGGCATGGCAAACCCATACCCAAGGATCGGGTGACTGAGCTGCTCGACCACCTCCAGGGCCAGATCCAGGTTCCCAACAAAGCCCTCCACCCTGAGCTGCCCGTTGAGGATGCAGCTCCTGTAGACCACGCTCCCATCCATCTGCTCACTCCACCAGAATACAAGATTGGAGACAAGGTGATAACGCTGTTGCAGCTTGTATTTCAGAAGCGATGAGGCTGTTCGTGTATCGCATTGTGAAGTTCTTGCTGCTCTTCTGCAGGTCTCTACCAGGAAGGCGTACGGTGTGGCTCTGAAGAGGCTGGGCGATGCCAGCCAGCGGGTCGTGGCGCTGGATGGAGATACCAAAAACTCAACCTTTGCTGAAATCTTCAAGAAGGCTCATCCTGATCGCTACATTGAGTGCTTTATTGCTGAGCAGAACATGGTGCGTATGAGGACGAGAAGGGTGGGGGTGGGGGGGCACTGATGCTAGTACTGGTTGTGCTCTGAAGGACTTCACACCCTGTTGAAGCATAATCAGTCCTTGACATTAAATGTCTTGTTCTTTCTTAATGCTCATCATTTAGAAGTGCAGTAGGATATAAAATTTCACCGCTTACTTCATATACAAAAGCACACCATTGTAAAAACATGCTGTTATCTACAAATCATCTAGTCTGACCTGTTTGTGAGGGGGGGGAATGTTGTTCTGAACGTGGTGGTTTCGTGTTCCTGTGCTGCGTAGGTAAGCGTTGCAGTTGGCTGTGCCACACGGGACCGGACCGTCTCGTTCGCCAGCACGTTTGCAGCCTTCTTATCCCGAGCCTATGATCACATCCGCATGGCGGCCATTTCTCAGTCCAACGTCAACCTGGTAGGCTCCCACTGTGGCGTCTCCATCGGTAAGGCCCTTCTCCCGAGTTGTATTGCTAGCGTGTGTGTCGTGGGAGAATATAACTTATTTTCGGCATTTTAATCAGGCGAGGACGGCCCATCTCAGATGGCTTTGGAGGACCTAGCGATGTTCCGTGCTATTCCAACGTGCACGGTGTTCTACCCCAGCGATGGCGTGTCCACTGAGAGGGCCGTGGAGTTGGCAGCCAATACGAAGGTGCCCATCACATGATGCTGATTTGAGTAGTGGTTAATGCTTACCTGCAACATTCTCTAGGTTTACTAAAACCGGGCCTTGTGCACAAGTTGTGAGAGCTGCCCCATCATTCCTGGCGTCTTCGTTGGGTTGGGATCAGGCTGGGAGGACCCAGGGGTGTCTTCGGTGGTGGTCAGTAACGTTCCATCCCATTTTCAGGGCATTTGTTTCATCCGCACCAGCCGGCCGGATACAGCAGTGGTCTACAAGTCTGGAGAGAAATTTGAAATCGGCAAGGCGAAGGTAAGGGTCCAGACCAGGCTGTTACTGACTCTGCAGATTAACTCGACTACTGATTAATGTTAATTCTAACAGTGAAACTATAATGGAGCCGAGTAAGAGAGACCGTGGCTTGTCGTGGGGAGGATGCAGGAGGTGAACAACCTGGCCAGCTAACAGGGTCCTCCTTTAGTGTTGGTGATGTGGAGCTAAATTAAAACACAACCCAAAGCATGACTCGGTCCATTTGCTTGTCTGGATTGCAGGAGCTGCTGTTTACAGTTTTTATAGTACAGCTGTTTTTAAAGCCAAATGTCTCCTCAGTGATGAAATGCAGTTCATTTTCTCAGACATTGTGTAAACTTTGGAAACTGCACGCTTTAAATGTGATTCCTTCTGATGTGCAATTTGCTCACAGGGCCTGTCCAGAACGTACTTGTTTAATACCCTTCAGTGTCTGTCTGTCTGCTTTCTGTCCCATAGGTGTTGCGTCAGTCTGATAATGATCAGGTGACTGTGATTGGAGCTGGAGTAACACTCCATGAGGCCCTCACTGCACATGACCAGCTAGCCAAAGAAGGTTAGAGCACCCTCTGCTGATGAAGAGAAGAATTACCTTTTTTTTTTTTCCCCTTACAGGACATGTAGGGAGAAAACCAGACACTAACATGTCTGTCTGCTCTCAGGTGTGAACATCCGTGTGGTCGACCCATTCACCATTAAGCCTCTAGATGCCGCCACCATCGTGACGTGTGCTCGAGCCACTGGGGGCAGAGTCATCACAGTGGAAGATCACTACAAAGAGGGTATGCGATGTTTACTATTTGTTACTACAAAGAGGATATGCAATGTTTACAAACTCTGTAATAACCCCCACCTGCCCACTCCATGTGCAGGTGGACTGGGAGAGGCTGTCCTGGCAGCAGTGGGTGAGGAGCCTGGCATTGTGGTCCATCGGCTGGCTGTGAGCCATGTGCCCCGCAGTGGCAAACCCCAGGAGCTGCTGGATATGTTTGGCATCAGCGCCAAATCTATTGTGGCTGCCGTCAGACGCACTTTCGCAAACTAAAACCCACCAATTCCAGTCGCCGTTTTGCTTTTCTTCAATCCAAACAACTTAATTGTAGTACGCTGTAATTAACTCCTGTCCCATACCTCGTGTGCATTTTTGTCTAGGGATTTACCTTCGAGACACTTCAGATGCAGAACCGATTAATGCTTTTACTCATTCGGTCAGTCCATCCAGTCATGGTCACAGTTTCATTCACTGAATCAAGCACTTATTTGTGAAATTCTGGCTCACTGACATTCCAGTTCCTAACCATTCCTCCTGCGTTTTGATCCATCTGTTTGCTGGACTTTGCTGTATTGTCTCTGTCCGTTATGAAGTATGAATAACCATTCCTAAGATATGGTGCCTAATTGGGGTGGAGAGCCCTGTAATCTTCGCTTAAGCAGCAGAGTAATGCTGTTGCTTTGCTTCCAGCTGAACTCGAGACTCTGGATGGTTGGATCTGCGCGTGTCGCGTTACTGAACCTCCTCGTTGGTTGTTGCTTGTGTGAATGTAGTTTGCACTGCTGTTAATATTCTGCAATAAACTTGATTGTTCACACAGTCTCTGTTCATCTTTTCAAGACAATAACAATTTACATTAATTTTTTTTTTTTTTTTTTTATTTCACTGATGAAAAGCATAAGTACATGTTACAGAACAAAGTTTCTCTTGGCCGCAGTCACATTTGGAAAAGGACAAATAGATTTCTAACGCTGTTTGGAAATCTATTTGTCCTTGATGTTTCTAATGGGTCAAAACCAGTATACTCTCAATAGTTGTGCATTTTATTTACATATCTTCTTCTAGTTGTTAATAAAGTTGCACGTGTTTGTCAGGCTAGAGTTGAGGGATGGCACTGGGGGGGATGTCCCAGCTCTGGGGTAAGGAATGATGGGGGGTGTACCAGTAGATCTGCTTCAGGGTGTTCAGTCAGGCTGGAGTTTTATTCAACACCTTTCATAAACTCCAAGAATTCTGTAGGTTTGAAAAGTTAATAGTTTAGAATTGGATCAGGAAATTGCACAGCAGAACATTGGTTTTGACTATAATATTTGTTGTGACTTCAGATCTACTGAGGGATGGGAAAGAAGATACCATCATAGTCAATTTTGCCATCGTTGTTCTTATCTCCATCCTTCATGAGTTCCTCAATGTCATCTTCAGTTATGGCTTCCCCTGTTGATTCTAGCATGTTCTTCAGTTCATCCAAGTCAATATATCCATCTCCATTTCTTTGAAAATAACATGTTACATCAAGCTTTAATGAAGCAATGCTCAGAGTAATCAAAATGCAGTCGGTTAAGCTGTGAAGACGTCTTTAGCTGGAGAAGGTCCTTACTTGTCAAACATGCGGAAGACTTCAGCCAGCTCTTCCTCCGATTTCCCTTTGCTCTCCTCTTTCATGCAGCGCACCATCATTACTAAGAACTCATCGAAATCCACCGTCCCACTACCTGTGCGCACACAGCCAGCATATCTGAATGGTTTCTACATTTGGTATATGTTAACATTGACAGAGACTTGCAACATAAATCTGAATGTGCTTGGGCTAGCTCTCTGTTTGCATCCTGGCTGTTTGGTTCCAGGGCCCATTCAGATGGTGCATTCGACTCACGATGCATCGGTAATGGCTGACCTACCATCTTCATCTACCTCATCCACCATCTCCTGGAGCTCCTCTTGCGTGGGGTTCTGACCCAGCATCCTCATCACCTTCCCCAGCTCTTTGGTGCTGATGCAGCCATCCTCAGCATCCTGCACAAAGATGTCGAAGGCGGCACGGAACTCTGCCAGGAACACGTTCACACAGACATGAGCCATCCATGGCATCTCGACAGCACTCGGAGATTACTGCCGTTGTTGCTTCAGAGCTAAACAGACATTTAAGTAGGCTTAAGCTCAGATATAGACTGATGCAGAGAAAAGCTTACCATTTTTCTGTTCTTCTGTTAGGTTCTCAACCTGTTGTGTTGGAGAAAGCAACAGCTGAAGGCTCAGTAGCTTTTTTTTAGCAGTAATTTGATACGTCATGACGATGCCATTCTTCACATGCTGGCCAAGCTTATTCTTTACACATAGAAGTCACCCGATTTTTTTAATCCTCATGAACACCTTGCCATCAGACGCCAGATTCTGTCCGTTGATGAACTGACACTTCACTCATTCACGATTGTATAATAGTTTTAGCATTCCCTTCCTCGGAAATTTCCCCATTGAGGGACTAATAAAGGATTATCTTATCTTATCTTATCTTATCTTATTATTAGTATACATGCAGTTTCACAATTCATGTTTAGCAGATAAAATTTGTTTTAATTAGCTGAGTAAACTATACAAAATTGAAGAAAAAAAAGTTGTCGAAACAAGTAAAATGAGTCATATTATCCTTAAATAAATAAAAAATGATCCCTTGTTTATTTTCAAGATTTTCTGGCTTGTTAAGTGTGAAGAGGTCAAGGCTATGGGCTTTTTAAAGGCTGGCCTCACTTCTGATCCTGTGTTAAGCTTGATCACTTGCTACTGTGACAACTTCACACTTAACCTGAAAAGATACTGAAGCTATTCTGACTGACAAATATAAAACAGATTCTCCAGTCATGTCTGTACAACACTGTACATCATCTAAACTCATTATTCTATCAATTTCTGATGTTTTAGTCATTGTTTTCCCAAATACCTTTAACAAATACAGAACTTACCGCTGCTTTATATACATCATCCATGTCTGTTCTGGGTTGGGCTTCCCTTCCTCAAACTAATCCTGTAAGATGGTCCCTGCCAGGTTCACCAACACTCCACACACTACGCTAGACACAGGACAAAGAGCTCCAGGGGTACCTTCCCTAGCCTTTATGCTTGGAATGATGGTCTCAGAAAAGACAAAGCCTGTTGTCACTCCCCCTTTCCTATCTAAGAGAGAGAGAGAGAGAGAGAGAGAGAGAGAGGTAGAAAAAGAAAGGGGCAAGTGAGAATGGGGCTGTGGGGACGGAAGAGGCTATAAATAGGTGAAGAATGTCAGAAACAACAGGCAGGCGAGTGTAAGCTATGACAATAGGTGCCTGGTTGGGCCTGCCAGAGGGTCTGCATCAAGCTCCAAACTTAACCAACCATCACCTGCATGTGCCAATCACTGACAGAAGCGCATCAGGCCTGTGGTCCTGCTGCAGGCAAGGCCAGCGCTCTGTAAATAGATACCAGCACGGAGGGAAGGGTGCCCATAAACAACCGGGCCTCAGTCAAACTGTTGTTATGCCATTGCTATTTTTACACCTGTTGGTAGTTCAGTCTGAAACAGTATTATTATGGCTCAGGGGAGGCGGGTTCATCCTTAGAGAAGCAGGGAAACACCTTCGATTTGGGAGAAAAGCTTCAGGGGTTTTTTTTTTAACAAAAGAAAAGAATTTAACAACAACCAAAAATAACAATTTCTTCTCAAAGAAAACACCAACCAATCAGCTACCCTGCCTTTATCTTTCCTGCCTCTTATCTGATAGGACGAATATGCTTTTTAAATAATTCATTTACATTTAGATTGCTAAAAGACTTGCATTTGCATGTATACATAATTATATTTCTCTCTTTTACACTTTTTTCTCATTTTCTTTCTCTTCCACCCCTCCTACCCTGTTCCATTTTTTTGGTGTCACCTAGAGTCACACTAAGATAGTGGGAGTACAGGGGACTGGGGTGAGGGCTGCAGTTCTGACGTCATGGCAACGCTCAGCTGCTCTAGGTCCCCTCTGGCCTTCACGAGCACTGGCTGTACAGCCCTAATCTCCACGCTAAAACGAGCTTCAAAGTCAAAGCTGGACAAAGTGTGTTATGCAGCCTAAAACACTCCAGCACACACATCAAAGGGTTGTGCTAAATGAGCTATCATCCAGCAGTGCATCCTTATCTCGGTTTGAAGAACCTTCGTGTTCTCTCAGCTGTATGTGCGCTGGATGCTAAAACAGAGGCCTAGTCTTCTAATCTGGCCCAGTATGGAAGCAGAGTGCTGACAATAACACGTGCTTTGTGGCACTCTCCACCTCCCCCTGTGTGTGCTGACCACAGCCACCTCACCCTGAGAACATGTCACAGCTGAGGAGCAGGGCAGTGGGAGGGTGGAGTTATCCTATAAATGGAGGCAGGGTGGAGGTGGAGGTGGAGATGGAGGTGGGGGGGTTGGTGGGAACACTAGTCTGGCAGACTGCACCGGTGATTCAGATTTTGACAGACAGGCTTGTAAGAGCAGGAGTCTGGCCGGTTTGCCAGGGAGTTAATAGTACAAGGTTTCTGCTCCTCACTTGCGTTTGTTTGGAGAGCCATTTGGAGACTTCTGTCCATGTTTGTTATAAAAACACAGATGTAGTCTTGCTTACCTGCTCATATACTCTGTATTCGGTCACACCACAGCTAATTTGGGAGAAAGATGGAAAACGACTATAAATATTGGCCTAAAATGTTTGGTGTTAATGATTTCTCAAATTTACACAGGGGTTTAAATTAAGCAGAGTTTATACATGGACCGCATATGCTAAAAGTGATGAAACAGTGTAACTTACTGTTGCTTTAAGACATTAACAGGTTTGAATAGGTTTTGTTTTCCCCCAGTGAAAATCATTAGTGAAATTAATAATGTTAGTATTATGTCAGGTTCGTTCAGGAAACCTGCCTGGTCATAAAGCTGCCAACAAGGGCTTGAAGAGTTTGTGAGAAACATATATCTGCTATATAAACAGGTATAGCTGTTGTCCATGTTGTAGGCCAGTGTTTTCTTAGCAAACATTAAGGGAGTCACAAGGCTCTCTCTCACTCTACAGTGAATCTAATGTTTCCCTCGGTGGTGACCCCCAGCACGTCTGTGTGTGTGTGTCGATGCCCCAGCACGTCTGTGTGTGTGTGTGTGTGTGTGTGTGTTGATGGTTGGGCAGGGGGGAGGTGATTTTTAACTCTTTAACCTCTCTCACCTGTCTTACACACACTATTAAATCACTGAACACAGTCAGAGCTCACTAACAGTTACTGTAATTTCATATCATTTCTTTTCATTTTCATATATAACTGCTTACAGAGAACTAGGCAGTGTGTTGTGTTGTACAATGTATGTATAACAGGACATGGCGCTCCGAGGGGAGTCTATGAGAGACTCCGTGTGTGTGTGTGTGTGTGTGTCTGTTTGTTTTTGGAGGTAGACAGCTCTGTCTTTCTTTTTGGCCGGTGTCCTCCTCTTTTTCGGACATATGTGGCAATGGCCTTGTGCCAGGCGGGATGTGCTGAGGGTGAACGGTGGAGCCAGAGGCAGACGGTCATCTCCCCTCCTCATGTCTTCTTGTCTCAAGTGTTGCAAGGTGTGAACGCTGTGTCATCCTGGCATGTGTGGTGTTACCACCGCTGCTGTCAGCCACGTCACTCATCCTGTCCTCCTGCTAGCTGTGTTCTCTCTCTCTCTCTCTCTCTCTTTTCTTTCTCTCTCTCTCTTTCTCTAAAAATGTTAAAGTTAAACACAGCATGACCACTGAATATGTAAAAGAGGGATGGCATTTCAGAAAAAGAGACCAGTCCTGATGTGGACGTTCCTCACACACATTTAACCCCCATCTCGCACTCTCCTCTCCTCCCTGCTCGTCCGCCTCCTCTCCTCCCCGAGTGTCCTCAGGAGCGTAAGCAGATTCCAGGCCGCAGACGCACGCTCGCCGAAGACCTTCTCCCGTAGTAGACCTGAGCAGTACAACTGTCTCCACCTCAGCAGAACATGCGGTTCGTGGGGCTGTTCTGGGCCTGTGCGGCTGTGTGTGTCGGGGTCCTGACCGCCGGCGCAGACCCTCCGCACGCGGCGGGAGAGATGGCCGAGAACGAGGCTCCCGCCGCCCACATCACAGCCGCACCTACGGCGGAGCCAACAACTGCAGACTCAAGTGAGACACTGAGTAAGTTGTGTTTGCCTGATGTACTGATGGATTTCAGACAGATTGTTTTTAACATAATTTGTGTTTCCTATATGAGAAGTAATGAAGTTTGGTAATGGTGTTTTATTTTATATGTGTATATATATAGTTTTTGGTTATTCTTTTACAGTGATAATGCCTACTGCCTGAAAATAAACATAATGATGATAAAAACTAAATGAGAGGGGAGGAGAGCAGCATTCACAGCAGTTTAATTTCTATGTTCTGCATTTACAGCAGTTTAATTTATATGTTCTGCATTCACAGCAGTTTAATTTATATGTTCTTAATAAGCAGCTTGGATTTCCATGCAAGTGCAGTGCTTTGCTGCCAAGTGCCGTGTTCTTGGCCAACATGTATGTGCAGTTTTGGTTCCCACTGCTGCTATTTGATGGCTAGTGTTAAAACATTGACGTGTTCGCAGGAGAGAGGAGCCCAAGCAAGAGACTCTTCAGGAGAGCACCAGCAGACTCACAGGTGGGGCTGAATCCACTGGCCATTTGAGGATCAGCAAGTTTGCTTTTCGTGGTCCAGTTTCTCTAAAAACCTCTTGAAAGTTTAACGAAGAGTTAAATTTAGGGAAAACAAGCAATTACATCGTCAGCTGCTCTGAGCATCTTAACATTCTTG
Organism: Sternarchorhynchus goeldii; assembly: GCA_028565775.1. Taxonomy (NCBI): domain Eukaryota; kingdom Metazoa; phylum Chordata; class Actinopteri; order Gymnotiformes; family Apteronotidae; genus Sternarchorhynchus; species Sternarchorhynchus goeldii. Next base: position 4,859,047 of record JAOXYF010000023.1, read on the forward strand.
TGTCTATATACATTAAATGCCTTGTCTGCCTGGGTGTGTACTTAAGGCTATAATGAGTGTGGTGTTCATTTTTAACTTCCATTGCAATTTTCCATCTTTCAGATGGACATTTCTCTATTTCTGTCTCTGTTATTTGTGCACTGTAATTCTGCACTGTTTGTGTATTTGTGGCAAATCTACTTGTTCCTGTATTTTATGTCTAATGATGGGCTCCATGTTTCTGGGCCTTTTCTGTTTGAACTGCTGACACATCAGACATCTTTGGGACGGGCACAGGCAGCGTGGGTGGAGCTGGAAGCTGTGATGGAAAGGAGAGGCGGATTTTTAGGTAAACTGAACATGATACTCAGGCAGCTCAGAGGGGAAAAGAAACTCCTCCTCGACCAGGGTGAAGAGCAGCTGAAAAGGAAGAAGGAAGACGATGAAGAAGATGAGGATGAAGAAGATGATGATGACACTGAAGAAGAAGACGATGAAGGGGAGGAAGAGGGAGAGGAAGAGGAAGAGGGAGAGGGAGAGGGAGAGGAAAACGACGGTGCTAATAACAGTACTGCAGCCAGAGACAACTTCACTGACCTGCTGCCAGAGGAATGTCAAGTGGGAGGAGCTCGAATTTCCTGCAAAGAGATTGATATGTCCCACCTTCCAATCATCACTGACCTGAGTATCACCATACTTGAACTACCTGGTGAGTTCACAGAAGGACTGAAGAGTTTAAGTATTCAGTAGCAATTAAAAACAAATCAAAATAACAAATAAGTAGTGATGCTTTATGAAATCTCCACAGCCAGATCCCAATTTAGAAGTAAAATACTGGCATTCTTTCTCGTGTGTTTTGCAATGTTTTGCATCACAGGAAACAACCTTACTATGCTACCCCCTCGTGGTTTCTCTGGTCTGCCTAACTTGGAAGAAGTTGACTTGAGTCGAAACCTGCTGGATGATTCCTCAATCAGTCCCAGCCTCTTCCTGGTAATGTACATGGTCTCCACCTGTCACAATGTCTTATTAAATTTACATGGGGCAGCCAGGTACAGCGCTGTATATGTTCCTTGGTGTGTGCCTCAATGTGTAATGAGTAACCAGTAGAAAATATATTTTTCTTAAAATCCTTTTGGTGTTTATTCTAGAGTTTTTGATGTGACAGCCAAAAATCTACAGTGTCCAAAAAAAAAAGAGTTTTATTTGTCAGCTCTCATACAATGGCCTCAGTTGTGTCCATTTTCTCCCAGAATAACCACGTGTCTCCCCGAGACCTAGGGGAGTAGCCACACAGCCGACAGCGGCTCATCCAAAAGAAACAGTGGACCGCTCTCTGACCACTGGAAAGTTCTAGAAACTTGAGCATTCTGTGGCGTGTTGGCTCTGCGGCGTCTGCGTAATGAGCCGGAGGAGAGAGGTGTTCTTTAAAGGGCAAGGAAATGGAGCAGATTTTACAGAGTCCACTCCTGACATGACACTGGGGGCAACTGGGACAGAAAGAGAGCCCCAGGGCTACTCTGATGGCAGGGTTTCGACAGAACTGCTTTGACCTCAAAATAGTTTTACCAGTACAAGATTCCCATGCAAAAGGGAGACTATTCATTTAGTGGTTAACCTAAAAATACATTGAGATTAAAGGGGCATGGCACTGTAACAGATGATTTGGAAGTATGCGAAAGACTGAGCCAAGAGCAGTGATTCTGTCATGATTAATGACTGTCCTCCAGGGGGGAAAGGCAAACATACTCTCTCTTCATCCTTACCAGAACCTGACAAGTCTGAAGAAGTTGACCCTTGATGGTAATAATCTAGTGGAGATCCCACACCTGCCGCCATCCCTGGAGGAGCTGAGGATCAATGACAACAAAATAAACCAGCTGCTCTCCCAGAGCTTTGAAGGTTTGGTTCAAGGATTTCCTGTTATGGGGAAATATTCTGTGAAGAATAAGATCATATGTGTTCTTCAAACCAAGTACTGGTACTCTGAACTGTACGAGTTATGTTATGTTATGTTATGTTATGTTATGTTATGTTATGTTATGTTATGTTATGCATATAAATGAAAAAGGGAAGTTTGATTGTATGTAGGTCAGACAATCAGAAATATTCTGTTCTAAATTTTCTGTAGGTTTATCCAAATTACTCGTCTTAGAGCTGGCAGGAAACATTCTGTATGAGGGCAGCGTTGAGCTGTGGACCTTCAAACCTCTAATGATGGTCAAACGCTTGAGATTAGACAACAATCGATTCACTTCTATCCCATTTGGACTGCCTCCATCTCTAGAGGTCAGTTCACCATCACACATGATTATGCATCATTACATTTTATGATTTCCTCCAAACAACACATTATATGTATGTAAATAACACACTGTGTGTGTGTGCTTGTGCGTGTGTGTGTGTGTGCGTGTGTGTGTGTGTGTGTGTGTGTGTGTGTGTGTGTGTGTGTTTTTTTTACAGGATTTGAGGATGGCACATAATCAGATAGGGGAGGTCCAGGACAGTGTTCTGAATAAGTCTGTTCACCTGAGAGTCCTAGATCTGAGTTACAACCTCTTGCATGAAAATAGTTTCTACCCTGGAGCCTGGATCAACCTGCCGTGAGTCACACTGGTTCTTAAGCCAGGGCCAGTTTTTATAGCCGTAGTCAAGAGTACTCCACATGGGAAATCTTCAACTACATAAAAAGACAGTTAATTAGTATACATAAAGACATGAAGCTATGAAAGGCATTGTTGTACCTTTTAGGTACGAATCTTAAGGACAGTGTCTAATCAGGCCATTTAAATTTAGACACTTGTAGTTTGATGCCCACTTAGCGTGATGCACCCCCCTTATCAACCACTAGAGGGCACATTTCAACCACACTTAGACCCATCACCCCTTCCTACTGCAGTGAGAGAGTGTCCCAGAATCGCACGTCAAGCTGGCCCAGCATGTTTGCCGTGTTCAGTATTGGTATTAATTTCTCGGCCACAGACAAGGTTGACCCACCTGCAAGGGGAGATGTTTCTCTCTCCATGGACCTCCATCACTCACAGAGCACACAGTTGTTCTGGTGATGGCTCGGAGGTGACAGACAGGTTTCTTGGCCGAGCCTCTTTCGTCTGCCCCTCAGACAGAGTTTCGGCGATGGCACTGGAAGATGGCACTCGTGAACTCACGAGCTTTGGGGGGCGTGAGCGAGCTCTGGTGGAGATGGCACGGGGTAGTGGCATGGCCGATGGAGGTGCCGTCGAGAGCCGTTTCCCTCTCAAAGCCACCGCAGTGCTCCAGCGGCAGCACGGAGGCAGGGATAATAGAGAGAAATGGCTGTAGTCCCTCTGGTGTTGGACCTGGTGTTGAGAGGAGGACAGGAGAGCAGGAAAGTGAGAAGAAAGAGAACAGAGAACAGAATAAAAGAAAAGACACAAAGCCAAAAGGCGGGGTGTTGTAGGCCTTTAGTGTGTAACAGAGTAGCCTCATGACTTTGCAGTCACAATGAGTCTTCCTGACTCTTACCCCTGCCCACCATTCCCACCATTATATAATATATTTACCATGTAGGCATGCATGACGTCTGAGTGGCCAGTGTTCATCTGGGTATGTTTCTCCCCTAGCGCTCCAGGTCTGTGTTGTTTATTACCTCACTGACAGACTTATCCTCCCTCCCCCTGCCCACTCTTTCTCTGTTTCACATGAGAGGTTTTCTGGCCATTATTCATATTCAACATCTTTTTCTCATTTTTCCTGCTGTCATGAATCTTCTGACTGCAGTGCAAAGCTAAAGCTCATTTAGAAAATGGAGACCTTAGATTCTGTGCATCCCTCCTGTTAACCCTCCTCTCCTCTCCTCTCCTCTCATTTTAGTTGTTGTCATCATGTTTATTTTCAGAATGCAGGTTAATTATCACTGTAATTTTCGTCACTGGTTTTTGGGCCATTTTTTCCTGTTGATTTGTTTTACTGGAGTATCCAATTACGGTCATTCTCTCTACAGGACCAACAACATCACCCTCACTCAAAACCAAAGACGCTAAACTATGTTGTTCTGAGCTTTTTGATGTTTGTTTGGGTGTATGTGACCTTGTGATTTACCCCAACACTCCTGCACCATGCTATTACAGCAGTAGAAATCTGAGTGCTTCCATTGGTTCAGATTTTCACTGTCTGCTTTCATCTTTTTCCTGCGGGTCCAAAGTGGCTTCTTCTTCTTCTTCCATCTGCTCCTTGAGCCCAGTCTAACTACCACCTCCAGCCCTCTCCTGTGAGGACTCAGCCTTTGAGGCTCCATAAAACCTCACACACACACACACACACACACACACACCTCACACACTCACAGACCTCACACACTCAAACATCTCATACATCTCACACACTCACACACCTCACACACGCACACACTCATACACCTCACCACACACACACATACATCTTACACACTCACAGACAAACACACCTCACACACCTCACACACACACACACACACCTCACACTCACACCACACACACTGACACACCTCACACTCACATCTCACACACTCACAAATCTCTCCCACCCAAACATCTCACACACTCACACACATCACACACACATCACATACTCACACACCTAACACACTCACACACATCACAGACGTACACATCTCACACACTGCTGACCTCACAAACCAGCACACACTCCCTCTTTAGCTGCTCTCTGCACAATTTTAAAATGTCTTTAGCACACCAAGAACATTCCTTGTAGCATCCCTCAACACCAGTCACACTTTTGGAAGGATACTATACACATTGACTTAAAATGCTGATGTTCACATGGTGTTCCCAGGACATTCACAGACCTTCACAGGTTGTTCACAAGCCGTTCACAGTTATGTCTTTAATTGTTGCTTCTTTATTGGTTCAGTGCTTCGTGTCTTGAAGCCACACGCTGTAAATGCACAGCAGGCCACAAAAATGTATGTATGGCTCCTCATAATGCCAGAGGAACACTTAAAAAACACGCCCGGCCTCTTTCTCTCTTCTAACCCTCCTAAAATCTCCTGGCACTTAGCTCTTAAACACTCGTTCCAGTTTGGTTCTTTTAATGGTTTTTGTAACATGCTACCTTAAAAGTCAACTTGCTGCTATGGCCTGCTTTTCTTGTGTAGTATGAATAGGGGCGGAGAGCTATAAGAGATTTATATGAGTTATGTGAGTTATATGAGAGTTATGTGAAAGTTAGGCGAGAGTTATATGAGAGTTATGCGAGAGTTATATGAGAGTTATATGAGTGTAATGTGAGAATAATGTGAGAGTTATGTTAAAGTTACACTCATTTCCTTTACTGCTGACCCATCGTTGACTGCTGAGTGAATGTCTGCGTTGCTCAGTCTAATGTCTTGGTAAGTGGAGGGGGAGGAGAGAGGGCAGGGCGGAGAGAGGGCAGGGCAGGGGGTGAATGTCCCCCAGTGCCTTGTGGGGGAGGCGGCACACTTCTCTGTACCCCCTCGTTTGACAGTGAGTAGTGATGTCTGTGTCCTGGGTGTGATAATCGACACAGGCGGTCCCATGTCAGTGGGAGAGCTCCATTTGTTTCTGGTTAGAAGGGAGCTGGGAAACGGGAAATGCAGTTCACGTCGCAGGCCTGGTGGTGGGGGGTGGGGGGGTGGTTGTTGATGGATGGCAAGGGACGTTTCTACAGCTGGGCCAAGGGCGCTGTGCTCTGTGTAATAAGCTGGAGGGTTGGGGGAGTGAAGCAGAGAGCATGTGACGCTCACTCTTTTTTTTTTTAACTGAGCTTTCATTGGAAGCGTCGGACATTTGAGCCCAGCGTTCTGCACAGGGAGGGATGCAGTTTTATAACGGGTTACATAAAGCGTCTGCACCTGCAGGGAGAAGCAGGAGCAGGCAGCTGGGCCCATGCAAACACCCAGACACACAAACACACTCACAAACAATGCAAGAGAAAAACAAACCCATCACTTTCACAATCCAGTCAAGAAATTTCGCTAGATGTGAGCTGACAGCACATCTGTGGCCGCGTCCCACCACGACCTCCTTTTTCAGGACAGCACCCTCATCCGCTCATGGACCCCAAACTATTAAGAGCCTGTGCGTCCGGGCTCAGCACAGGCTCAGTACAGGCTCAGCACAGGCTCAGTACAGGCTCAGCACAGGTTCAGCACAGGCTCAGCACAGGCTTGCACCCGACTCAAACCTCCCATATGAGTGCGCAGCACGTGCTGGTGAATTGAATCGTGTTAGCAGCTGTCCCTGCCAGCTCTGGGGTTGCGTAAGAGCGATTGTGTAACTCTGGCACGGGTGTGTCTGCGGACACGTGGTCGCATTGGTGGGGTTTGTGCTTTTCCATAGACCAACACTTCCTCAGGACTACCTCCATCCCCACATGATATCCATTCCTTTTGGCTTTGGAACACATAGTGGAACACGGTCACAGTGCCAGCAGATCCGACGCAGGTGGCATCAGCCAATAATTCTAGACATCAAAACCCCTTTTACAGTCTGTCGCTCTTTAAACCGCTGTAATTATGCTTTATTTACAGTTTTTACTAGGTTTGCCTCTCATTGGCTGATTTTGGAAGTTTTTGCCCATATATGTTTTTGTGTGTGTGTGTGATTTTGTATATAAGCATAAATCAAGACCAATGTAAAACTACCTCAATACATTTAACATGTACACAACACATATTTAAAAGAAATGCCAACTGGTTTGCTACACCCAAGGGTGGATGTTACACCATGTAGATAAAACTGAGGCATTTGCACTTTCATCGAGTTGGTATTTGATGGTATTTTGGCAGGTGTTCAAAAGCATCAAGCAGTGAACAGCTTCAGCAGGAGGGACACTGTTGTCCTGCATCCTTGGTTTCTGTTGTCTGATAGGGAATTGGTTATGATGAAGACTAAAAGCTACAGCAGATGGTGGGAAAGAAGAACTTTTCTTAGGCTGAGTGCTGTTTGCCATGGTGGAGGCTCAGCCTGGAAATTCGTGCTGAGTAGTGACTGCACATCCAGCAGGGTTGTGAGGCAGCCAGAGGAAATGTGCTCTTCAGGCTTTCTAAGAGAGATGCTGGAAACTCTCCCCAGTTGCCTTCTCCAGTCGCTCACAAAAACAAGAACACCCACACACACACATACATATATGCTTCTGCTCTCACACTTTCTCATTTGTGGCTCATGCCTGGTTTAGCCAGTCGTAATGTGAGGTTAATGACCTGGGGGCCCCAGGCTCAGAGCAGACACTGGAGTTTTCTATCGATACTACATCTTCTTTAGTCCAACACCAACCACAGAGAGTATGACGCAACCTCTGTATGCTAACCATAGACCACACGACATGGCTTTCTATGAAAAGATATTTTATTAGCCTACACTAGTTCTCTGCTGGGAGACAAAATTACTTAAACTTTCTCAAAGTTTGAATCTTACACGCCTCTGTTCACAATTTGAACAGCTTTGTTGTATCACACTTCTGGGATTTAATAGATCACACCATTCATAGAGTTCTGTAGTAAATCTGTCTCTCCTTTCTGATCTTCTAAACGTCTGGGATTTAGTAGATCATGCCATAGAGTTCCAGAACGAATCTGTCTCTTTTTCATGATCTACTAAACTTTTGGGATTTATTAGATCATTCTCTCTTTCATCACATATGTACAGGAAGCTGGAGGCCCTGGACCTGTCCCACAACCAGCTGTCGGTGGTTCCCTCCCACCTGCCCACAGTCCTGCGGCAGCTCTCCCTCCAGCACAACCGCATCAGCGCTGTCCCGCCCTACGTGTTGAGCCACCTGCGCCCAGGTCTCCAGTCGCTTCGCCTCTCCCACAACCAGCTGCAGGAGCATGGTTTGCTGGGGAAGGCCTTCCGCGGCGCCTACCAAACACTCGTGGAGCTCCTGCTGGATGGCAACAGGCTTGAGAGTGTCCCCTCCAACGTCCGCCACTTCAGAAGCCTGCAGCTGCTGCGGCTGGACCACAACCAGATCAGGTGAGCGTGGTTGTCGGGGGCCGCCCACAAAGAGGTGTGTGTGTGTGTGGGGGGGGGTGTCTGCACAGACACCTCTACAGACTGTGATGTTCCAGCTGCCTACTAAAACAGCCCAATCTCCAACCCTCACATTTCACCTTGTCATTTTTAGTCCCCAGTTTTAGGAGTGAGGGGGAGATGTGAGACCATGCGATGTGTGGAACTAGATTCAAATGTGACATCATATGAGCTGATTTACAAACATTCTCAGAACATTTAGCAAAAAAAACTAAACTTATTCCCCATCATTACTTGGTTGTTCCATGTGCTCCACCTGTCTCTCTGCCAGTACACTTACTCACATGTTCTTTTATTGCTTTAAATTGCATTTGAAAATCATAAGCTAGTCTCTGACTGCAGGCTAGTCTACCCAGCCAAGACATACTCAGCACTGTGAACTTCATGAACTGAAAACCTCAGGCTAATTAAAATATTTGTTTGTTTCTCTTGGCAGCCTGCCAACAGTTACGTGGCTTTAAATTCAGAGTCTATATCTTTTAATCTGCTTGCCATGGCTCTATAGCACTGTAACCAGGAGCCACTCCAAACTGTACTGGAACCAAACAAGAAAAACACATTTAATCAATATCATATTTGTAACTCTCATCATTCACAGAGAATGCCATTGGCTAAACTTACATGCAAAGGTATTTGTGCAGGGTTTATTTGATGTACTTTATGTTTATGTGGTCCTGTGTTCTAGCTCCATTCCAGTAAAGTCCTTGTGTAAGGTCCGAATGACTGGATATTCTCCTCTGGTGGCTCTTCACCTTGAGAACAACTACATCAATGTGAAGACAGTCCGGCCCGCCGCCCTCTCCTGCCTCCAGGACCGGCGCCGGGTGGTCTTGGAGCCCCAGACGCATAACGAGGTCCTTTAGGATCCTCCAGGACGCCTGGACGCCTTTCGCATCTTCGCTGCTACTGCTTCACTTCCTGCTGTTGAATGCTATGTTAGAAATTACACTTGTCTGAATTATTTATTCACCCACCTGATTAAAAAAGCATGACTTCATTCTGCGTTTCCTAAGCATCGGTTTTTTGTGTGTTGACTGCAGGCCCGTTTATCTTCAGCGTGTTCATTCCTTACAGCCATCAGGGAACTGCAGTGTGTTTTCTTGCTGGTCTGTTGTTAAAGGGGATGTGCTGTTACGTTTGTGTTAAAGGGGATGTGCTGTTACTACCGCTCTTCCTGCTTTATATTGTGTCTCTTTCGCTAGATGTTTGAATGTCTATAAAATGGCTTTTCACATCTGCATCTGTATGTTTCATCAGTGTATCATTGCCATTCATCGTGATGAAGTGTGAAAGAACTGATTTGCATGTATATAGAATCATCACATGCACTGCAACACGGTGCTGGATACTGAATAATTCAGAGGTCAAACCTGTATGTGCTGCAGATTAGTAATAATAACATGATGACAGAGGCTGATTTCTTTGACATAAAAACTTTACACAGATAAAGAGATCTAGCATCTCTATACGTTCCTAACCAAGAGTCTTACGTGCAGGATACAGTATAACATACGATCAGAGGTTTTTATGATACCCTAAACAGTACAGCATCTACAGACTTTAGAAGATGTGGTGTGTATTTCAGGTGTAAATGACGAGTAATTTCACGTAGGCTTGAGAACCAAGAGTTTAAGAAGTCACAGCGCTTGACAATTTTGACAATTCTTCAAATCTCCAGAAGACGCCTTCAAAATTCTCAGGTTAGGCGTATTGTGTAATAATGTCTTTGAAGTCATATATTTGAAAAGGCAAACTCATATTTTTTTCATTTCTAATAAAGAGGTGAGATTACAGAAACACACTTACAACTGGTAGTAAAGCACCACAGTACTATAATAAATAATAAAATTAAAGAAATGAATGTAGAATCAGCTGTACACAACATGTAAGTGGGGCATTTGAGATACATGGTGTGTGTGTGTGTGTTAGGGGTGATTATTTAGCTGTGCTCATGTGGAGCTTGTTTTAGAACAAAGAGACTGCTCCGTTTGCAGAATACAATGCCCATGTTCTTACAGGTCCTCTGGATCCCCAAACAGCAGGGAATACAGAGGTAAGAGAACGGCACAGCTGGAATTAGGGCCAGATTCTGGGCTCCAAGATGGGGCCCTTCTCCGAGTTCCCCTCCAGCCAAACCACAGAACCCTCGGAGCCCCCACCAGATTTGCTCGCTGCGTGACATCAGAGTTCCTGGTGTTCCTTGTCCTATCATTAGTTCATTAAGTCTCTATGTGCAAACTGCCCACACCACAAAGCAAGCAGAATGAAGCTTTACTCTTTCCTTGGAGCGTGCCCAAACCCGTCCCCCTCCCTAAGACAATGATCTTATGTATTACGCCTCTCCCGGGCTCTGTTTCATTGTGAGCTTTAGGTAATTTTCGCAGCGGTGCCCCTTCCAGTCCTCCTGATTACAATGTTCTTCTTGTTCACTTGCAGCATTCTCTCGACGTCTCCCTCTTGCTCTCCACAGGCCGACAGCGAGCGGAGCAAGTGAAGCGAGCGAGATCTCCAAGATTTCCTTAATCCCCTGTGATTCCTCCTTGAGGTTGGGAACTCTTCTCTGTTAGGCTCTCTTCTCTCATTCCTCTTCTACATACTGTTTCTACCACACACTGATTTAATTCCTCTACAAACCTCTTCTCTCTCCTCAGGTCTCTAGACTGCTCTGCTTAAACATGAACAAAACACTCTTTATTACAGTTAATATGAGATCCAGTACATCATTTCATGTTTGCCTGAAGGCTGGATGGTTGCCAGACTCTTCTAATGTTTCAACCTCTGTATATTTGTTTGTGGATATTCACCTCCTACCCTTATATAAACCATATGATTGAACATTGTATGATAGAACATTGTATCTCATTTATTAAGTGGTGCAATTGTATTTTAGTGTTAGTAACAGCATTAACTTTTTAAAACCAGTTTATTTATTACCCCATTATGCCCTGATTTAGTTGTAGTCGATTTCCAAAGTGAATGGTTTCCCTCTGCATGCCTGTTCTCATCACCTGGAACACTGAGAGCCATGAGTGTTCATCCACTGCCCAAGAGTCCTGTCACAATATGCTCTTAATTCACAGCTGAACATCATTTTTTTTAGCGGTGTTTAACATCAACATTTAACAAAACTGTTGACATTGTGGCTCACATTAACGTTGAATCACGCATTCAGGAATTCTTCATCCCGAGGGTTTCTCTACATCTATTATGCCTTTCATCTGTTTTGCCAGCAGGCTGCAAGTAAAGCTGGATGTGACAAACATGTTCAGCTCTTAAACGTCTTCCAAAGTGTGAGGTCAAGCTTCATTCAACTGAAAAGACCGGTCCGCCTTACAATGATGTAGACAAACTGCAAGCTGTGACCTTGCAACGGAAAAAAGTCGCTTCAGTGCGTAAAGCTATAATTGTACGGTGTGAAGCTGTGAGCGCCAGCATCCGTCTGAACCCTGTTACAGCAAAGCCCAGCCTCGTTCCTCCCTCTCTGTTCAGCATGTAGTCATACGTCACCTCCCCGAGCTTTAGCGTGTCTGCCCCCTGTCAGCGCCCGTGATTCCACATAATTATGCGGTCGCTCCAGAGAGCACGTTACTGTCAAAGAAACCGTTCTGGTGTAGTCTGTGCCTCACTCGCTTCCCCTTTCACTCTTTAGGGAACGAGTCTGGTTGACTTGCATTTGGCACATTGGTGCATTTGAGAAAATGTCATATTTAATGTCATGGCTCAGCATCCTTTGTCCGTCGTCGGCACTGCTGGGGCCTGTTCCCGGCGGGGAGAGTAGCTCAGGAAGCTTGAATCTCCACCATGTTCCAGGTTCTGCATTATTACGTCCTTGACAGCAGCGTCTGGTCCGACTGCCCTCAGAGCACTTAGGCAGTGCGGCTGTTTTTAGTTTGGATGAGGGGATTCTGCCTCATCCTTCATACCCTCACTGGCCTGTAATCAATCGTCTACTCCATTTTGCTCTTTTCACCATCCCACCTCGGGGTTTTTTTTACATGTGGTATGGGTTTGGAAAGCAAGATGCGGTTTTTAAGCACACCATGACCCACCAGTCACTGGAGGACAAGTCATTAATGTTCATACACCACGAGTGCTCCCTCTGCCCATAGGACACGGAAACAATCCCCTGTTCTCTGGTTTAACTGCCTTGGTGTAGTTTGAGGTGAGTTTTATGCCGATTATGAGGTGTGGCACACAGGTGTAATGTACACCTGCATTAAACGCACCACCTGCATTAAAATAATGTGCAGCTACACAAGAACACACTGCATCTGACCCGTCAACGTGATCTTCTTTAAATAAAAAATACACTCCTTCATATCTCTGGCCTGTCCTGTGTCTGCTCTTGGCCAGCGACAGCAGCTTCCTGTGTTTGTTATTGGAGGACGTAGGGGAGGGAGGAAGAGGCTGATAAAGTCCCCACCCCCAGATTCCTCACCCCCAGCCCTGTGGCCAAAGCACACAGGGTGCAGAACAACACAAGGAATTCCACAGTCTGACAGACAAACAGGGAGATGTGACGGTAGTGCTGTAACAGAGAGAGAATCGCAGAATGGAAGCCCGTTGCCATGGCAGTGTTCACATAGGGCCATAAGAAAATGCCACACAATCATCCATGACCTTGTGCGTAGCCAGAACAACAGGGCAGATAGCTTTGTCACAAGACTCACATCATACCCACGTGACGTTCTGAAGCATTTGCTTACACAGTTCCACCAATCATTGCTTTTCTCCATCAATGATCTGGCATCAGGCTTTTCTTGATCACCTTTAAGCCCTACTACTCCAGGTAACCAAAGTGAACCCCCCAGCGCCCCCTGGAGGTGGGTGAGCAGGGAGATGGGTGACTCGTTCACGCAAAGCCCAATGCAGCGCTGCAGGTGAGAGTCCAGCACTCCTCTGTTCCACCACAGTCTTCACTGCAGTGCTGCCTGCACAACTGCTCATTTCTTCACTAGCTTGGCTGCTTGAGACCAAATCTGAAGTAATTAATGATGTCATTGGGTTCAATCGTAAAACTTTCCTTGTTTTATGTCAACCAATGGCAAAATTATGCTGCTATTATATAGAATAATTATCATTCTGTTATGTTCTGATGGTTATGTTTATCTGTTGTACCAGGCATGGTATTAGTATTTTTAAATTACTTGCAGGTGAATGAATATAGTTTTTCACTTGGTGAAATTGTTTCCAGTGCACATGTCTTCAGTCCCTAGCTGCCCTCAGTAAGTTGGCACTAGCAATCATGCGAACCAAATAAATGCTAAGATGAATAACAGTGTAATGCTGCCAATGGGAAACAAGAAACAGCCTGTAGAAATACATCTATGAGTTCATCTGCTGCTCTACATTACGAGATTAGATATGCATGATAATAAATCTTGAAGTTGATGTTAATGTAGATTACAAATATGGGAAAAAAATTTTCTTTGGGATAATTAAAGTAGAGAAAGAGAGAGAGACAAAGAAAGAAAGAGGCAGACAGAGAGAGAGACAAAGAAAGAAAGAGGCAGACAGAGAGAGAGAAAGAAAGAAAGAGGCAGACAGAGAGAGAGACAAAGAAAGAAAGAGGCAGACAGAGAGAGAGAGAAAGAAAGAAAGAGGC
>JAOXYF010000023.1:4872760-4888810 GCA_028565775.1 Sternarchorhynchus goeldii
AGACAGAGAGAGAGACAAAGAAAGAAAGAGGCAGACAGAGAGAGAGACAAAGAAAGAAAGAGGCAGACAGAGAGAGAGACAAAGAGAGAGAGACAAAGAAAGAAAGAGGCAGACAGAGAGAGAGACAAAGAAAGAAAGAGACAGACAGAGAGAGAGACAAAGAAAGAAAGAGGCAGACAGAGAGAGAGACAAAGAAAGAAAGAGGCAGACAGAGAGAGACAGAGAGAATAAAAGATAAGAGAACATGCTTCACATTTGTGGTTATGGTTGCTATTAGTCAGGCTACTAGTCACTGGCCCCTTTTCAAGTAATAATATTAGAAGAACAATGTATTTATAACTCCCCGTTACACTGGTTTTAATCCTATCCTGCATCTGCTTTTAGTTGTGGAGGAAAACCTCAGTTACACAAAAAGTGAAGCTTATGATCATGGAGTCCTGTGCCAACAAAGGTCTTCCTCCACTCAAAGGTTCCTCCACTCAAAGGTTCCTCCACTCAACGGTCTTCCTCCACTCAAAGGTTCCTCCACTCAAAGGTTCCTCCACTCAAGCTTTGTCAGAGCAGCAGGAAGGTGCATCTCTCTAACACCACAGAATCAGTACAAGTGCCACACTTTCTAAAGCTAAAAGCATACTTACACACCCACAACCATGCCATGAGCAAAGAAGTTTAAACATATGCTTCTTTGTGGTTCTTTGGCCCTGCACAAGCTATTTTTCAACGGTTTGCTCACCACAAAAGTCAGCATTGAGGACAGATGTCACATTTTAATTCTATCACTTATACCCACGTGAGCTGAATCTATTCTGACAGCTGTCACTTTTAGTGAGTGTCCAAGATGTCTGTAGTTACCACTCGAGTAGTTATAACTTGCAAGGCTTCTCCTCTGGTGCACTTAGAGATAAGGGCACCAGGGGGCGCAGTGATAAAACAGAGCAAATGCTTAAAATAATTCATTTCAAGTACTGAGGATGATGGATATGACTGCACCGTTCTTTTAAAGGAAAAATCTCTAACAATTTAACAGTTTGGGGATTCTACAATTTATTCACATAGGTCAACATTTTTGTGGTGTCAGGTGAAACATTTTTACAGCACAAACGCATGCATGGGCTGACATCTTAGCAGGTTCAAGGTATATGATCCATTCATGAAATAAACCGTGTTTTTTGCCAGAGCTGTGCTTCTAAGCTTTCTGGGTTGTAAACAAAATTAATTACAGTGAAACTATAAGGATTTAGGAGCCGCAAAACATTTTCATATTTAAATAAATGCATCAGTAACCTATAAGAAATCCCATTTACGAATGTAAGATTAAATAATTATTGCGAAAAAACACCACGAGGGCATGGACTAAAACCAAACCATTAAAATCAGTTTAAATGAGTTGTGAATATCTACACGTTTTTATTGCTTTATTAAACGTGCGTTTTCATACGCAGTTACATTTAGTGAGTTCTTTGATTTAAAGTGCATTTCGGAAATTTGCAGTAAGATAATCGAGAAATGGGATAATCAGACTACCTGTGCATGAGCATCTGCGCGCGCAATGTCTGCGGTTTGAACCGTTACCTGGCGATGAAACACGTTCGAGCTCAGGGTTGTCTGAACCGTTTCCTAGTTTAGTAACCTATTAGAATATTGGTGGAAAAGAAAAACGTTTCTTATATTTTTAATGTAGTGACAGTATACTGTTTGTGCATTGTATAAAACCTACTTTCTCAGCATTTCGTGAGCGTCTCATGTCGGAGAGGTTGGCTCATGGTTTGGGCTGGACCCCCCTGCTTCTCAGTTATTTCCTCAGTTTTCTAAAGGACGTTCGGTACTTTTCGTCGCTCACGGACATAGACTCGATGACCCGAAAAGCGAAGAACTTGGCGTAGTTTACAGTGAGGAGGCATTACTCTTAAGGTTCTTGAGTGCAAAGTTTAGAGTCTGAATTCTAACAAGCGACGGGATTATTTCATATTTTCTGCAGAATTTGGGGATATTGCAGTTAAACTAAAGGTAAGTTAGTTATAAGTTGTGATTATGATTTTTTTTTGGTATCTTATTGAAGAGTTAGTCTCCTGCTTGTTATACGCAGCACATTGTGAGAGAATTCTAGCCATGTAGTTTATGTTATTTCATAATTCAAGATAAATAATTGAATTACCTTTTATATTGGCCAGAATTAAGAAGTAAGCATATGCAATGTCGAATGAAAACCAATTAGGTTAAATGTTTAGTTCACCCACTGCAAACTAGTGTGATGAACTAGGTGAGACTTGTCTTCTCATTCCACAGGTTCCGATAAAGCACTAGTTAACGTTTTGCCGCAGTTTTCATTTGGATCTTTAGATGTCGCCATAGTGCGTTTAAATCAAAATAAGTGATCGGGTGCGTTTAGTCTTTTACAGGTTAGCTACTTTATGCCTTGGTCACAGAGGAGTTGGTTCAGAAGATGAGTTTATATATTGAGAGGAAATGTAAAATTAGTTAAAATGGGCAGACTTGACATGAAAAACAATATTTTGTTGAAATATTAATAGTGTAGATATTTACTGCTTTAAAGATTGGACTTGTTAATTAACCAAATACTACCCGTATTATTAAGAGTTGTATTTACACACTGTAAATAATGTCAGTAACAATAACCTTTTTATGTCTTATAAAGAACAAAGCCAGCTTCTCTGCCTCCGGGGCCTGTATCATGGTGAGATATAAAACATGGAGGAATGAGAAGACAAATATGAATACCTGTACGCTAGGTTGACGTATGGGACAGCTTCAGACAGTGGACTTATTAAAAATGCTTTGGGAAATTATCAGCAGACGGTTTGTTTAAATTTGTGGTTTTAGCTGAAAAAGGCGAATCCCATGGTTGAGGCTGTTAAAGTCCATAAAAGGAAAAAAAGAGAAATATTAAGATGTTTAATATTGTGAATGTTTATATTTCTGTGGATTCTTTTGGTCTTTCCTACTTGTTATTCTTCCCTCTTTCTCTACCTTTAGTCTCTGAGAGCAGTGTTTAAATAAAGTGGTGGAAATGTGATATTTCAAAAAAACACAGGGTTGCACGTAGTATAACTTAAACTCTAACAACAGCCATCTGACCACAGCACTAAACAGTTTTCCAATAATTCCTTGACTCGTGGCACTTGGTTGTTTTTTTTTTTTTTTTCTCACCAGGCCTGAAATCGGTTCTGCACTCCCCTGGTTAGGCTTGCCTCTGCCTGGCTACGCGCCAATCACCACATCCAAGCAAAGCGGTAGCAGACACTTTGCCAGACGGAGGCTTTTTAGGGACACAAGTCACCAAATTACAGCTGAGACTGCAGTTAATTCCAGGCAAGTGCTTGGAACCCGGAACCGCCCAACGGTTATTCATGGAGGAATAGAAGAAGACTGGGCCATTAGAGCATAGTGTAGATGAATGACTTCCATCAACAATGTAACACCAAGAGTGACTAACTTTTCATATTGACACATAAAAAAATATATAATATTCAGTCAATGATGTCAGGTTTAATAAAAAGTCTAGTATTATATTTTAGAATTTTAAGTATAGCTAAAGCTGTCTTGTTCCTGAGTCAGGATATTTTACACATTATAAGCCACAGCATGAGAAAGTCAAAGCTTTAGCAGCAAATGCAGTGTTGTTGAAAGAAACTTTACAGAGGTCATGTGAGTTCATTGCTATTCAAATGAAATGGTCAATAACTGCACACTGTTCTCCTCCTAAGTTTGCATGACAAACGTTTGGCGTGTCAGACAGAACACAGAAAGGCCGTTGCTACACCTGACTTGTTTTTTGTCATCATCACTAGATATTTACTTTCCTTCCTGTTCCCAACACTTTCACAAATTTTATTAGTCCAGTCAAATAAAACCATACTTGTCAAGATGCCACCGGGTGACTCCATGGGTATTCCAGTAAAATGATTTTAGATTAATGCCAAATGTCTGAAAGCTACCTACTGGAATTGCCGTGGCCTTCAGGAGATTTAGGTTTTTGAAATGTTTTAGACACGTTTTAGTGGAGCGAGGACTGGAGTTGCTCATTCGCTTTCTGCTCTTTGTTATTCCCAAGTCTTGCGTCAGTGGTACAAGTACATGCTTCATACAGAAGGACATAAATGTACAAATCAGTACATCAGGAAATTTCCCATTAGCTGGTTTCCATGGGATTTAGAGAAAGTTAATTTGCTGAAAGCTCTATGACACGGTCTACTGTTGTCTAAATGAGAAGCACATTCTGGAGAATTGTCTGTTTTGCTGGTTTTTAAATGAAGTTTTGACATTTGTATTTTCTGTTCATAGTCTTCTGACTAGGTAAAGACCAAGACTGTACAACAGTAAAAACTTATGTGTATCAGGCTTGAAAGTTAAGGACTTTCTTGTTTCATTATGTAAACAAAAACTATGTCTTTGGGATACACAGTGGAACAAACTAGTAATGAGATGAAATGGGTTATCTAGCTCATATGTACAGTGGGCAAAAAGAGATTAACACCTACAGAATCTACACAGAGGTAGATGTTACTCCATCTGTATCTGTATGTTCAGCATCTTTGTCTCACCAGCTTTATTTCATTCCCTGTTTCTTGACATGTTCTATCCTCCTTCCCGTTCTGTCTCTTGCACATCAGCATGTCTCTAAGAGAACCAGAGTGGGTTAGGGTGACAGAAATAGCTGTCTGCAGCATCTGTAGAAGGCAACAGTGGTCTGTGTAATTACCAGGAGAAACTGGTCTTTTGTCTAACCTTGGTTCTTCTTTGGGCTCTCTATGTGTGAGAGAGGAGGAGGAGTGTATTTCCATGTTTATATAATTTCTGCGAGTGCAAAGGGGCCCCTGAGAAATAGTAACGGCATTTGTCAAACTAATCTGTCAGCATGTTTGTCTCCAGCTGTGGGGTTTAGGCCATCTTCCCCTGGTCCTGCTTTTCCCTTGTTTTTCTGTATGTTCTGTGCTAATGAGATCAACTGAGCTGTGATTGTATACAGTTTATAACCAGATGATTCTGTTATCAATTACAGTTCAGACTGAGACCCATTTCGAGTCCCCCCCCTTTGTGCATTCTTGTGCAGAATTATTGACCTTGATGAAAGTTTCTCTGCACTCGAAAACAACGTTGGATCTTGTTGAAAAGTGTTGAGAAGCAGCTGATTTAAAAAGTTGCTGAGAGAAAGTGCTGCGCACAACAGCCCTGGTGCTCAGGATGCATTTCGTAGGCTTTTGCATGGTGAGCTGGATACAGAGGCTTTTGGGTAATTGTGCCTCAGTCCTTGCATTCCTCTGGCCAAGCCAAACGGAGCTGTTTTGGGGAGCATGGTATAATTTAGCAACTATTTTTACAAATGGGTACATACTGCAGAGTGAGAATTTTTTTTACCAACCTGAAATTTATTGATACTTGATATGTGCTTTGTTTTGAAACGGAAAAGGATGGACACCAAGATATACATGGTTGAAGCTCACCTGTAGCACATACTCCAAAAGTCTTTGTGGGGGACTTTTATTTTTTAATTTTAACATAGACCATTCGAAATCCATCCCATAACCCTTTGCATTTAATGATCAAGCTTTATTTGTAGTGTAGGTAGCACAATGTTGATTTTATAGCGCTCAGTAAACAAGGGAAATCATACTGAACTCAACTATAGACAATGAATCAGTGAAATGGCGTGTTTTAAGAATTGTATTAAGTGTTTCATAGAATAATGTTCATATTGAGATACAGTATATTGTTGGATCTCTGGTAGGAGCTTCGTTTGCTTGACATGTCAAATTTTTTAACGAGGGTAATAAAAGGATTTAGTTTTCCTGTGGCTGTAGTTGACAAAAACCTAACATTATGAAACGAAAAAAAGGCTGGTGAAATCTTTTGCAGTAAAAGACCATGAGAAATTCATGATACGTTTACGCTGGTCTAATTAAAACATTTAGAAACTAGGTGCTTAAATTAAGATTACATGGTGAAAGGAGTCTGTCAAAGTACAAAAGGGAAGATATGAAATAATATCTGAACCAAGAAACTGATAACTCTTGATATCTCTTAAGAGTATAATTCAAATGTTTTGTAACTTCTAATGTTCTGAATATGCCTTTTGACAAGAGGTGCTTGGATGCTCTCGTTCAGTGTATTCTGACGTATTATTATCCACTTCTGTTATACAAGGGAAGAAAGTTGATTAACTTTGTGAGGAATATGATGTCTTTAGTTTGATCATATTAATAGGTTTATATCTCCATCTCGTGGAATGCCAGTCCATTGTACTAACACTGATGCCTGAATAAACACTGCTGTGATGTGCGGGGTGGAAGTTCCACAGCCAGTGTTTCTTTTGCCAGTGTACTGATATGAGAGGAAAGGTTAGGGCCTTGATCTCATCACGTTTTGCCCCCTGCTTCATCCACGTGTTCTTCATGGTAATGAAAAGTGACAGGGGATTAAGGAGAAGCCTGTGCTGTGTTCACTAAGGATCTGTATTGAGGCTTTTAAAATCAGGATTAAATTTCTGTATTTGAGTTACTGGAATATTCTGAAACGTGGTTCTCATTTTTCTTCAAGATGATGAGTAGTGTAAATGAGAATGAAATATTCCTTTGTTTAGGAAGTAGGGTATGTTTGGTGAGTGGCAGTGGCTCAGATTTTCATTGTTTTTAGGGTTGAGTAAGTATCTTGAAGTTTATGTTCAGTTTAAAGTTTATGTTTTAGATACATGAAGTTTAATGTGAAGGTCAGTGGAAGATATATCAGGAGTGCTTGGTTTGATGATCAGTTTAATGTTGTGTCTATCATCAGGTTCCGTAGTTACTGAAACTCTTGAGTCACAGAGCAGACCCTCAGCCCAACACAAACGTTGTCACAGTCGAGACATCATCATCATCATCACCACATTCAGCTGGTGCAGGTTCAGCTATGACATCATACACATGCTCTCCACACTTCCAGACACACTCACATACACACACTGTCAGAAATAACCCCACCTTCCTCTTTCCTGTCTAATGAATGGCTTGTGTGTTTGTAAAGCCATGTTTGATTTTTTCCGCTACCACGCAGACTGTATGACTGGTTTTGCCCCAGACACTCTCTCACACACTCACTCACTCTCTCACACACTCACTCACTCTCTCACACACTCACTCACTCTCTCTCTCACACACACCAGCTGCATTATTCTCTTTTCTCTTCTGACTTTTTTTTTTTTTTTTACAAATAAAGCTTATGCAAGTCTTCTCTAACGTATTTTTAGATCTGATTTCTGTAGGTGTAATATTCATTTTCCAGTGCAGGTCTGGGGCAGTAAATGCTGGATAGGCCATTATATCTATATATGGCAAAAGACAGTAGACCACATGTTTATTTAGTCTTCTATTAAAAAGAACACACAGAAGATAGACACAACATAATTATATTACTGACCTACTGCTGGTGGGAAAATAGCCCAGCTACTATATTAAATCATAATGCAATGGTTCATCTTTTGACTTCCTGTCTACATATATTTCTTAGACTGCTGCAAGGATGTGTTAAGTGGAGCAGTCTATACTTTAATGCTGCTTTTCTTGTGAAGTTTTTGTTCAGCCTTAAGTGGAAAGGCTTGACAGGCAGTTGGCTCATCTCCCTAAGGTAACACCTACTCTGGTGCTGGGTTTAAGTAGGGTGATCCTATCCAGTACAAACATCATGCATTTATTCATAGTGTAAGCAGACTAATTTGACAACATCCTGCCATTAAACCTCTGTTCCACTCAACCCTCCAACTGGTAGACTTTATGGGCAGGGAACAAAGTACCTTTCAGAGTATAAGACATGAGCTGTGGTAAGCACTGGGTTAGTCCTGCTTTGTGACACATTTGCCCTTTCTTCCTCTCTGTCTGTCTCGCCGCCCTGCAGGTCAGAGTGTGCAAGCGCTTGTGTGTTAGTGATGCTGTCCCAGTGCTCTCTTCTTTTGCTCCTGAACTTGGTCCGCCTGATCCCCTGCTCGCTGGCACTGCCTTTTGAGCAGAGGGGCTTCTGGGATTTCGGCTTCGATGGCGAGGCGGGAGGGCTGACAATGATGATGAGGGACGAAGAAGGCTCTGCGTCGGGGGAGGAGGAGGTGCCGACCGAGGGATTTCCTGTATGTCCCTTTGGGTGCCACTGTCAGCAGAAAGTGGTGCAATGCTCTGACCTGGGTGAGTGCCAGAGGCAAGTGTGTGGGTGTTCAAGTGAGTTTGGTGTTTGCATGTGTGGGTGTATCTGTGTACATACTTAAGTGCTTTTTATATGAAAGAAACTAAAAGAGAGCAAGAGAAAGAGCAGAAGAGATGTAGTGACATTAATAAGTGAACAAATAAACAGGAAGCAACCAATGTAGTGAATAAGTGAAAGCAAGAAATACTGAATTATTTCCCCATTATTTCCCAGGTAAATTTCCCCATTGTGGGACTAATAAAGGATTATCTTATCTTATCTTATAATTATCTCAAACTACACAGTCACAAAGTGCTATCTCAGAGTTGCAAGTGCTATCTCAGAGTCACAAGTGCTATCTCTGAGAGAAAAAACTTGAAAAGGGAAAAGAAAGCATTCTTTAGGGATTTACCCAAAAGAGCTTGCAAGGAACAGAGGCTTTGATGGCACAGGATGAAGTGCTTCTGTGTAATTTCCTCACGAGCTCTAAGGAGTGGTTTCATGTTGTTCTTGGGACACATGTTGGGAGTTTTACAGGAATAAGGAGAGAGTGAGGAGGAGCATCTGCAGAAAGAGACATGTTGAAAAGAAGAGTTTAAAAGTCATTTTATAATTATTTATAAAATGTATTTATAAATTAAGGATCAAACAAAAGTCTGCTAATCCGTATTAACCTTTAGATGTCTAAAAATGTTGTAAACATAAATCTATGTTACAGAGTAGATATTTATCCCTTACTGTTGAAATACCTGAAAATACAATAGATTGATGTTGTTTGAAGTGTTAATTATTAGCTACATTAGTTTTTGCTATGTAATTAGTATTAAGTGTGTTAATCTGGTGCACCTTCCTACCTAACAGTTCTGTGTGCTGTGAACCATGGAGCTTTGCACAGGCAACCTCCCATCCTCCCCCAACCCACCCACGCACATGCAAATCATCTAGTTGACAGAAACTTTAAAGCTTTAGTTCTGAGAAATCTCAGTAAGAACTAAGTAAAAGGGCGCTTACTGTCACCAAAACGTTCTTTTGTTTGTTTCCATGTTTTCATAGACATGTGTATGGTATTATATCTGCATGCTTTTATCTTTGCTGTATATTAGCGACTTGTTTTGTGGTTTGGAGAATCCATGTAGATGATGAATGTTTCCTCAGGTAATCCATCTGGCACACTGTTAAACGCGTGTTTTTAACAACAATATTAGCCTGTTCCACTGCATCCCTTTCTGTTGCACCTCTTAGATATTTTTTTTTCTGAGAAGGTTTTATTCATAATGTGTTTATACTTTCTTCTAGCAAATGTTGA
Organism: Sternarchorhynchus goeldii; assembly: GCA_028565775.1. Classification (NCBI taxonomy): domain Eukaryota; kingdom Metazoa; phylum Chordata; class Actinopteri; order Gymnotiformes; family Apteronotidae; genus Sternarchorhynchus; species Sternarchorhynchus goeldii. The sequence goes on from JAOXYF010000023.1 coordinate 4,882,233, forward strand.
AATACAGTTTGGTCAGTGATGTGTGCATGTTACTGCAGAACATAAAATATCTTTTGGAGTGCAAATCTGTGTTGGTGAGCTGCTAAGGTGGTTAGTTGGTGGGCTGCAGTAGAGAAGTAATTTAGTGTTGGCTAGTTGTTAAGGCTTGGTTAGACTCAAGGGCATTGGCTGGCTGGCTGTGACTGGCTTGGGGGCTGTGTTGGCTTGGGGGCTGTGTTGGCTTTGTGCTTACTGGCTGTAGTTGCAGTTAAGAAGAGTACCACAATCCTTGCATGTAAAATAGAAAACCTCCCAAGATTTTTCAACATACAGACAAAAATATCTATTTTCTGACATTATAGAGGTGATGTTGTCCTAACGGAACAGCATATGTGGTTGGTTTTAACTTGAATAAAATAAGTGGTATTTAATTTCTTTTCCTTCTTTTCCCGCCAGTAAGGACTAAGTTTATTTCAGTTTGCGTTCTTATGGCGGGATGAAGATGGGGGAGGCAGTAGAAGCTGGGTTCATGAATGTTCTGGATGAAGATGGGGGGGCGGTAGAAGCTGGGTTCATGAATGTTCTGGATGAAGATGGGGGGGCGGTAGAAGCTGGGTTCATGAATGTTCTGGATGTTTGCTCTGTTAGGGGTCTGTTCTGATTATGTAGGACTGGTGAAAGAGGAGTCCTGGCCCTACGGTCCTAATGTTGCAGTGGCTGTGTGAAACATACTTAGACATGCATGGAGCTCCATATGAAGCCAGTGACTGATGCTTGTGTTGCTAACCCTGACCTAAACATGAAGAGTTTCATGGATTAGGGCACATATTATAAACATGAAACTCTTCCTCACAGTAAATGTTTCATATCTCAGCATAGCGTGACAGAGCCTGTCATGCTTGGGTGTGTTATTTAATTTCATTTTTATTTATATGCATTATTTTGCTGACACAGAGGAAGGCCTGTCTTTATAGGCTCTGTGAATATAAACCAGCTGGACAGCATATGGTCTGCTTGTGTGTGTGTTCATGTACACACACGTCTGTATGTTTGTGAATTCCCTTGTGGATGGTAATTAAACGTCCATTAATATGTGTAATGCACACATCACGTCAGTGAGATGTATACAGAACTGTATAGTTTAGAGGTACCAGAAAATATCATCTATATGTTTTTGGTTTTGAATTTAGGCTTGACTGCGGTCCCCAAAAACATCCCCCCTGACACGAAGCTGCTGGACCTGCAAAACAACGAAATTACAGAGCTGAAGGAGGAAGACTTTAAGGGCCTTAGCAACCTCTATGTAAGACACATCTCCAGTTATTAAAACGAACGCTGACAGAGTGATTAAATGGGTATTTAAAGGAGAGATTTACTCAAGAGTTTGTGCATTGCAGAATGATGCAATAGTGGACACTGTGGACAGATATACAGTCGAGGGTAAAATATGTGAGAAAATGGATGGGAGGAATGAGTGACAAAACAATCCAACAGGATGTTAAAACAGTTATTCTGAACCAAAACGCCCCTGTCGCTATGAGAGTCGAGTCCTGTGCCAAACTGAATATTTTAGTTCTCTCCAGCACTCATAGCCAAGGACTGTTTTTTTCTCTGAATTTATTTAGATAAATCAACCAAACATAACATTTAACATGTCCAATGAAATAAGAGCATATCATTAAACAATAATGTTTGATTAATCCATTTCACTAACCCTTTATCTCATCATTTCCTGTTCAGCTTTGGCTTTCAGAGAAAATTATCTGGCTTGTTTCTGCTTCCCTACATCCTGGCAGGCTTTGTCGCTGGTCAACAATAAGATCTCGAAGGTTCACCAACGGGCCTTCTCACCCATGCGGCACCTGCAGAAGCTTTATTTCTCCAAGAACCTGCTGACAGCAGTGCCTCGGAACCTTCCACCTTCGCTGGTGGAGCTACGTATCCACGACAACCGCATTAAGAAAGTGGCCAAGGGCACCTTCTCTGGCCTGGGCAGTATGAACTGCATAGGTCTGGAGGCTCCCTCAGTGTTTCATACATCAGCCGCACTGCATGCTCTGCTGCATCAAATGGAGACTGTTGGCTTTGTGGTACAAAAAGTAATGTTTGGCCATCTTTTGAAATGCCTCTTACAGAAATGGGTGGGAACCCCATTCAGAACAGTGGTTTTGAGCCTGGTGCTTTCCAAGGCCTGAAGCTAAACTACCTGCGCATCTCAGAGTCTAAGCTAACCGGTGTTCCCAAAGGTAATTTGTGATTTTCTGAATCAGACATTCATGCTATTTATGCTTAAAGAAAGCTCAAGTCAGAAGGAGATGGTTAAAAGATGAGAGTGATTTTGAACTAGTGAATGTGAACTAGTGAATGTGAACTAGTGAATGTGAACTAGTGAATGTGAACTAGTGAGTGTGTGGCAAATTCAGGATATTAAAAGCACAACCGGGCTACTTTCACATTTTATGTACAGTTGTTGACCGTATTTTAATTGATGTCTCTTCTGTCAGATTTCCCTGAAAGTCTCCATGAGCTTCATCTAGACCAGAACCAAATCCAAGCAATTGAACTGGAGGATTTGAAACGCTACAAGAACCTATATAGGTTAGTAAGTCAGTCATTACCCAGCCTTGTAGCAACAGTGCCACCCAGTGCTCTAAAACATTAAAACACCAAGAATGAGGGCATATATTAAAATGACTGTCATGTTTCTTTTCAAGTTAGGGTTTCAATCATAAACACTGAAATTCAGTATTTATTTATAATTTACTGGAAAAACCTTCATATTTAACCATTATGCCACCACAGACACATACAGCAGGGTTACATACACAAGTGAAAACACCAGGGCTGAATTATAAGATGGTGTGTGGTCTTACTCTCCGTTGTCTGGACTCCTGTGACCCCTGCAGGACTTAATTTAGCACTACTGATATATCCACTAAGCTGCAACAATAACCAGATGAGAGAGTAAACTTGCTCTCCACTCCAGCTTGTTTCCGTTCACAGTGTTTTCAGGATCTTTGTATTTCAAGCTCACTGGGGACTTGCTTTAATCTGCATGCATTCTCTGTTGTTCCTGGTACGATTTAACTGGTGTGCTTATTCACTGTTACTAGATTGGGCCTGGGCTACAATCACATCCGCATGATTGAGAATGGCAGCCTGTCCTATTTACCAAACCTAAGAGAGCTGCATTTGGAAAACAACCAGCTGACCCGCGTCCCCAGAGGCCTGCCGGACTTGAAGTACCTTCAGGTGGGTGGAGTTGGAGGGGGTGGTGAGGAAAGCATACAGAAAATGTGTTTGGAAGGGTCAGACTACCTACAGCATGTGGGGGGAGCTCAGTGCTGACTGAACAGAAGCAGGGCTGCTGCAAACAGCCCAGAGTTACACAGAGACTTGAAGAGCATTTTACTCTCAGTCTGCTTCTTTTCTTCCTGGGCATGATCACTCACTCTATCACCTGTGTGCTTTACTTTCAGGTGGTCTACCTCCATTCCAACAACATAAGTCAGGTGGGCGTGGACGACTTCTGCCCACGTGGCTATGGCATGAAGAGGACCTTCTACAATGGCATCAGTCTCTATGGCAACCCGGTCCCATACTGGGAGGTGCAGCCCTCAGCTTTCCGCTGTGTAAACGATCGGCTGGCCATCCACTTTGGAAACTATAAGAAATAGAGCCATGGGGAGACGAAGGTGATGGATACTGGACATAAAAAAACAAAAGAAAAACAAAAAAAACAAAGAAAGGAGAAGCAACGTTGGATGAGTGGGGAGGGGGGGTGCTCAGTATGTTTGGCTAGGAGGCTGAAGGAGGTGGCTAAAGGAGGAGAACTTGTGATTCACTATATGCTCAACGCTATGGAGAATGTAGGGTACTAAGAGCACAACTGGGCTACGTTCTGAAGCACACTCCTTCAACAATGACCAAATCCTACAGATGTTTTATTTTCAAATAAAATACCTATCTGTTTCTTTTGCAAAGGGCTTCATATTGCTCACAAGATATGTTCATTAGTATTGTAATTCATCTTCAACCATAATAATATTAATGTCATTATTATTATTATTATTATTATTATTATTATTATTATTATATTGTTGAAGTCTGTTTAAAGAAGTTAAATATAGATTTAAATGATGCTCTTTATGCATAGGCCTGCCTTTTGAGTGTGTTTTGGGGAGTAACTTCTTAGTCAGTGCCTTGCTTCTTGTGCTTCAGGGTTGTGTTGGGTTGGACGGAGAAAATCAGTACTGTATATCACAGAGAACCACATTCCCTGTTTTAATACTTCGCGCTTTATGATGCAGTCCGTCAGAAACCCAGGCCCACGCGCATTCACTGCCTTCACCGGCTCTGGATCTGGGACTGACTGTTGATTGTTTTGCACAATGTCTATGTTTCTCCACATTCCAAAAGATTCTGCTGGATTTTTTTTAGAGGGGAGCGGATTTGGCAGCAACACCACGAGCATGATCTGTACTCTGTTGATATACCATGTTGAGAATAATAATAAAAAAACGCTTCCGGCTTCATTTCAGGAGCAGAAACGACATGATCATGGTGTGAAAGCTGTGACAAATAAAACATTAATTTAACAATCAAGCAGTTTGATGAGTGGGATGCACTGAAATATATGCATTCGAAGCGATATTATTTTGAGGTTAGGATTCCTTTTATATAGATTTTCCAGTCTCCTTCATGGTTAATCATCTACAAACACCAATAAATATTCGAATCAATTAAAGTATTTTATTTAATTAGCCTAATTATTATTGCGTGTCAGCAATTCATTGCAATAACGGGGAACCATTTGAAACACATTTTCACGTTGATCAAAGTTATCTGAAAATCACAATCCACTTTACAAACCCAATTTACCACTTTAATTTCCGATCACTGTTTTGTGGGGATTATAATCACTGAAGTTTTCGTTCACTTATTAAGTAATGTTTTAGGATGTATTACTGCAAACGGATCGCAAGAGTATATACTGGTGTGCGTTAAAAAAAATTAAAATGTGCATCGAGATATTTTTCGTGCTTGCCTTCTTGCCTTCGCTTAATTTGTGGTCGGCTCTGCTATGTCGTACAGTCATCAAGGGTTGTCCCACGGTGCGCGTCACTGCGCTTCTACTAAACATGTCTGTCGTCTGTCATCGGGTACCACTCCATCGTTTAGCAGGCTAGGGAAACGTGTCATGCGCGAACGATTTCAGATCCACAGCGTACGAGGACTACGGTGCTTTTTGGATGGCTGCACTCGCGTCTCGTTTGGTTCTGAGTTCGATATATCGGAATGCTTCCCTAAAAATCTAGAAACTGCATTCGCGTTCGTGCTACCATGAAGCTACAAATGAAGGCCTTTCTCTTGACCGCCACAGGAGCCTGGGGCTTGATTTAAAACGTCGCAGCAAAAGGTGGTAAGTTCAGTTATAATCGCGCATCGACATATTAAAGCATCCACAATAGTATCCACCATTTTATTTTCCAGTAGCTATTAGATTTATTATTGTTGTTGCTATCATCATCAATGTAATCATTATTTTTATTATTATTTTTATTATTGTTATTATTATCCTTCTTATTACGTTGTTGTTGTTGGCACTGAGCTTGTAAGACTGTAATAAAAACAGCTGGTGCCTGAGTTGTGCACTGAGGAGTTTTGTTGCGTGACAGTGGAGGAGGAGAGAGAGCGCTGTCACTAGCATTGCCAGTTCCAGTGGTGGAGAGCACATGTATTTTTGGACCACTGATGCCTCCCATACCCTGATGATGTTCAATACAGTTGTGCCATTAATTGGTCAATGATATGTAGCTTAGCTTTTTTACCTTAAAAGTGGTTCTTGAGTGTGACAGATATGATCAGATTTTTTTTGAGATGATCTGATGTTCATATGTATTTCCTGTTTTGCAGTGGTCCATTTCACAGGAGACATGACTGTGCTGTGCTTATACTCATCGATCTTTCATTTAACTCTATAAATGTGCCTCATAGTGCTTAACTTTACCCCGCCGCATCACTCCTCTTTCCCCAATCCTCAGTTCCTCTAAATTCCTCATTTCTTCTTTTCACTAACATCTTTTTGTTGGCTCTCTCACTCCACCATTCCTCATGCTCGTGGCTGCCCTGTCCTCCCGCTGTCTCTGCATTTCTCCTGCTGCCTGTATCTCTTGGACCAGTGTCACTTGGTGCCTGAGGCCATAATGCTGTGCTGTGGGCGAGCTCTGGACTCTCCTTGCACCCTGGCTCTGCTCGTTGGTTTCCAGTTTGCGTTTGTGCTCTACTTCTCCCTGGGAGGTTTCCGTGGCCTCGTGTCTGTGCTGGTCCACTCCTCAGAGCCTGAGTTTGACTACTCTCGGCCCCGTGATGTCTACACCAACCTTAGCCAGCTCAGTGCCCTGCTGCCTCACCATCCAGGCCCCACTGGAGCAGGACGGCGGCTCAGAGACTGCCTGCTGCCCTCTCCACTGCTGGGTAAGTTCCAGCCCTCATATGTATGTATGTATGTATGTATGTGTATATATATGTATATGTATATATATATGTGTGTGTATATGTGTGTGTATATATATATATATATATATATGTGTATATGT
>JAOXYF010000023.1:4888910-4906828 GCA_028565775.1 Sternarchorhynchus goeldii
TATATATATAAAATATAATTAGGTCTTTTTCTAACATGTGGCCTTCTGCTTATCCTTTCTCATCAAAGTCTGTAGAAAGTGTGAGACCAGTGTGCAATAAATGAACAGCCGGGGTTCTTTGTGTTGCTGTGCATCAGTGGGTCCTGTATCTGTGCGCCTGTCCTCCACCCCCTCCCTGGAGGAGATAAAAGAGAAGAACCCTCTGGTGATGCCGGGGGGTCATTACCGCCCACCAGGCTGTGAGCCAAGACACCACACAGCCATCGTGGTCCCCTACCGGAACCGGCAAAGCCACCTCCGAGCACTTCTCTACCATCTGCACCCCTTCCTGCAGAGACAGCAGATACACTACAGCATCTACATTGTACACCAGGTTTCTCCATCTCACCCAGACTTGATAAGATCAAGCTCTTGTGCTTTGATTTGTTTAACTCAATGCTGACCTTTAGGAAACCTTCAGTGAAGATGTATCAATAGTAAGATCTCACAGCAATGCTTGTGGTGTTTGCTGGATTCACCTGTTGTACTGATTATGCACTGTCCTTGTTGTCAGTCAGGGAACTCAACATTTAACCGCGCGAAGCTGCTGAATGTGGGCGTGCGAGAGGCTCTGAGGGAGGAAGACTGGGGTTGCATCTTCCTCCACGACGTGGACCTGCTCCCAGAGAATGACCACAACACATACAGCTGCCACCCACAGCATCCCACTCACCTTTCCGTGGCCATGGACAAGTTCCGTTACAGGTAGCTCCATCCAGAAAGGGTCGCTGCTCACACCTGGGCAATGAAGGGCTTGGTATTCTACAACCAGCTTTGTGTCCTTTCATGTTGACCCTGCAGGCTGCCATACCCTCAGTACTTCGGAGGAGTATCTGCTGTCACTCCAGAGCAGTACCTCAAGATGAATGGCTTCCCCAACCAGTACTGGGGCTGGGGAGGGGAAGACGATGACATCGCCGCCAGGTGAGAACGACTCGGAAACATGCACTCGAGCGCAATGTGAAATGCAGTCGTGTGAAGTAAGCGCGCGTTGCGTAATGCGTGGTGTCTGTCGGTCATCTTTGACCTGTCCTTCCGTTGTGTCTGGCTGACCCTCTCATCACCAATGCTTCCCATTACTGCATCTGTCCTTTCCTCCTGGACCAGCTGCACAGACACCAGAACGGTCAGTAAGAACATCCATGAGTCACTAAGCACCGACAACGGCCAAGGCTTCAGCTTTGCTTCTCATTAAACGTCGGTTGATTTGTTTCACCAGCTCCTACTTCCTACTAAAGAATGCAGTAAGTTGGTAAGATTGAAGTAAAGCTGAAGCTTTGTGATAGTGAAGTTAGCATTTAGTGTCTGAGTGTGGTGTGTTTCCTTGTCTCTGGTGTACTCTCTCCTGTCGCTACTGCGGTCCTATAATGAACATTTCCAGTGTGATCTGTTGTCTTGTTTTAATGGAGCTGGGCTTCTCAGTGCATGGATAAGTATTCTTGGTTATGGTGTTGGAAAATAAGGTGAGGTTAAAACCCTGGAACAGAATGTGAACAGGGCTTTACTTCAAACTGATTTAAAAGAAGCAGTGTCACAAGCTTTAACATTGATTTCTTGTTTAACAGACTATGTGTGTGTGCCCTTTTTGCCTGACCCAACTGACTGGTGGGGAGAGTCTAGAGACAAAACCCAGATCCTTAGATTTCGGTCTCTCCTTGTACAAATAGCATATCATTTTTATTTTTGCAATGGATGCACCTTCTCCAGAGAATACATAGCATAGTAGTAATAATCTGTAGAGTCTCCGAGTTTGTCAAAATCCTCCTATACTTCTTAATGTTTTCTCAACATTTTCTCACCGAGTTACTGCACCTGTTCTTTGGCTGTTTGTTCTGTGTCCTCAGAATTCGTCTGTCGGGTATGAAGATAGTGCGCCCCCCTGTGGCTATTGGTCATTATAAGATGATCAAGCACAAAGGGGACAAGGGTAATGAGCAGAACCCCAGAAGGTAATTCTTTCTCTACTTCTTAAGCCTTTTTATTTAATCCATCATAACTTCATCACATTCTCTAATTAATTCCCAGATTTGACTTGTTGAAGCACACCAGGTTAAACTGGCGATCAGACGGACTCAACTCTCTGACCTATAAGCTCCTGTCCAAAGAACTGGAGCCACTGTACACCAACTTGTCTGTCAACATTGGAGAGGATCCTCACCCTCCTTCCAGAAAGTCTGAGTCTGCTAGGAATGCCTCTCACCCCACAGCCAGCCCTATGAAAAGGAACAAAGACAGGGGAGAGGTGGGTCTGCTCTCCACTCAGCCTACCAAATTAGAGCATGCCCATGCAAAACTAGCCAATGAGAGTTTGGATGGTGTTCTGAAAGCTGCTGTTAAACAGGAAGTGGGTTGATAAAAACAAACAAACAAACAAAAAAAGTATAGTCCATAAGCTATTGGCACTGGTGCCATACAGGGTCATTTTCTTAAAATGGATGGTGGACATATAAGATGACGGTTGGCTTTCTTTTCTTCCTTAAGTCACGGAAGCTTGGTAATGATGTGAGCTTCTAGGTAAGATCAGTCAGCTAAACTCGTTCCACCGGAAGTATATGAGCAGTGAACAGTTCTTTCACCTATGAATGTCTCCCTGACACTGGCATGGTGTTTTTTGTTTGCACAAATCTGCTATACCATTTTCTGAAGATCTTCCTGCCATGGGATGGATCTGAGAGTAAACCAAGCTAAATATTCCTGAAAGTGAGCTATCCGTGTTCGTTTGTGTTGTAGAGACACTCTGGCACCAGTGCTAGTCCTGTGTGCTTATTCAGCCAGCCAGCCATCGATGGCTGTTCGCCCCACCGCGTGGGTATGTGTCTGTGCCTTTCTCTCGCTCTAGAACCAGTCGCTATCAACGTCTTAGTACGTACGTTCTCAGTCCCCAAGGCAAACATATAGTGGTGTATGGGAGTGATACTAGAGTTTAATTTCTGATCATTGTCTTTCTAATCAGCACACACTGCTTTATATGCTTGCACCTGAGCATCCTCTTATCACTGTGGACTATATTTTGGTCTTGCTCTGTGCTCTCATCACATTTGCACAGTTTTTTTTTGTTCTCATTTTAGAAATATTTAATCTTTTAACAGTTAGCATTGATGAAGTTTTCATTTTTGCTGCTCAAATCACTATTTATATTTTTAGTCAGTTGTATTATTGGGTGCATTTGTTTGAGTTACTGTCTGGTGCCTCTTGGTTTTGATTGGATAATCTGGAATAAGCAAAACTATCTGACAAATCATTAATCAGATTTCACTGTTTGAAAATTATAGTTTCTATCATTCTTGTAAAATATATTTCTTAGTGAGTTAGATTAACTTTAATATATTGTAATATGGTAGGTTTTAAGTTATTGAAAGTTTGGTTGATTCTTTTCATGGTAAATTTCAAACAAAGTACAAACTCCATTTGATGCTATTCTGCTGTAATGCTAAATAGTTCTGGGTCTTTGTGCATCAGCTGCATTATGTCTACATCAGTGCCCCCAGCAAACGAAAATATGCAGTTAGAGTATTTTGCCAATAAACCAAGAATCTGTACATATTTACCAGAGAACAGGTCTGCCAACATTAAACAGTATTAATCTAGCTTTTAGTACATGTTTCCCTGGCCCTGATGTCCTAGTGCTAGGCATTTCGAATGCAACCTTTCCTCATCTAGGGTATATAGGAAATTCCTTATTTATTAATTAATTGTTATTTTCTTGTTGTGTCATACAATATAGCAAATGGTTACTTGAATGTATTTTATTCCCACTGTGTTTTCCATGTTCTCTCTCTCTCTCAAATCAAATTTATTGTTATTTTATTGTTTGTGATTAAGCACCTATTGTGAGATTAGTAGGACTGACCGTGTACAACTTGCACATATGCCAGATTTTGAGTTGATCTAGCCTCAAACTGTTTTCCTTGTTGCCTTTGTAGTAAAACAATAAGTGATTAGAGAAACCTGATTTATTCATCACCACAGTCATGTAAAACACAAGGTAGAGTTTAAACATTACCTACATTTATCTTGACTTACTAGCATGTGTCTAAGGAACCTGTTTCCTTGTAACATATTTGGCAGAATCTAGAACTTTTAGTGAATACAGTAGTTTTATATGAAATTTAGTAATGGTGATAATCTACTTGAATATCTAAGTCTCATAGTTTGATAATTAATTTCCTTTTTTGACTTGATACCAGTTAAAGCTGTAATACTGGTTTTGAAGTTTATAGAGGTTTATTTTTGTTACATTCCATATCTAATTGCAGTGTATGAATCCATCTTACTTGTACTGTTGTATAGGTACTTTTAAAAATGTAACTTTTATAATTTGGTTCAAATGTCAGTCCTGACTGACACATATTTTGCATTAAAACATCTAAAGTAGTTATGGTTCCTAATGAGGTCTAGAAGTGTCTATAGTGTAGGCCTGTTCAGCTGAAGTTGCGTTTCTGCAGGGTTTTGCTCCAGTCCTGCAGAGCTCCACCTCTTTCATAAACACTTTTTTTAATTAAGAAAGGAACCTAATTAGTAACCCTAAACATGTGTAATCACTAGGCTCTTAACTGAATAGGCCTGGAGCAGGAAGCTGTGTGACAACAGATGAAATAACCGCTTTAAAACACTGGGGTGCCCAACTACTGTCTCACATATCTACTGCCTTTTAGAGTTTTGATCCAACACACCTGGTTTTAATATCTTGATGCAGTTAGGAATATTAGGCTAAGCTTGGATCTAAACTGCAGGATAGAAGATCTCCAGGACCAGTGTGAAGCACCTCAGCTTTTAACACACTTTAGTAATAGTGTGAAATAACTGTTTGATTGTACTCTTATCAACAGACTGCTGGATTAAACCTTTGCTATTCCTTGAGTGTTGATGTAAGGATCTTGTTACTGACTTACAAGAATTCCCTGTACACCTTGAGTTCCCAAGGGTTACTATGTCTACTGGTAGCATTACAAAATGACTCATTTGCTTTCAAGCACTAAAAACAATTTACCGATGACTAGTGAAACCAGCTGATGCTCTTCTCCTGAGAGACTACTGGCATTCTAGTACTTTATGTAAAACAATTCCACTCAACAGATAAATAAAACAATGTTGTAAGGATAATCTGTGGTTTTGCTGTTTATTTTCATCCATGCTGTGGTAGATGATGTTACTTGGCACATGCAAGATGAATCCTAGACTACTGAAGATGAATTAAAACATCTTTGTTAAAGACATTTGGAATTTATGTAAAAGCACATATTTCCATCCAAAAATCATTGTTTAAATCATTAGAAATAAGATTCAGCCCAGACAAATTGCACTCCTTCAGATGAAGGTCTGAAAATGTATTCAATATTGTTAGACAGACAGATGCTATAATTCTAGATTCTTGGATATCTCTTTACTAATTGGTAGGTCTGTTAGTCTGGGTTGCAGGTCTGTACCTGAACTTAGCTGGTCTTGAATCTGTGGTCTAGACTCTGCCTCATTTTGTTGGGAGGCTGGTTTTCTATCCTGTTTTTGTTGCGTTGCTGGTCTAGATTCAGTGTGCTTCTGCTGAGAGGCTGAGCTCGGTCCATCTTGCATATGTTGGGAAGGTGGTCTAAACTGAGCCTGCTTTTGCTGGGAGAGTGGTCTACCTTCAGCCTGCTTCTGCTGAGAGGCAGGTCTAGATTGAGACTGCTTTTGTTGAGAGGCTGGTCTAGATTCAGCCTGCTTCTGCTGAGAGACTGGTCGAGACTGAGCTTGGCTCTGCTGAATTGCAGACCGAGGCTGTGCTTCACTCAGCTGAGACAAAGGCCTCCCTGGTTCTGCTTCTGACCCATGTAGACCAGGAGTGCTTACAGGAATCAGTAGCTCCTCAGACTGCTGATCCATATTGGTGTCCTGAAACAATACTGTTTTATTACTTAAACAAATGTTTGCGACAACTAAAAGCCAGAGTGAAAAACATACTACAACAAACATCTACCTCAGCATGTTGAGTTCTGCTGGTCGCCCTGCTGCTTCCTTGGACTTTGTAAGGTTTGCCAGTGCCTGATTGGAGCTGGTGCTGGGATTGACCCCAAATCCTGAGGCGCTCCTGACCCTCCTGCGAGCGTGCTGTAGGGTTAATATGAACTGGAGGGATACGTCTTGGTAAGTCCCAGGTACCCTGGAATGATGGCCAGGAGCTTCCACGCTGGCAAAGATGTATTAATGGAGATGGTGAATAATCACAAAAACCTATTAGCTAAAATGTATTGATTTATCATATAGGATACAGTATGATGATGTAGATCTGAATGCAGTATGTTGATTTTAAATTTGGGTTGTGTCACATTTACAGGTTTAAATCACACCTTTGCTTTTACACCAGGGAGGAGGTGACCTCGGTCTGAAGCTATAAATGTAGTTTGACCTTCTGCTGCAGATGGCCTCTGTAGTTATCAGAACAGATATTGTTTAAACATAACTAAGGACGGAATTAAGCTATTAAAAGAAAGCTGATACACCATAGACTTGTACATACGGGCTATGTGAAACACAAATACAACGTTACTTGTGTTAGCTTGTTGCTACGTACCTCTTTGAAGTGTTTTGGTACTGTCCAGTTAAGGAGTTTATGAGCCTTGAAAGCACTTTCGTACTGTAAAGAAAAACAGATAACACTCAGTTAATTGTACCAGTATAGCTAAACACATTTACAGACGATGTCCTTAGATAATAATGATCTTTTTGTGAAACATGCTAGCTACCTGGTTTGCGGAATAACTGGACGACATGTTTTGTTGTTTAATGGTTGGCGGACGTATCTTAGCAACCGGACCAAAGACTCTTTCAGTACAGTATTTCAATAGAAAGCAAAATTATATTCAGTTAACTTTGTAGTTAATAATGAGCAGCCAGTGTTATAAATTAAATAAAACGAATAAACTCGAATATTATCTTGCCGTAATTACGCAGAAATCATTTTTTAGTTCAACGCTCCGTACAACTGGCGGCGCTGTACGTAACTAATGGTTTGACACACGAATTTCCGACGAGCAAAACGACCGAGGAAGATCCGCGTCTCAATACAGACGATACCTAGTTAACCAGCCAACTAGTTTAACCACTATTACATAACTTAAGAAGTGGTCCGTTAGTAATTGATCCTTTGTGGTGAATTTGTGTCTAGCTAAACAAAACTGAATCTCATCACCAGCGCCAATAGCATCTTATTCATTTCACAAGTTAGCTTATGTTAGCGATGGAGCGTAGTTAGCCATTCCAGCTCTCTCAGTCACTTAGCCTCTGAACTGTATAGCTAGTTGCTGAAAAAAAAATTGAAACCGTTTTGAACTGTGTTAGATTCAGTGTTCAACTAAGTCATGGAGGCGGCCAGATCTGCACATGTCGATGAAACGAGGGAACGAGATGAAGACGAGAACGCATTTGGAAAGGATTCCAGTAATGATACCAAAACTCATTTCCGAGTCTGTCGCTTTATCATCGAGACAGGTACATACCGGATTCCACGCAATTTATTAGTTAATAGCTAGCTATGCTGGCTAGCAACTGTCCTTTAAAGAGGTGCACTTTACTTAATCCTACAATACAGACTGATTATATCTCGCATTGCAAGCTGTAAATGTAGCTAGTTTAGCTAGCTAACTACTCGTATTCATTGTAGGAGTGAAACTGGACATGCGGTCTGTACCTGTGGCTACAGCTTGCGCACTGTACCACAAGTTCTTTCAGACAGCCAGTTTACAGGTCTTTGAGCCCTACCTAGTAGCTATGTCCTCCATATACCTTGCGGGAAAAGTGGAAGAACAGCATCTCAGAACAAGGGACATCATCAACGTCTGTCACAGGTAGAAGCAGAAGTTAAAGGTTTTGTGAGCACGTAACCGTTATGATGAATACATTCTCCTCTTATTGTTACTCATGCACCTATGTCCTTAGATATTTTCACCCAGGAAGCGATCCATTGGAACTAGATAGCAAGTTCTGGGAGATGCGGGACAGTATAGTGCAGTGTGAGCTCCTCATCCTCAGACAACTCAACTTCCAAGTGTCCTTTGAGCACCCTCACAAGGTAACGCACCTCACTTTGACTATGCTAATTAACTACTGATACCTATAAGGAATATGCTCGGTTAAATTCCACTCATATCTGCTCATGGTTGCAGTATCTGCTGCACTACTTGCTCTCTGTGAGGAGTCTGCTGAACCGGCATGCATGGTCTCGAACACCCATAGCTGAGACAGCCTGGGCCTTGCTCAAAGACAGCTACCATGGCCCAGTGTGCGTGAGCCATCAACCACAGCACCTTGCGCTTGCTGCTCTCTACCTCGCACTGCACACGTATGGAGTCCAGGTCCCCAGAGGGGAAAGGGAGTGGTGGCAGGTGAGGACATTCTCAGTTCTGTAGAAGGATCTGGTCAAGATGTGTTCCAAAATTCACTGAACTCACTGGCAGTGAATGTAACATTGAGTATGGCTATGTAGTTTTTCTCTTTTTTTTATTTTTATTTTTTTTTTAATATTAAAGGAGTAATTTGTGCTAAAATCAGAAGGTACATTATAAGAGTAAGCAGTGCTGTCATTTTGGCACAGGAATGAGTGTAAGAAAAAAATAGTACCATCACTTTCTTATACGTCAGGAAAAAAAAATCTTTCTTTCTTGCAAGTGTCCTTATCTGCCCATTTAATGAGGCTTTTGCAGGGGTTCATGGGAAAAGTCCAGCCATCAGCATTCACAGTCCACGGAAGTGTATACAGTTTCTGCTTTGTCAAGATCGTGTGATAAGGACATAGTCTGTCAAACTGGTGGAAGTTTAAGTGAATTCTGGTGATGAACATGTGTATTAAAGTTTACCCTTTGGTGTATTCATGTAATCAGAGATGGACTGATCGCCATACTGATCCGATTTTGAATTTACTCACAGAAAATTATATCATCTTCAAAAATACCGGGTTTTAGTTTAGTTAGTAACTGTAGTCCTCTAACATGTCTTATGATGGCGATCGTGGGATTCAAATTATTTTCAGATATAAACTAAATCTTCAAAGAATCAGAAAAAATATTCTAAATTAAACTGAATAAGGTAGCTGTTACAGCCTACACTCATTAAGTTTGGGTCAGATTCTGATCTGCACCTAATCAATCCTCCTGTCATTATTGGTACTCACATGCTAACTGGTTTATCTCAACAGATTCTGTGCGAGGATGTTACCAGAGCTCAGATCGAGGGCATAATGACTGAACTGCTTCAGCTCTATGACATGGAGGCCAAGTGCACCTGAGAGAGTATGAACAGTGAAACAGGCCATAAAAATCAGATAGGGACCAAAATGCAGCCTGGAGCCATTTTTTTCCCTCTCGAGTCTCCCCAGGGACCTCCACGGCGGTTGGTCCAGCTCGTGGTCTAAATTCCAGACCTGGTCCTTTTTGATCACCTTGTGATTCAACATACTACAGCTGGACTAGCCTGCATCGCCTGGCAACCAGGAGGCAGGGCATCAAGGACTAGGTGGTAGAGTCACCAGGTGACGGGTTTAAAACCAGGGTTTGGTCACATCAGTCAGTTTCAAAGCCTGTGCCCTACTTTTCCTACCTTGTTCCATTTTCCCGGGAAGGCTAAAGTGAGAGAAAGTAAAGTGTGAGGGGAAAGGAGTGCTGTAACAGTGCCAAACTATGCCTAGAGCTGAACTGTGACTTGAGATGTAGCAGCCAAAATCTGGGGCAGTGCTTTGATATTTTATAATTTAATTACTCTCTTCCTCTCCCATTAGACCATATCCCTATGGTTTCCTGAAGTTATGTTACAGTACAGTGTGATACTGTAAATTGTGATTGCGTCAGACAGGTTTGGGTTATGTCATACTCCAGATTGGTTCATTAATTCAAGTCGTGTCTTTGACTGTCACAATGGTTTAGAAGCGAACAATGCTATGATTGTAGTTTTATATGTGTGTGTATAGGTGTAGTGTGGCTTGAAACACCCGGAGAATATGCCTGCCTATTTGTTGCTTTAATAATTCAAATTTTCGTGTGTACTTGCTGAGTCACACACAGCCCAAGCAAATGTTGCTGCTAGTAGAGAACAGCTACTGTCTTATCAGGGTATTCTAGCACATGTAAAAGATCCCACCTACTCTCATGATTTAAATAGGAATTGAACTTGCTAATAGTTGAATTGCAACATAATGAAAACAATACATGATTGTATATGAATCTTATTTGCAGTAAGACTATTGTCCTTTCAAATTCATCCAAATTAAAAACATTTTTAAAAATTGAATTATTTAATATTTTGAATGCTGTTTGATTTTAAGCCAAAATCACTGAACATTTGATGACATCCATTTAAAATAAACATTTTTAAAAATCTAATGGGTCCTTGTTTTTGTCGAATGTTTTCAGGTTATTCCATGTTGTTATAACAAGCTCAAAAGGGTGCACCATTTCATAAAGCACCAGGTTCTCACATTTGATCAGAAGCTGAGCAACGATTTGGTGTATAACGTTCGCAGCAATCTTTTCTATTGCTCATGAGGAAGCAGGAAAAAGTGGGTTTATCTCACTAGAGGAGAGAATGTATGAGATGTTTTGCAGTAAATTTTCCCAGAGCTAAAGAGAATCAGCTGATCTATTTGGACATGTTCCTTAATCTCCTTTAGGACTGCACTTCCTCTTGCTTGCTTGGGGGGACTTGGCTGGTGCATGAACTGAAACAGCATGCTTAATCCAGTCTTCATGGCAGGAGTGTTGTTGGGTTGCCCATTTACATCTGCTGCTACTGAAACCCTTTCTTAGTTAACACTGTTAAATTATATATACCAGTTTATCCTTGCCCTCAAATGTGAATTCTGCAAGTGTGCTCCATGTAAAAAGGATTTTTGGCTACCACAGAATTTTCAGTAATTTTGACTGCTTTGTGTATGTACTGGCACACAAATAATCACATAAAATAAAAATTCCAATATTACTTCTCCAAAATGTATCTTGAGGGGTCCTTTTATTTAGAATTTTCAGGGTCAAATTAAGTTCAGGTGTGCTCCTTTAGGCCACTGTTCCACTTAATTTAGCCATGAGTGGAACATAGCGTGTGATATATATCATCATCTTGTTTCTCAGAGCACATACTTCTCACTAACCTGTGAAGTACACACAAATTAAAAACGACACTAAAATATGTGGTTAAACTCCATACTACTGAAACGCACTTAAAAGGATTTGTGCTCTCATAAGACAGATCATCTGTTGGGTAAGATATCTAATGAGACAAACGTGCATTAGAGTTAAATGTAGTGAATATGGAAATATGTGGAACTGCTTTCTTAGATTTGTAATTCGTAAGCGTAGCTAGAGCTGGCGTGTGTGATGTATTTTCGGCCTCTGATAGCCCCGTCCATGGTGCCTGACAGGCTTGGAATAGTAAGACAAGTGTTCTGTACAGCACGCTTAGCTTTTTCACTGGGTTTAGAGTGGCATCCAGGTTCTTCCAAGTAGACTAGATCGTGGTGTTTTAGCAGTGTGAAAATACTAATCGCTCAGTCATATGAAAAAAGGGTGAAGTATAGTTTGGAAGTAAGAGATTTCAAACATGGCTACATACTGCCATATACTTTCCCATTTTAGAAACACTGTTTTTCTATTTGATGTGCGTTTCTTTTTAAATTGTATTCTTGAAAATTCTTGAAAGAAAATTACTTTATCTCTAGAACAAAACGTTTAGATTATACAAGTTGTTCTGGTCTGTTTACTTAGTTTCAAATATGAAAACTGTATGTATATTATTTATTTATTTATTTATTTATTTTAAAGAGCCAAATATTAAATTAGTGCCTGTAAATGACCAAGGTGTGCTGGCTGGTATACACACCCATACACAAGCATCCCCCATTTCACTGCATGCAGCCTAATGCGGGGCGTTATGAATTATGGAGAGGGTACATGTGCAGGCGGAATCTCTCCCATAAATAAACCATCAGCACGGCCCTCGCTATGAAACAGAGTGCTGGGGGTAGGAAACAGCACTGAGTGAGAACCTTAACCTGTCTCCCATCCCTTCTTCTGTCTTTCTCCTTGATTCTTTTTCTCCATCTCTTCCTCTTTTGTCCGTCTTTTGTTTTAATATATTTAGTTTGTTGTCTCTTTATAATGCAGCTCTTCCTTCAGTATAAACTGTCTGACTCATGCTTCCTTTTTCCTTGGGGTCTTGTTTCTTTTTCCCTTTCTCTCTCTCTAAACCTTTCATCTCATCCCTCTCTTCCTCCTACTGTACACACTCTCTCTCTCTCTTCCTCCTACTGTACACACTCTCTCTCTCTCTTCCTCTCTCTCTCTCTCTCTCCCTCTTTCTATTTCATACCATCTCACACACTGAATCCCTTCAAGACCCTTCCCCTGCCATTCAAGTTTTCTTCCCATTACAATTCCATTTAATCCCTAAACACAGCACACACACACACACACACACACACACACACACACACACACACACACACACACACTCTCTTTCTCTCTGCATCCTTCTGAGTCTTTGTTTCACTAGCTGTCTGTTGCCCTTCTGAGGAAGCTCTTCTTGCGTTTGCCCAGTTCACATTGCATGCTGCATGTTCTAAAAGCTCTGCTCTTTTCGGACCCTGCTGGAATCGCGTGGCCACTCAAGGGAGAAAACAGCTAAGTATATACACATGTAAATTAAGCTATTTTCAAAATGGTTAAGTATGTGATAAAAAGCTTCCCGGACCCTTCACCTCAGGAGGGAGGCGGTGGAACCCAACTCTCTCTGTAGGTATGCTCTGTAGGTCTGCTCTGTAGGTATGCTCTGTAGGTATGCTCTGTAGGTATGCTCTGTAGGTCTGCTCTGTAGGTATGCTCTGTAGGTATGCTCTGTAGGTATGCTCTGAAGGTATGCTCTGTAGGTATGCTCTGTAGGTCTGCTCTGTAGGTATGCTCTGTAGGTATGCTCTGAAGGTATGCTCTGTAGGTATGCTCTGTAGGTATGCTCTGTAGGTATGCTCTGTAGGTATGCTCTGTAGGTATACTCTGTAGGTATACTCTGTAGGTATACTCTGTAGGTATACTCTGTAGGTATGCTCTGTAGGTATGCTCTGTAGGTATGCTCTGTAGGTATACTCTGTAGGTATGCTCTGTAGGTATGCTCTGTAGGTATGCTCTGTAGGTATGCTCTGTATGCTCAGGCCAAAGGCTCCTGTTGCCTTATGTCTGTTACTGGCCACTTTCGCACGCGCCCTCATCACCATCTCCTCTCCTCTTTACCCCCACATGCATTTAGAAACAAGCCTTTGAAGTCCCCTTGTACCTTTTTGGAAAAGCAATTATGCTTCTTATGCACGTTTGAACGCCTGCCAGTATTCAGAGTGAAGCCGAATCGATCCGCTTTCAAAAAGGGAAAATCCTGATGCCTGATTCAGTGGGTGTGGGAAAGAGAGAGGGGGGGAAAGAACAGTAAACTGCAGGAAAGTGTCTGCTTTAATTACAGCACGGTGAGAGCAGCAGCAGAGGACCCGAAAGGAGCTGAACTGGGACACATGGAAGAGAAAAACATGTTAAAATAAGAGGAGAGATGCACTGTGGGTACAGCAGTAAGAACCCAGTCAAGTGCTGCAAATTACCACATGAATACGACTCAACCACTCATGCAGAAAATGCTGTTAAAACAATTCGTTTCTGCTTGTAAAATAACAAAGTTCTAATTTTCTTATTAACAGGGAAGTGAATATGGCCACCTGATAGGAAATGAAGATAAACATAGTTCTTCTAGTTGCAGGGGGATTACAGTAAGTGACGCATTATGGCGTCATTCACTCTTCAGAGGCCTTGCACAGGCTGCAGTGTAGAGTGCAGGAGTGCAGTTTGAAGGGGGGATGAGTGACAGTGATACACAGGGTTGTCTGCTCAGGCTCCTGTTGGCTGCCTCCTGAAGTCTACACTACCTACAGGGCTAATGCACAGCTGCCTCCGGAGGGAGCAGCATCTCCCTTTCAGACCCTTGCAACTGAATTATACATAGTCGCCTCCGCCCACCCGCCAAAGCTGGGACATCGCTACGCCCAACCGGAATCACCTCGCAGATGTTTGCAGGGACATGCGTGTAAGCGTGTGCAGGAGCCGGCAGCGTTCACGCGTATGCCTCTGGCGTGTTCTGGGAGAGCAGCAGGTGAGGTGTGCGCCGGCACAGCCCGGGTACACGCGGTTAAACGTGCCGTTTCCGGGCGCAGGCCAGCAGCTTCACGTCCTACAGCTTGGCGCGGTTTTTGGGTCCAGCCTGTGCTGCTGATGCAGTCTCGTTGTACAACAGTGATCCTAATGAAGCTGTTGTGTGTGTTTTTAAGACCATGTCAACGTTTCCGTGTTTGTGTGGGTGCTGAGGTGTGTGTGTGTTTGCACATACACGCTTGAGCACGCTTGAGCAGATAAAAGCTTCTCTCTTCTTGGTCTCTTGCATTCGAGCTATAAGATTTGATCCTTGCTTGCTGATAGACAATTAGACCTGTGCGGATGTACAGATTTCTGAATTTTAATAAATGCAGCAAGTCTTATGGCAGAAATCTTGAGCGAGACAGATAGCTTTGCCTTTCTAGTGTGAATAAACATGGGAGAAGGTCCAACTGGTGCAGGTGCAGCTTCTTGTGTTTGAGTGTCCATTTGAGTGTTCTTTCTCAGTACCTTGTAGTATACAGTCCTCCATGTCCAGGTAGTACAGTCTAGGACACCTCATTTATTGACACTAACCAATGACAGAGGACGTCCCAGGCAGGAATATTGTCGCACACAGTCACCTTTAAGAAGGTGTGTAAGTGCACTCAGTTCCCATGAATTTACACCTGGACATGAGTTAATCGTTGTGTTTAGATTAATAAATATGGTTTCCATATGATGGACTTAATTTTGTTGTGTCATCAAATTCTGTAAATATTTGACCATTGAAACCCCACAATCAGCTGTGTATTATCGCTGAACTGAACGGAGTTTCTGGTTGTGTGTAGTGTTCACTAAAATACATAATACGATACAAATGTTCCTTTTGTTTAACTCGGCCTTTGAACTCGGAGGGGACGGGGCGCGCGGGGGGGGGGTGCGTGTGGCGTGTTTTGTGCGTTGACGTGATCGCACTGTCAGAGAACAGAGTGGGAGGGATTTAAAGGATGGAGCCGAGGCAGGGGTGGGGAGAGAGACAAGAGAAGTAGAGAGTGTCCCCCCCCCTCCTTCCCGTCCTCTCCATCCGCGCATAGCAGCCCGCGCGGATGCTGCGTCCAAGGTCCTCAGCGCGCAGCTCAGCAAGGGGGCTCTCATCACATCGCATATAAATTCAAAATATCGCATCGCCACGCTCAACCACGTCTTTGATTTACACTTTTAAGAATAAGCGCAACAGCTGTTTCTGTAACAGCGATCAAAATTCTTGTCTTTTTTGACAGTGCTGGAGCAGTCATCCTAATAATATGTCTTCATCTTTCATTTTTTCCCTCTGCGGAACCTCAGTCTAACCAGGCAACAACTGCACTGTTTTAGGATCAGATTTCCTATACACACTAAAATCACTGCTGAAAACCTTGGTGGCAACGGACCGTATGCCAGCAAAATACTAGGTAATTTAGGTCGCCACCGATTTATTTTATTTTTATTTCTCTGAGACAGAACTCAGGAATTTCCTTTCCCCCAGCAAACCGCGTCGATGTCCTTGGAGCATGGCCTGGTGAGTCGGTACATTTGATATTTACACCAAACATAAATGCGCTCATTCTTGTAGGAACTAGACATTCATTACCTTTTCATGATTGAAGTCGATAATCTATGCTTTTCGTTGCCGTGTCTGACAATTCAACAACGTCCTTTTGCAGATGTTCTATATCAACTACGAGATTTATCACATTTTCTTTTGGGTTAACTAGAACTGCCAAGCTCGTAACTACTGCATTAAAGCACTGGAGGCAAAATATATATCGGTCACTGTCAAATACGAGGATTCATATGATGCTGGTCTGTTATTCAGAAAGACGTCCCCTATGATAATTTGTCCTTCTTAACAAATGTCAGGTTTCATTACCGGGATGACTGTTTACCAGTAATTATCATTATTAATGTACTGTAATATACTGTGTTTCCCCTCTGCATGGTTTCTCGTTGTGTAATGCTGTTTATAAGGGAGTGTTTTATTATGTTTTTAAGCATGACTATGCATTAACACACAGTAATATCCGATCACTTACACGATCGTTGCCTATATTCATGTCTCTGTGTTATATTGCCTTTATGCGGATTACCGGGGAATGATATGAGGGCAGAGCAGGCGACAGGGGAAGAGATACAAGCGGAACGCTCGCACTGTTACTCATACCGGTAACCTTGCGGAGGGGGCATTGCGCCTGTGCCGGATCCGAGTGGCGCACACTCCAAAGCACATCCATCGCGCCATTCTCACACATGCAGCCCATCATTATTTCAATCAGCGGCTTTTTACATCTCACGAAGTAACATGGACGAATGTTCTGCAGCAGTGTTTGGCCCGGCCTTGCTATACTAGAGTAGCTTTGTCTAAATAGCTATTGCCCTCTGAAGGTGACCAGTAAAGGTCATTTTTATTTCAGAAAACATTGCGATGCGGTAAGACAAACCTGGCGTGTATCACCACGGTGACGACAGAGGGCTGCATTAACTTCAATGTCCAAAGAGCGATTTGCTCTGCTTTAATTTGCCCGGAAACCGCGAGGACTTTTTTTCCTGACTGCAAGGTGTGCGTGAGTACTGGGTGTGGGACGAAGGACGGTGGGAGGGGGATGTTGTGGTTGAGCCAGGCTGAAGCCCGTGCATCGAGTCCATAAGTCGACACTCGTCTCTGATTGGCCGTTTATGTGAGCTCGTCAAGCTAGGCCCCCTGTTGCTATTGGTTTACATCATTTTTGAGGTATTGAAGGTGCTAGACTAGGGGGAAGTGAGACGACACGTTTCAGCATTAATTTTTGCAAGTGACTTAAGAATCTGGTCACTTAGAATTAATAAAGTGTTTCGTTTCTCTCCATTAGAAGCATCCGGTACTCCTCATTCATATAGGTGTGACTGATACTAAACAAACACGAGACCTGGAAACTTGATGTTTATGAGCACCTTCGGGCTCTATAGCAGTACGTGTTCCCAAACTCGCCATAAAAGTGCTTAAAAACCTTAGAGAAAGTGCGGGTGCCCCAGTTCCTGTCCAGGTTGCCCTAGTTTGAATGGTTTTCGATTCAGTGATGGTTAAAGGGGACGGAGGTTGTGTCTGAGCAGCACTGTTGCTGATCTTGTTCTATTATGCACAGGAACAATGACAGTGGGCAACAAATGATTAACTTTTTTGTTCCACAAACTAAAATAGGTGGACCTTATAACACTTTTCCGGTTGAATTTGAATATATCTATTATGCATGTTTTTTAAAGCAGCTAAGTTTTAGAATAAGTATATATTAATTATTTACAAATAAGGCTGTTGTTACTCTTAAAATACAGTAGAAAATTAATTCTAAAATGTACAATATATGAATTTTGCCTATATTTGGCCTCAGGAACATCCCTCTTCAGCAACCAGCAATAGTCTGCCAACATAGAGAGGATCCAGTTTCTTTGTTACTGCTTTTCCATACTATACTTAATGATATGTGAGTACCTGCAACAAGAAACCATGAGTGTCCAAGAACTTCTGACAACATAGTTGCATTCAGAAAATACACAAGCAGCAGTGTCTTTTTTTTGTTTTTTTTTTTGCTTGGAACAAAAATCTTTGTTAACCAGTTTTATACATACAGGTAAACCCATTATACATACAGGTAAACCCATGTTACAGTATATTTTAAAAAATTGGCATCACCAAATTCTGCATTTTTGGTTATCTTGAAGTGCCCTAGCCTATTTATTTAAGAG
>JAOXYF010000023.1:4909060-4919952 GCA_028565775.1 Sternarchorhynchus goeldii
TATCAGGAGCCCCTGTCGTGTCCCCCGCTCCCTCGGTATCAGGAGCCCCTGTCGTGTCCCCCGCTCCCTCGGTATCAGGAGCCCCTGTCGTGTCCCCCGCTCCCTCGGTATCATTCCTTTTTATTCCTTTTTTGGAACCAGAACATCAGGAAACAGCCTCTCAGCAGGAGAGTAAAGAAACTCAAAAGAAAGAAAAGAACTTAAAAGAAAACGCAGGAGACTAAAGAAACTCTGACAACGAGATACTGTCATGAATCGAACTCCTTAAGATACCGAATATCTGCTTAGATCCATTTGTAGAACAAGAAGAAAAGGCCCTGAAATCTTGCCCTGTCCACAACAGTATTTTTAGTCTTTTCTGGGACCAACCGCTCCCCTGAGAGGGTGAGTGGTATTCGCTTTATACATTTTGATTTTGCTTTCTGAGCATGGCAGTAATTAAAGCTTTAATCAGGAATTGCAGCATTCTAGCAGGTTCATTTTTGGCATTGAAACAACTGGACCTTACAAGCAACAGCACAAGCCTGCAATCGTTCAAATGTACTGTGTTAAAATGTATGTGCTGGGCCCTTGTTTTGAAGGAGACCACCGCAGGGTTTTGGCTGTTCCAGGGGGATGCAATCACATCACATTATGCATGTGATGACCCATAACATGATGGGTTTGTTTGTTTGGGTTTTTTTTGTATTATTACACAGTTTTTCATCAAGTTTTTAGAAGTAGAGACACAGAGTGTGCAGTGCCTCAGAACCGAATGCTTTAACAGACAAGACCTTTATGAACAGTGCAGTGTTTTAGGTGAACGTGTCCCTAAGGGCAGATGATAGATTCGATTACTCTACAGAAGTAAAATAGTAGAAGATTAAGGTTCTTCAAAGACAATGACATCATTTCCCATCAGGGCAAATGAACTCCTGAGGACCCTGAATGCAGGTGTGAAAACCACCATGTATGTACTGCTCTACATGACGTATTCTGCATGTGTCTGTGAGCTGTGCAGATGTGGTGTCGAGGTGTAGGACATCATACATGTTCATCGGGCCGAATTCCAATAGCACGTCATGCCAGAGACGTGCAGAAAACTTCCTCACATCTGGACCTGCTTGTTTTGTTGGTGTTGTTGGTTCTGTTTTTTTCTTCAGATGTGGACTGGGGCTCCATCAGCGTTCTGGCTCTGTAATTAGAATTGAAGTGAGCAGCCTCTACTGACTCATCCCCCAACACTTCTGTTCCTTCTTCTTTTTAACACCAGTGTCTTTGATTTTGAATTCGGACTCTCAGTTAGCAGCCAAATCCTGCTGCAGTCCGTCAGATGAGATGCTCCATTGTTGTGTGCAGTTGGATATGGTCAGAAAATGCCCAGTTGGAGCCTCATCCCTCGTGTTGTCTGTTATATTAACTGTGGGAGGTAATTAAGGATTAACAGTTGCTTGCCAATGATCAGAAAATTCAGGGTGAATATATATGATCGTTATTATATTTGGGAGATTTCTTATTGCTCGAGGATTATGGTAGTATGTTCTGTGTGTGTAATTTGTGTGATGGTACATGTGTGTGTGAGGGTGTGCTTACACATTCATGAGCCACTGAGTTATTTGTCTTTTTTCACTTTAAACACATTACATAAGACGCTGGACGTTTTGTGTAACGCTGGCCGTCTCTGTCTGTCTCCCAGAGAACCGCCCAGGGTTCTCCCTATTCAGGCCTATCTGATAGGACGGAGACCTGGGGCATCTCACAACTAGCACATGATCAACAATATATCACCTACTGGAACTTTAGAACACCCTGGAAAGGTTTGAGAAAACAAATCAATATGAATTACTCAATATGATGTGCAGTTATCTCCGTCCCACCCACAAAACCCAGCTGCAGTGCTGTTAACCTGTGGCCCACTGATGGCAAATGGACCTACTCTTATGGACTCTGGATGGAATGGATTTCTGCAAGTGACTGTTAACCCCACAGGCATGCGTGCACACACATAGTTTCTTCCTCTCTCTCACACACATACACACGTACACACACTCACATTTACAAACATATTATGACTTGAGGTCTGACCTCTCATCCATATTCATGTGACATCCGCAAACCCTGATGAGCTACGATCTGCACTGCAGCATTCGTCATCTGCCTACTGTCCAGGGCTGCAGAGAGAGGAGAAGAAGGGAGGGGAGAAGAGGAGAAGAGGAGNNNGGGAGAAGAGGGGAGAGGAGGTGAGAGGAAGAGAGAGGAGGAGGAGGAGGAAGGGAGATGAGGAGAAGTGGGATGGAGGAGAGGAAAGGTAGGGAAGAGAGATGAAGAGAAGACTGGAGAGGAGAGGAGAGGAAAGGAGAGGGGGCTGGTGCTGAGAGGGTGAGAGGAGTGGTGAGTCAGCAGGAGAGAGTGATGACTCTGTCACTCCTGCACACTCCCAGCCCAGGCAGCCCACGCACACAGACCTCACACACGCACTCACACACACCTCACACATGCACTCACACACGCACTCACACACACCTCACACATGCACTCACACACACCTCACACATGCACTCACACACACTTCACATACACATTCACACACACCTTAAACCAAGAGTGACTGAGAAGACATGAGGGATACAAGCAAGCAATAAAGCAACAGCTGGCAATGACACACAGAGCAGGTCCTGTGATGGTCTCACGTCTGTGTGTGTGTGTGTGTGTGTGTGTGTAAGAATGATAGAGTGGGAGAGAGAGAAAGAGAGAATGAAATAAAATGATTGTGTGTGCGTCAGGGTATAGCGAGGCCGAAAGATCTTTGTGGGAGTCAGAGGCATCTGTAGGTTTCCATGGAAACCATGGGCCAATGCAGTTGTCTTGCTCTCTTGAGAGAAACCATATAAATTATTTGCATCACTGACTGGGTGAATTTACGTTGTCCATAACTATAACCATATAACTATAACTATAACTATAACCATAACTATAACCATATAACTATAACTATAACCATAACCATATAACTATAACTATAACCATAACCATAACCATAACCATATAACCATAACTATAACTATAACCATAACCATATAACTATAACTATAGCCATAACTATAACCATATAACTATAACTATAACCATAACCATATAACCATAACTATAACCATAACTATAACCATAACTATAACCATAACTATAACTATAGCCATATAATCATAACCATAACTATAACTATAACTATAACTATAACCATAACTATAACTATAACTATAACCATAACCATATAACCATAACTATAACCATAACTATAACCATAACTATAACTATAGCCATATAACCATAACCATAACTATAACTATAACTATAACCATAACTATAACTATAACTATAACTATAACCATAACCATAACCATATAACCATAACCATAACTATAACTATAACCATATAACTGTAACTATAACTATAACCATAACTATACATGCAGATATTTTTGTCATATTGTTTTGAAATCGCTTACTGACGAAAGCATTTCTTATAGGATAAAACTCATAATGGAGTTTGAGCACAGAGAAAGAGAAGCACAGAGAAAGAGAAGCACAGAGAAAGAGAAGCACAGAGAAAGAGAAGCAGAGAGAAAGAGAAGCACAGAGAAAGAGAAGCAGAGAGAAAGAGAAGCATAGAAAAAGAGAAGCAGAGAGAAAGAGAAGCACAGAGAAAGAGAAGCATAGAGAAAGAGAAGCACAGAGAAAGAGAAGCAGAGAGAAAGGCAGAAGTAGGGAGGGGAAAAAAATCTGAAACAGGTCAAATCCAATAAGAAACCGATGCTTCCATTTTACATAATTAAGTTATCTAATGACACTGCGGTATCTAATTAAACAATGTGTGATCAGAGTGCCACAAGTGAGGTTAAAGAGGACCATGCCTTTAGGTTGTCTGGGTGAGAGTTTCTAGACATGGGATGGGGAAGTTGGTTTTGCAGCCAGACTACTTGTGGGGTCCTGGGCCTCGTATCCTGCGTGAGGTCAGGAGTCTTGCGTAGTAACTGATGTGTTCTTTCTGTCTCTGTCTCCCTAGGTTTACTCCACAAAGCCACCACACTGTACCCTCTGACCCCTGACCCCTTCTGCACACCAGGGCTGTGTCTTTTCCGTGAACCAACTCCCTGCGCTTCCCCCCAGGCTCTACCCAGCTCTCTCCTCTCCGTCCCTGATGGATTGGGAGCGGCCCGATCCCTCGTTCTGTTGACCCTCTGACCGAGGGGGTAGAGTGGAGCGGGCAGGATTAGCTTTCTTGTGTTGTCCAGCGAGCATTTTTACCACCGTCGTTGTGTCGCCTTCCTCTGATGGATAGCTAGAGGCTCGGGCGCTAGCGTGGGAGGGAGAGGAGAGAGGGGCAGAGGAAAACCCAACGCAGACAGACGAGAAGCTCCACGACTCGAGCTCCGTCCTTCCCCAGCGAGGCGGAGTCTCAGGGCGTGTACCACACATCTGGACAGGAAGAAGCCCAGGTGCAGATAAGGACAACGGCCAGCTGCCCAAAAACTCAAAATGTCCACGACAGCAACGATAGGCGAGATGGCAAATAGTGCAGTGGAGTTTTACCCCAAACGGGGTGGTGGCGGCGCGGACGCCAACCACTCAGGCCCCTTCGGTGTGTCACTGGATGAGCTGCGCTCTCTGATGGAGCTGAGGGGGATGGAGGCCATGCAGAAGATCCAGGACAGCTATGGAGACACGGAAGGCCTCTGCCAGAGACTTAAGTCTTCGACCACAGATGGTCAGACCAAATTTCTGCCCTCATCTGCATGTTTTCTTTCTCTCTCTCTCTCTTTCTCTCTCTCTCTAAATCTCTTTTTCTCTGTTTCTTATTCTCAGTCATTAGTGATCACGTCTCTTGCTGATAGTTTCACTTCTCCCTGATGCCTTCTCTCTAGCTCAGCTGCATGCTCATACAGTACTGCTGTGCAGACCAAGGTTCTTCCTGTTCTCTTTTCTACCTGTCATTCTTGCCATTTTGCTTGTCCATTATCTTTATTGCACCTAGCATGGTTGCTCCCTGCTAATGTAGTTTATTTCACTTTGAGTCATTGATGTGTGTCTTGTCTAGAGTCGCTTAAATGCACAAACACAGCCCAAAATAACAAAATGCACCTTTTTCTACCATCGTTCTATCCATCCATCCATCCATCCATCCATCCATAAATTCATTCATCTTGATCCCTCTCTCTCTCTCTCTATCTCTCTCTTTCTCCCATCCCCCACATCCCCCTCTTGCCACTCAACCACCATTTCTCACTGTCTCGCTCGGCCAACTTCCCACTCTGGGCGCACGCGTTTGTGTCAGGTTGCTAGGCTACGGCGCTGTCGGTGGTGAGGTGGGTGTAGGGAGAGGAGGTTACTGGGTAAACAGTTCTCTGGTGTTGGAAAGACTCATTCAATCAGTCATGGGTTAGAAGAACTTCACTCTGTAAGTGCATGAGAGGCTGTAATTCCTTTAAGGATCTACTTATATCTCAAGATCTTTTGATAGGTTTGTGAAAAGTGAACATCCTGTCTTTCTTGGACTGTCAGCGGTTGCTTGTTACAATTTGTCCCCCTGATACTGTTCTCCACTTCACAGCCACAGTGTTATGACACTGTAGGCACATTTGCACTGTTTAATGTCTGTCTGGTAAGTAAAGACCCACCTAAATGGACTTTGAGCATTTATATAGACAGTAGGCTCAGTGCAGCTGAGTACGTTTTCTGCTAGAAACTTCGAGTGGCATTTTGCTGTCACTGGAATATCCCCAGGGTGGCCAATACCAGCGGTGCCATGTGCCAAGTACATCTGTGATAAGACATGCAGTGTAGCTGGATACATTCCCAGGACTGGGATAACGAACAGTAGGGGTCACTGTCTTCTTTTCATAGGGAGGAGTTGCACAGAACACAGTTTAAACAGGCTGGTCCCATCCACAGTACTGGGTGCTCCATCCTCTACACATTTAGTGGTTCCCAGTTCTATCCACCCTAACCCACACTGGGCGTGATGGTTAGCTGGTAAACTAAGACAAGACCTGCTGGTTCAGACTCTTCTACACATGCAGAGACACTTGGCGATGCTACCTACACATGGTTTTACGGAGTGTACAGAATCTCCCCAGATTCATAAATATCAGTGTTTCACTTCCCAACATTAAAAAAACAATATGTGAAACACAAAGACGATTGTATCTGGGCCTGGGACTTGGGTTTTCTGGTATTAAGACTTGCACTCTCCTATAAGGAGCACAGCGCACAAGTGAAAAGATGCTGTGTTTTAGTGGATGTCAGCGACATCCACTGCTAACAGCAGACTGAAAATGCGGTGTCCTGCTGGCTGTGAGTGGAGGCATAACTAACCCTGTTACAGTGCACGTACATGACAACGCTGAGGGGAAAGAGAGGAGAGGAAAGCAGGAGAGAGGAGGTGGAAAAGTGCTGGTGAGTAGGGCTGACATTGTAATGATGAGGCTCTGAAAATGGAGGTACATTAGTGCATCTCTCTCTCTCTCTCTCCCTCCTTCTCTGATGCTGTCTCTTCCCCGGCAACACATTTCAGCACAACAGAATGAGGCCACTGCTTCTTCTGCACTCCAGACTGAGCATACCTCTGTCTGCTCCTGTAACTCTATACCCAATACATCTGAGTGGGTGTGCCATTCTATCAGCCGAACCACCACACAGATGCCCACACTGCAGCAGCACAGGATGAAACCGATCTCAGTCAGCAGGGCTGGGCTGCGCTGGGAGAGGGAGTGAAGGAGAGAGAGAAGGAAAGCGAGTACAGCTTGCCGCATTGTCAAGGACATACCAAGGGGAGATGGAGGGGGGGGGGGGGAGAGGAGAGAGGAGAGAGCGAGAGAGAGAGAGAGACCGACACAGAGAGGAAGGGAAGGGGAAGTGCATGAAAGGATGGAAAAGATTGATCGAAGGGATGGGGTGCAGTCATAACTACTCAGCAGTTTTTTTTTATTTTTTTTTTTGGTTTGTGTGTGTGTTTTCAAACCCCTCCCTGAGGTGGTACAAGCATCTTTGTCAACAGCACCTGTCATCATTTCATCTTCTCTGTACTTCCAACTCTCACTCATTCACATGCATGCTCACACATTGGGTGGGCAGTATTATGTTTCATGCAGTAGTGGGAGTGAGAGGGTTCAGTGTAGCTACGATGTGAGGGATCAGCTGACAATATGTGTGTGTGTGTGTGTGTGTGTGTGTGTGTGTGTGTGTGTGTGTGTGTGTGTGTGTGTGTGCACTCATGCATACAGAACCTCACACTTATTTATTCACTTAGTGTGTTTTCTGGCTGGATTGACCTGTCCTCATTGGTCCATCGGTAAATATCATGCACACACAGTAGACTGAGGTTGATAATGCTTCATTCAGCTGAGTTGGAACGCTGGTTGTAGGTTCTGCTTCTGAGCTAAATGCTCCATTCCACCGTTGTAGTTCAAAAGATCCACAGTCTTTTCTAGACTGCAATGGAGCTGCCATCATAGCAGACCAATCAAAACTCTGTTCTTAAACTAGCATATGCCACTCTGAAGTAATGACATCATCTGTAGCCAGGCGAAAGGTGCCTCAAGACAGGAAGTTGAGGAGCGAGCGCGGGTTTTTGCTTGATGTCTTCATTGCCATGGAAACTGCACACTTACAGTACATGAAAGACAGAAAAAAGGAGCGAAAAAAGATTGAAAGACTCAGCTGGGAGAGAAAGAGTGGGCACGTCACGGGCAGGCCGAGCTATAACGTTTAACTTCATGTTCAGTTCAGGGTGGATATTTGGCTCGTCCATCTCATCCTTCGGGTGAGTTAATCAGGTTTAGTCCTCCACTGATAACAACTGGAAAATAAATAAATACACAAAAAGTCATTTGTGTCCAAATTGTATCAGATGCGTGAGGAACCTTGGTCACTCCTTTCAGGAGCTCAACCTTTCATGAGGTTCTTGCCTGAAGTGCCCCCTCATTTCCATTCTTCCTGTAGCCTTTGAGCATCTCCTGCATTATACTATGACTGCTGTTCTTATGGCTATAACATTATCATTAGAGGGTATATCACATTGGCTAATTTACATATAAACTCATCAAATATAATCTAAAAAATACTCGTATATGTCTGAGATTTTATAATGCTGTGTTTGCTTCACTGGACAATTCTTGCTATGATACAGGTGGTCCTGGTAGCGAAGAGAGTCCTATTAAAGTGTTACACACCTTAATAAAATAGGTATTATTTTATTAAGGTGTGTGACAGTGAACAGGGAAAGAGGAGGAGAGTATGGATGAGAGTATGAATGAGAGTATAGATGAGAGAGGCTGACACTAATTTGTCAGTTTGTAGTATATTTTAGGACTTTTTGGGATTATGTTTCTGTGGCTTTAAGGTATTTATTTGAGAGTATACAGTTTTGTTTGTGAGTTTGCCATAAAAAAGAGTTTGTAATTGCCAAAGCATATTTTCACATCTATCCAGAGGACAGGTGAGGGAGGACAGGTGAGGGAGGACAGGTGAGAGAGGACAGGTGAGAGAGGACAGGTGAGAGGACAGGTGAGGGAGGACAGGTGAGGGAGGACAGGTGAGAGAGGACAGGTGAGGGAGGACAGGTGAGGGAGGACAGGTGAGGGAGGACAGGTTGCTGTAACTACTTAGTTTAGTTACTAAGTAATTACAGTTTGCTGTAACCACTATTCAATGTATGCCTTTGATTGCCGCCTCCTCTCGCCATTACACTTGTGTAATTGGACAGTTCAGCAAAATATGTAAATTGGCAACTATTAGAGCAGTCATAATTATCTTCTGTGCTTTGTTTAAAGGTACAATGGAAGGCTTTAATACTCACCTATTTTTTTTTAATAACTAAATGATTCTCTACATTCAGTTTGTTTTTACAGTGTTCACTTTTGTCGTAATGGCCAAAAGAACACTGTTTCTGTTCCAGGAACACTGTGGCTGTTCAGTGAACACTGTGGCTGTTCAGTGAATACTATGGCTGTTCTGTGAACACTGTGGCTGTTCAAGCAACACTGTGGTTGTTAATTAAGCACAGGGCCCAGCAGTTACCCTCAGCCTCTCCAGGAAGTATCTCAATCCAATCGTATTTTAGAATGGTCTTTAGAAATGTTTGTAGGAGTGTGTGTGTGTGTGTGTGTGTGTTACTGCTGAGGAAACCCATCTCTTTTCCCACTGCCTATAACGAGGCATCCTGATGCTTTGGCAGGTTTGTCGGATAACCCAGCAGACTTGGAGAAGCGGGCACAGGCATTTGGACAGAACTTCATCCCCCCAAAGAAGCCCAAGACCTTCCTGCAGCTGGTGTGGGAGGCTCTGCAGGATGTTACCCTCATCATCCTGGAGATAGCAGCCATCATCTCATTGGGCCTGTCCTTCTACCAGCCCCCGTCAGAGGAGGGCGAGGGTGAGGAGGAGGGAGAAAGAGAGGGGGTGAGGGAGAAGGATGGGGGAGGGGGAGAGGGGAATATGTGCTGATGGAGGTATGTGAGAGATGGAGTGAGAGCGGTTCAGAACTGAGTCAGAAGGGTGGTGTTAGTGGAGGGAGTGAATGAGGGAGCGAGAAGGAAGAGAGGGAGGGAGGCACAGAGAGGAGGAGAGAAGAAAGAGGGAGCCGAATGGAGGGAGCGTGGGAGGATTTTGAAAAAGGTGAGAGGGAGGGTGAGAAGCGAGAGTGAGAGAGGAAGACAAATGCCGGAGGGAGAGAAGCAAATGGCAAACTGCTGTGGACTTTAAAGGAGAAACAGCATCCCAGATTAGGCTGCATGTGAATGGCACCTGTTTGACAGTGACTCCCACACAACAGCCTGGACCTCCCCCAAAAGACCTTGGAAAATTGTGGCCATAACCTAAATATATCTCTCTCTTTTTTGGCTATTTTCATACTAAAGTGCTTAATCTCAGAGTAATCAGCGTAATCAATTCTTTGGGTGAATGTATTTTTTTAAAAATGTTATGGAATCACTGTGAAGAGGTGTACATTGTTTGATTTGACGTTGCCTGGTTGGTTCAGTGTGCGGTAACGTGGCGGGCGGCGTGGAGGACGAGGGTGAGGCGGAGGCCGGGTGGATCGAGGGCGCTGCCATTCTTCTGTCGGTCATCTGCGTGGTGCTGGTAACGGCTTTCAACGACTGGAGCAAAGAGAAGCAGTTCCGTGGCCTTCAAAGCCGAATCGAACAGGAGCAGCGTTTCGCAGTCGTCCGCAACGGCAACGTCATCCAGATCCCCGTCGCCGACATGGTGGTGGGGGATGTGGCCCAGGTCAAATACGGTCAGTACCCAGGTCAAATACGGTCAGTACCCAGGTCAAATACGGTCAGTACCCAGGTCCTTGACCCTAGAGTTTCCCATGGTTAACATAGGGGCTTGTGTTTAAATGGCGTTCATGAGTGTGTCTTGCTCTTGTGCGTGCGACAGGTGATCTCCTGCCCACTGATGGCATCCTGATCCAGGGCAACGACCTGAAGATCGATGAAAGCTCCCTGACTGGGGAGTCGGACCACGTGCGCAAGTCAGTGGACAAGGACCCTATGCTTCTCTCTGGTTAGTGTGTGTATGTGTGTTTGTATGAGTGTGTGTGTGTGTGTGTGTGTGTGTGTGTGTGTGTGTGTGTGTTTGTGTTTATATGAGTTTGTATGTGTTTGTTTATGTGCCTCTCTGTTTGTGCATGTGTTTGTGTTTGTATGAGTTTGTGTGTGTGTGTGTGTGTGTGTGTGTGTGTGTGTGTTTGTGTGTGTGCCTGTCTGTTTGTGCATGTGTTTGTGTTTGTATGAGTTTGTGTGTGTGTGTGTGTGTGTGTGTGTGTGTGTGTGTGTGTGTGTGTGTGTGTGTGTCTTGGTCACTCTGTTTTTGTCTGTGTTTCTAAATGTTATTATTGTTTTTATTTTGTT
>JAOXYF010000023.1:4928825-4997006 GCA_028565775.1 Sternarchorhynchus goeldii
ATATATGGGTAGCAGTACTAATATACACTTGTCTGCTGTGCTCCAGGTTATTGCCACGGTGCCCACCAGCCACCTGAAGTGTCTGAAGGAGGCGGGCACTGGGCCAGGCACCGACGAGATGACTGAGGATGACCTAGCTGAGGATGAGGAGGAGATTGACCATGCTGAGAGAGAGCTGCGCAGAGGCCAGATCCTCTGGTTTAG
Source organism: Sternarchorhynchus goeldii (assembly GCA_028565775.1). Taxonomy (NCBI): domain Eukaryota; kingdom Metazoa; phylum Chordata; class Actinopteri; order Gymnotiformes; family Apteronotidae; genus Sternarchorhynchus; species Sternarchorhynchus goeldii. The sequence continues at coordinate 4,929,030 of JAOXYF010000023.1, forward strand.
AGGCCTCAACCGCATTCAGACTCAGGTGCTGTGCGCATACCCACGACCCCTCACCTTTGATCCCTTTTGACCTGCTTCAGTAGAAGTAGAACTAGTAGCTTGTGTTGACTTTCGCAGACAGTAGAATATCATTCCCCTCAAACAGCACTGTGTTTTGGTTTGCTTTTTCTCGTTCTATTTCTCTCTTCTTTCGTCTGCAGATGCTCCCTGAGAATCACCAAAGCATCATCTTATCCTTGTCTGTCTTTCACTTGTTTTCTCTCTCTCTCTCTTTCTGACTCTTCGCTAAATGAATATAGATTTCCCTAACAGGGATCTATAAAACTCCTCCCCCGCTCAGAGCTGTTCTGCTACTCTATTATGTAACTGGAGTCATTAAGAAGTCTGATTATTGCTTGGCTTTGTTGCCTCTGAGCTGCAGGTTCCACCCACTTGCCGTATTTGGAACATCCTCTGCTACTGCTCTTCCCTGGGTGGATCATAAGGGCTTGTTTTCCCTACATGTTATTAGTGTTTTGTATCCTAAAATCTTAAATCAGTGCACCTTTTTGGATTTGATTGCTGGAAGTGGAATATAAACAAAAAACTTTTTTTCTTGAGTATTTAATCACCTTGGTCTGATGCTTTTTAATTATCCCTGTAGATATTATATAACAGGTTCCCTTTCTCAAACGTACCTTTCTCTACTTCTACCCACTGTAAGGGCTCTTTGTCTTCTTTTGATTTCTGAACTACATGGTTTATAGACATTTCCTTTCTCTCTCTTGATTTGAAGTCATTTTCCCCCCTCAGTCTCTGTGATGTTCACTCTCTCCTTCTACTTTCAGGCATATCTTAGACATAGCTAATGCTTTTTTTTAATCCACGGAGCAACTGTTGTAAATAGTAAAGGTACTGTAAGTCAGTCCCCAACCAAAATGTGCCAGAACTAACCTGCTTAATTATTGTTGATTTTATTATTCTTGTTTGTAGTTATCACTTCATGCATACAAATGTAAGCTCTCTTTGAGTGAGTGAGGTATGTGCACGTGTGTGTGCATGTGTGCGCGCGCACGTGTGTGTGTGTGTGTGTGTGTGTGTGTGTGTGTGTGTGTGTGTGGTGTGTTGTGTTGTGTTGTCTGTACTCTTTTTGTTGGACCAGTGACTTTCTATTCTCTATATCCAAAACTATAATAGAGCTGACAGTAGAGACCAAAAGATTCCTCGCTCTCCTCTTGGCCTCTGTAGACAGTCTGAGAGGATGTGTGATGATGTGTGTGGGCTGTTAGCATGGCCTTGGTTAAGTAAGGCAGTGTGAGGTGTATATGGTTGTTAGACAAGGCAGCTCCATCACGGAGTGTGTGGTTTGCTAAACCTGCTAGTGCTGAGTGAAGGTGGAGTTTGGAGCTGGAATAAGCTGATGTAGCTACTGTGAAATCCTGGGTGAATGTTTGGGTCCCAGAAGCCCTAAGAGAGGATGTATAGACTGCAGCTCTGGGAATCCGTATAGATTTTAAAAGGTTCATATCACAACAGGAGGGAGTGTATGCTTCCCTAGATGGGCAGCAGGTATGTATAAACTGGGAGGATGTGTACACTGAGAAAGGATCTACAAACTGTATGAGGATGTGAAGACTGAGGCTGAGGGAGGATGTATAGACTGTGAGAGGATATGAAGACTGCAGGTCAGAGACAATATATAGACTCTGGCAAGATATGTATAGTGTATTTTAGAGAGGATCTATATACTCTAGGACAATGTATCGATTACAGCTCAGACAGGATCTATAGGCTCTAGAAGGTATAGGGTTCTGAAAGTGTAGACTACAGACCTCTGTTATGGTCTCTCAATGGTATTAAAGAATGTTTGCTGCCTGGGAGGAGGAGACCCTGGGAGGAGGAGATCCTGGCATACAGTTAATTGCAGTAATACAACTCCAGCTTCCAAGAACAAAGAGTCTGAGAAGGGCCTTTCAGAAGCTTAATGCAGCCTCTCTCTCTCTCTCTCTCACACACACACACACACACACACACACACACACACACACACATGCAGCAGGCCAACGTGGTGGAATGGGTCAGTATGAAGTGCAGGTACAGCAGGGTTAACAGGTGCAGACTGCTGAAGTCAGCGAAGCTCCTTACAAGGTTTCCATTGATCCCCTCTCTGCTTGACACAGAGTTGGTAAAACACAACATACATTACAGACGTTAGTTATATATCATCAGTGGAATTTGATCAGGGTTCTCATACAAAGGGAATTGGCTCAGACCTCATCAATGCTCTTTAAAAGATCCGATTAATTGCACACCGGTTGCAGTAGTAATTCCTGCCTTCGTTGTTTATATTATACTACTCCAAATGTGTCCAAACGTGTTTTATAAGGGTAAATCTTCCATTCTGTTCATTACATCCCTGATTCAAAGCATCTGTTGTGCTGCTTTTTAACAGACAGGAAAACTCGGGCTCGTTTCTCCTATAATTCACTGTTTTTAGAGTGACACTGACACCCTGCCTGAGGTTTTTTGGCTCTGTGAATAATGAGGACTGTATTATTAAGTCACATTTAGGGGAGTCCAGGTTTAGATTGTTTACTGGATTGATGATGAGACTCAGGCAGTCACAGCCTGTACGTGACCTGAGGCTGGATGTACAGTTGGGAACACAAACGTGTGTAACCTTGAGCTTTGAGGTTGTGACAGTTCTTCTTTAGCCGTGCCCCTATTAAATGATTCTGGAGAAATGTTAAAGGAGTATTTTCACACAACATAACTTTCTCTAGTCCAACCCCGCTCTCCCTTGCCTCCTCTCTCTTTCTCTGAAGTATATCTGTGTGATGTGGTTCTCTCTCTCCTGCAGATGGAGGTAGTGAGTACGTTCAAGAGAAGTGGTTCGTTTCAGGGCGCAGTGAGACGGCGTTCGTCTGTGCTCAGCCAGCTCCATGATGTAACCAATATTTCTACCCCCACTCATGTAGTTCTCTCCACTACCAATGCAACCATCGCCCCCGGGAGTGAGTCCCGTCGCTACCCTTGTGTCTGACATAACACGACATAACCCACACACACACACACACACACATACACTCACACACACACATACACTCACACTCACTCTCTCATACACACACACACACACACACACATTCACTCATACTCACTCTCACACACACACACTCACACGCTCACATACACACACATCCACACACACACACACACACACACACACATACACTCACACACATATACTCACACACACACACACAAAGATTTAATTCTACATGTTACACTGAAATACACACACATACACACATAATCCCTATCCAACACATATACTTTTTCAGAAAACTCTTGAGAATGCATGTTCGTCCTAATCCAAACATTGCACCAGGAGGAAATTTTTTTATTGTTTTGTTTGTCGTTTTTGTGTTTATGGTTCCGTTTTTGGTTGGTTTTATTTCTGTTCGTTTGTCTTAGAAGGTTGCCTGTGGTTGTTCTCATTTCTGGGAGTGTGTCTCTTTGCGAGATGGCCTGTTTGACTCCATGGACTGTTGTTTGTGTGAACCCCCCCTCAACCACCACCCCTCTGCTGCCTTGCTGTGTTGGTGCTCTCCTCTTGCTGTGTTGGTGCTCTCCTCTTGCCGTCGGATTGTCCTTGTTTGATGTGCTTGGTTTTGTTTGCAGTGCCCTTTGGATGGGCCAAGTAAGCCATTTTCTCTCTCTCTCTCTCTCTCTCCTTCTCTCTGTCTCTCTCTCTCCATCTCCTTCCCTCTCTTTCCTCTTTGCTTTCATTCAATCCAAGCACTTACAGCACTCTGTTAAATGCCTCTTCAGCTCCTTTGACATGGAGATATTTGCAGTTTAGAGTTTCACTCTCTGGGTTGGGTTACATGAAAATTCCAGCAACTACTTCACAGCTATTGGGAACCTTCATAATGGAAAAGCTGATCAATCAGTCACTCATGTCTTTTCCCCTCTTTTAAACTGGGCTACAAGTTTTCTGCATTAGATAAAGTATTGCCTATCAACCGGCAAGCACATAGATGCTGGTGAATAGATCTCGACTAATTTTGATCATAAATTGATAAAGATTTTTGAGGTCCCCTGACCATGTAGCTCAACCATGAGAGAACTCTCACTCCTGGCAGAGGAGAGAAATTCAGCGGCACAAATTGATCACTCACGGAGGAAACGCGGAGAGATAATGGCACCTCTTACTTTATTTTGGGGACTTTTCTGGTGTCAAGCGTGATTTGCTGTGGCAGAAAGCTGAATCTCAGAAGCTTTCCCTTTGATCAAACATTTGAAAATGTGGTGTACTGTTCTGGCCTGTACAGCTGGTAAACCTTCGAGTATAAAGCCCTATAAGGTTCTCCTTTCCTTCGTTTTCTTTGTCTTTCTCTTTATCTCTATCTCTCTGTTTTTTCCAGATAATGCAGGATGTTTGTAAAAGTGTCTCCTAATGTCTTAGTGCTTCTAAACCCTTTTCACAGGTCCACAGTCAGCATACGTTACTCTTTCTCTGTCTGTCTGTTTCTCTCCCTCTGTCTGTCTGCCATTTATTCATTCACTTTGTTTGTTTAGTCTCCTGTCTTTTTTATAGGCTGCCAGTTCTCCTCCAAGTCCTCTTTCTGTGATATTTAAATACTTTAACATGAACACGAATTGAAATCTAATATAGTTTAATACCACTCAGTTAGCATGTTACTGTTGTTTGTGCATACGTTTGATTTTATTGGTTTACAGTACGTTACTGTTGTTTGTGCATACGTTTGATTTGATTGGTTTACAGTACAGCGGTAAAAGAGAATTCTCAAAGCTTCTCGGGCGGCAAGGCACTTCGCCCTGGCGTCTGTCTCCATGACGTCTGTCTCCATGGCGCGAGTGTGTGTTCAAGGCTCGCTTTTGGTTGCAGGGTGGAAGCGTCAGGCTTCTACCCCCAAGCAAACCCCCCCCCCATAACACCACACTGCAGCCGTCTGCTCTGTCTGCTGCTTCATGGCCCACGTTGACACGCGTCTCATCCCACATCACCTCGTTTGCATGCGTTTGCGTGGGTGTGTTTGTGCGTTGGGTGTGTATGTATGTGTGTTACATGTGATCTTATGTCCATGTTTCTGTGTAAGATCCGTCCTACTCACTCTCTAACTGCTGGCCCCCACCAGTCCCCTTTTATATGTCATATCTGTTTTCTCTGGCTGCAGTAAGATTTGCAAGCTGACTGTATATTTACACCTTTTCAGCATTCAGACTGCCTCCCCAAGAGGAATTACAGGTGTAAAACAGTAGGCCTCAGGTAGAAAAGCACTCAGGTGACATATATTTGAAAATCTTACTTTCCTAATATATGTTACCATACAGTAACTATATTAAATTAGCATAAGTAAATGAATGTAAAGGTTAGGTTACAATTTAGGTTGGTATGTGGTAGTTCTTTTAAATATATTTTATTCTTGCCCCTATACAGGTTTGTATATTTCATTGTGGAAGAGGAGGGTATGAAAGGACATAGGCCTGTTTCTGATGGACATTCATTATCCTGTTGGTGCTCTCATTGCTTGAAACATTTACCATGTATGGTAACAATTCAGTGCCAAATGCAGTACACACTATCAGTCTCTCTGTGTGCATCGAGGAGAGTTTCCACTGGGAAATGTTTATGACTGAAGATGAGTTACACAACCCTTCCGTACTACTTGAAGCTTTGGTTACTCAGTAAATCTGACTTATTCATCTTCCTTGTAACTGTGAATTTTTGCATGAGGGGTGGTCATCGATCCACTTGAGAGCGCTGATTTAGGAACAGTTTTGGGGTTCAATATTCATATGGCTACAAACAAATGGCAATGTTAATTTGATTTTTGATAAATGCTTTGATATATGATAAATGGTTTGATATATTTGATACGGCCAGTCACATCTTGAGTTACTGTTAAAATGTAATGTAAAGCTATTCCATGCACAGAATGGAATTTTCTTTATGATCTACAATAGCATTATAGAGAGTCAGAAATAGCATTTAGGGAACTTAGGGTGAAGGTCCATAACTCATTTGGTAGTTTCATCAGTTCACTGGTGAAGTGAAGGATGCTTAACCCTGCATTGGGGGACTGTAGAACATCAAGCCATTCTGATGATCTAACCCCTCAGGATGCATGTTCATGAGATCATCTCGACAACATGAAGTGATAAAGATGTGACATCATTTATTTAACAGGATGTGAGGTCATTATCATTAACCTTTAGTTTTCATCACAGCTCCTTTAAAGCACAACCTCTCCCCTTCCTCTGCTTATAATCACTCTGGTTTTGCTTCACTGTCTCTTATTTAGCTGCAATTGTTTTGCAGAACATCTTTGGGGAAAAAATATTTGCTGAATGGAACATATTTTTATTTGTTTTGTTTTTTAATGATCAAGTTTTTCCATCAAGCTTTTTCTTTGAAGGCCAGCGAGGGGGAGACAGTGGACTGTAATCTGGCATGCTAGCAGATCAAAGAGAAAGCATCACTCAATCCTAGTAACACCCAGTCTGCGCTTTCCTCTATTCCTCTACTATGGGCAATATACTCGAAAGTTTACCTGTATTTATGCCAAAAAGAGAGAACAAAACAAAAAAAGACCAGAAAAAAGAGCAAAATCAAAACAACAAAAAGAGAGCATTATTCAAATCGTTTGAGATTTGCATGAGGTCTTTGTTCTTGCTGACAAACAGGCTCTTTGGAAAAACAGATAAGCACTTAACCGAATGCTTGACCTTTTCTTCCTGTTTGTTTGTTGTTTTCTGTCGTTTAAATCTTTGTTTTTTTTCTGGTTCATTTAGACTGTTTTCCTTTGCTGGGTGAGTTTTTGATTGGGTGAGAGGGGTGGAGCGGTTTTTGATTGGGTGAGAGGGGTGGAGGGTGGGCTGCACTGGCCTCTGTCCACAGCAAAGGAATGTGCTCCTAAATATACTCATCTCCAGATATATATACACATCAGAGATGTGTGTGTGTATATGTGCTATGGCTTCATATGATTTGCTCTTAAAGCATGAGCCTGACTGCATACCATCATTCAATTTTTATATGGATTTTCTTTCTTTCTTTTTGTTTTCTTTGTGTACGTTTGTTGCTGTTGTTGTTGTTATTGTTGTTGCTATGGTGGTGGATGTTTCTGTAACAGAACGAGGCAGCTGCACTGGAATGAGTACATCACAATGTGTGCTGGTTTTTGATTGGTTCCCGTGCTCCTCCACTCTTCTCCTGGTTAGGTGGCCTACAGCAGAACGCATGATCTCCAGCTCTTCTGTTCACCCATCTGCACCTGTCCACATTGCTGCATGCTAAAGGATGCTCTGCTCGCGCTCTGTCCACTGAACCGCTCCTTACTCCATCCACATTTATTCACTACTACTGAGGATATTATGGAAAGAAGCCAAGTATAGACTGATACTGAATTTTGCCACTTACAGAGACAGACAGAACCAGACATATAATACTGTACCCAGACAGCGATCTGTTTGCGCTGATTTGGTGGCTGTGGAGTAGCTGTGTCTGTGTTTACTGTGCCTGTCCTGTGCTTGTAAGTGTGACAGTGCTTGTTAAGATCGTATGTCAGAGCACTCGGTGTCAAATACAGAGTCAGAGTAGGGTAATGATACAAATACAGAGTCAGAGTAGGGTTATGATACAAATACAGAGTCAGAGAAGGGTAATGATACAAATACAGAGTCAGAGTAGGGTAATGATACAAATACAGAGTCAGAGTAGGGTAATGATACAAATACAGAGTCAGAGTAGGGTAATGTCATCATCCTTTCAGAATTGGTTTTATCTGTGGTTTTATAAATTCACTGTTGGTTAAAAATCACCCTTCAGCCAATCACATATCAATGTAGCATTAAGGTTTAGTCTAATTAGGATATTGCACACTTCATTATTTAAGGAATCTAGAAAACCCACTATATTCATACAGTTTTAAAAGGCATGTGGGAGCAGTTTGGCTTTTCTTAATCTGAAAGGAACTGTAACATTCTTTAGGACAGGATCCTGCCCACATCACTGACTGGGCCTAAATACACACTACAGCTGCAATCTTTTAACAGCCCAACACTCTTCTTCTCATTGATATTCATTGATGGCTGGCTTCAGTTAGTCTATGCATGCTCCCATGCCATGCCACATCACAGTCATGTGAGCACAGAGCTGTAGAGCTTCATTTACATGTCTGTGATGTAACCATGGACTCATCGCTACTAGCACCAATGAGGCATCAGTCTTATTTCCTATGTGACTGTGGGTGCAGTGCACTGCTCTGCCCCTCACTGTGGGTTCATCCTCGTGCCATCTTACCATTCGGACCTCCATTCGGTCCTGTGTCTGTGTGTGCCCGCCCTTCTCTCCCTTCTAATGTTCCGTTCAACAGTGTACAGTGACTCTAACTCACCGTCTTGTCCTTTGGCTGTGTTTATGTGTGTATTCCATCATCTCTCTGTTTGCCTTACCTGCCTGCTTCTATCACTGGTTCGGTCTCTTTCTAAATGGTCGGATACACACATACCTAGCATTTGTTTTGTGTTGGCTGTATATGTACCTGTGAGCTTCCATTCGTTTTTCTGTCTGAAGCCTGGTGTTCTACTTTTGAGTTCATGAGAATGACCGCAAATTTTCTTGACTGTGAATGACGGTGGTGAACTGACCGTGTGAGACCATTTCCTGCTGCCTATGGTTTGGTTTTGCTTGTTATCCCTCTTTGAGAAACCCTTAAGATCTGGCTGCGCAAGATATACCTGAGATTAAAAAAAAACTGATCCCTAATGAAATACTGATGATGCTTTGAAAAAACACATTGAAAGTAAAATCATTTAAATTAAACTATGCATTGGCTTACTTTTACTTAATAGACTGTAGCATTTACTATCATGGAAAGAAGAATTTGGTGGTATGTTGCAGCAACTTGATCTTGAGCTGTCTGTGCATTATTAAAGCTGTCCAGGGAAGGTTCTGGGTTGTCCCATGACAATCTCTACCAGACACATACTGAATGATTTCTTTGCTCTTACCCCTTTCTCTACCCACACCCTCTGTCTGTTCTTACTTTTACCACTCTGCCACTCTTCTTTTATATTTCTTTCCCTTCTCCTCCATACATATTACCCCCCCCCCCTTTTTTCCCCCTCTCTTCCTTGTGTTTTTCTATCATCTCCTGTCACGCAGATGCGGGTGGTGAAAGCATTCCGTAGCTCTCTCTATGACGGCATTGAGAAGCCTGAGTCTAGGAACTCCATCCACAACTTCATGGCACATCCCGAGTTTCTCATCAACGACTTCGTCCATAACATCCCACTGATTGATGACACGGACATTGATGATGAATCAGAGCTGTCCAAGTACAACCACCACCTGCATCCCGCACTCCGCAAGCCCCCGCCTCCTCCGGTCCAAACCCAGCAGCGTTCCCGCCCACCTCTACGCCCCTATCGTCAGTACAGCCTCCCTGCCACGCCCAACTGCAACAACAACGCCATCAAGAGCACCATTCACCTCCTGAACCACCCCACAGACCACACTGGACACTGGACCTCCCCTTCCCGACAGATGTGCCCCCTCCTCAGCCTGGAGACCTCACTATGACTGCCTGTGCTTTGGAGGAAGGGCACCTGGAGGACTTTGAGGATAAAGACATGTAAGCAATGAGAGCTGGAGGTGGTAGGGAGGGGAGCTCCTGTGGACACAGCACTGTGTGCTCTACCCCAGCCAATTAAAAAAAAAAGACAAGATCCACTGAATCACCGCCATTCGCTCTTACCACCACCATCCACTGAAGCACCACGAGTCCCTTCGTCTTTACAGCCCCACAGACACCCCCTCCTCTCACTGTGTGAAGGGGAGACCAGAGTGTTGTGGACCTGTGATAACTGAGACCGGGCCTAGGAAGGTGAGAAAGGCATCCCCGTTGGAGGGAGGGGGGTAATTTCATATGGGACTTTTAATGGTAAATCCACGTTTGTCACTTTTGACTTTCCAGAGTGCAAACGCATGATGAGCTCCCTGCAGGCAGAGCAGGGGTCAAATCACTCCATTTTTTATTGATGTTATTAACATCATTATTATTGTCATAACTACTTCTACAAACGTATTATTATGGCCATCATCATTCGTGCTCAAATTATTGTCATTATGTTTGGAAATACAATTTTTATTACTATATAACTAATGCTATATGGATGAGCTTTAACAACAACATTTATTTATTTATATTTATTTATTAATTATTTATTATCACCCGCTCAGCAACATTTTACCATTCTTGCTTTGTCTATTTCTCTCTTTGTGTGTGTATGTGTTGTGTCTGTCCTATAAAAAAAAACAAATACATAAGTACTAACAATACAAAGTTACAATAAATTTAAACTTAAAAGTAAATAAATTATAATGCATCTGCAAATAGCAAAACAAAACAAAAACATTACTGCCATTTATTCTTCTATTAGATCAAGTTACATTCATTGAAAATTTTATTTTGCAAGATTTTGCTCAAAACTTTATTGTTGATGCCCGTTGTTTGAGGTCAACTGCTAAACTCTCAAAGGAAGTAAGGTTTGTTTAAACTATACTCTCAAAGGAAGTAAGGTTTGTTTAAACTATACTCTCAAAGGAAGTAAGGTTTGTTTAAACTAAAAGCCATTCTTATGATTTCATAATACTTTAATCATCTAAGTGTATTGGTTGAAATATGCTACAGGGTAGATCATTTCAATGTCTTTTCCAGTGATGTATAATAGCTGATATGATGACCTTTATATCAGCACAGGTATTATGATTCTTTCAGAGATCACATTGGTTGATCTACCACAGTTGAAAATGGATGTGGTTTTGCCCAGTCTCAGCGTTCCATTGTGTTTATCAGGACTGTTAGTTCAGTTTCCGTGTATTGCGAATTACACCAACAAAATGCATTTACCCTTTAAAAACATTGTGATCTAATACGATTCACTCATAACCTAAACATACTTGCTGGCCCTTTAAATCCATTCATAGTCACTCATTATTTTAGACATTGCTACATTTTGTGTTGAGGTTGTCAACTATATGTTTGAGAAGAAGTCAAACGTGTTGCAAACTGTGGTTTCAGTGTGTGAAACCAGAACAGAAAATCCCATCCTGTACTGCCAGTGTTTTCATCATGTAACCAGTAATGAAAGATATGAACGATGGATAATCTGTGACATCACTTTTGCACATTATCAGGGCTCACTGGTTTGGACAAACAGTTTAAAGGTGAAACACCCCTGTGGTCACCAGTAGACTTTGACAAGATGCAAGTACACTGTTTTGCTTAGGTGGGTCTCTTTTGGTATCATAACTGGGATACCAAAAACTTGAATGCTGCCCAACACGCATGACATACCATACCACAGCATGCATGATGTACCATGAGACATTGTAGAACATTAGATTCGAGTACATTCCATTCCAACACTCCATAGATTTGAATATTGGAAGGGACAACATCTTTTTGTAGCCCATTCAGGGTTGGTACAACTAAGATCATATAGTCAATGCATTGCAATGCAATACAATCATCTGGGGGATTGGACTGGCACTTATGCAACAGACTGCCCTGTCCACAGCTCTGTGTAATAAGCTTGACAACATGTACATAAGGCTCTCAGAAATCCTTTATGTGTATAGAATACTTTTCTAGAATACCCAGTTGTCACAGACTGGCAAATGTTGAAAGCATACAATGCAAGCATGAACATCGGTGGAACATCACGTCATCGCATTGCTCAGTGGTGTCCGTACAGAGCATGTGTTGATATCATAGCGCATCTTGCTGCCATTGTTCGACTTCATCTTTGTGTATCGATAGTCCATTTTCACTAGTTTTCACTGTGTCTTCAGCAGTAGGTGGACATACATTTCTCCTTACGGTCATTTATGTGCTGTTGCCTGCTAATGTTCACCAGTTCCTTGGCCCTTTTTCCCATATGGCTGCAAAATCGAGTCTGCGATTGGAGTAGTGCCTCGCTGCCACTCTCACTGATTAAAACGAGTGATTAAAATGGGTGGACTGTCCTGCAGTCATCGGGCCTTTGGAGTTGATGGCTGTCTATGTCCTGTGGTTAACTCTGAGAACACCAAGGAAGAATATCAGGCTTACTGAGACAGGATTCCTCCACCCATTTCAAACACTATATAGAAGTAAAAGTTTTGCCTCTTTATGTGTGTGTCAAAACCACTGAAAGGCTCTATGTTACTCAGGCAGTCCCAGTGGAGTCTCATATACTGAGAGCGCTGGTAGGTTTTGAGGGAACATGGATCCATTCAATGCACAGACACAGTCAGCTCTCTAACATGATGGCCAACAAGGGTAGAAATGATCATTGAACTTACTCAACCCATAAATATGATGTATTTTTGCCTAACCTTATCTAATCTAATCTTAAATGGATCTTAACTGTATCGAAATAGTCTTCAAAGCTATACTTGTCTCTGGATTGTTTTAAACCTGAATATCTAAGTTGTAGCCCCCAGTCTCATCCAACTCCCCAGACAGGGATGAAATATATATTGGTACTTGTATGGTATTCCTCCTTCAACTTCACCTATCAGCAGTTTTACCAAGACTCAAGATTCTGATAGAGGTGATACATCTGAAGGTGTATATGTACAGGAAAACAAATCATTCAAAAACTCCATCGTCTGCCTTTTGTTCCATTTCGTTGTAGGAAATCACTCAAGGTAAGGTGAAACACTTCAAAATGTGAAAAGAGTATATAATATATTTAATATAAAAGTTATAAGATATTGTACAACTGCACCACCGCTGTACATTTTTGCCAAAATGTGCACATGTGCATTTTTGTTTACAATTTAAGCACTTTTTTTGTTTTATTCTTTAGGCCTATGTCTCTTCCTCTGTCTTTATTTCTCTTTTTGCTTTTTTGTAAAGAATTGAAATTAAACATCTTGTACATTATTATGATTATTATTATATAACTATTATTATTGTTTTTTCCAGCAGTGCTCTTTTAACTGATGGACAAAACCAGACAGTTGCACATTCTCCTGAGCATAATCTTACTGCGCTACAATGAATAAAAAAAGACAAAAAAAATTTAAAAGAGAAAAAAAATCCAAACTATTAAATATATTAATAATTACCTGCCTGTTACTTAAGAGAAAAAAGTATCTATATATGATGAAAGAACACACCTGTATACTGTAGACTAAACTGTATGGAAATCTAAGAATTTACTGGGAAAATAAGTCAACACTTTTTGTCTGTATAAAAAACAATCAAAGTATTCTACAATAATAACTTTGACCAGTGTCTGTGGTTGTGTTTCATTGTGTGGTTGTGCTAATTTCTTTAATATGAGGGAACACATGCACCAGAATATCAAGATCAGTCTTATTCATTTTAACTCATTAACTGGATGTATATCATTCCTGGTAAAAGAAAGCCTAAGATCATTGCTGAATACCTGTTTTTACTCGGCAGTAACACATATATGCACTTCTGATAACTGCCAAAATAAGCTGCAGTGTTTGCCGATTCAGTTTTCACAACTGAATGACGATGTAATAGGAGTGTTTTTTCAATTACCTGATGACTATCATTACTGAAACAGTTGACAGATTAATGAAAGATTTCATTTTAGACCCAGTGCCTTCTGAGTTAAATTGCTCACAGATGTAGTGATCTGCTCAAACGCAGCAGTGTTTTAGGAACTGAAGTATGTCCACGTCAACCATACCTACATTATGTTTTCATTGCTTTAACAGATATGTAGCCCACATAGTCTATAAATGCATATACAGAGAGCATGTTAACACAATCACTTTGCCTTACTGATATGGCTCACTTCAACTAGCTGAATGCATGATAAGTGCTGTTTTCAATTCATTGAACTGAGTTATACTTGTCAGTAGAACTGTGCTCTGGTTGGCAGCTTGACCAAGTACCATTTAACAATATTGAGATAACTTGGGATACTCTAACAATGCAGTAGCATGTGAAAATGTAAAGGTTAGGTGGCATAGCTTTTTTGGACTGCTTTCAAGATGTACTGCGCACATCAAAAAACTTTAATCAAAAACAAGGGAGAATGCCAGTAAATTATTTTATGTTTACTCCTGTGAAGATTATCTTATATGTTTAGTCCTGTTGAAATGATCTTATACTATGTTTACTCCTGTTAAAATTATATTATGTATACTCCTGTTAAAGATGGAGAGGGAAGGTTAAAACAAGGGAGGTCCCTTTGATGTGACATCATTACGTCTGTAATGACCGACTATGAACCTTGACTGGAAGGTGTACAAACATATATGACAATGCATATTAAACAAGGAGACCAAATGTTTTAAATGAGAATATAGCGCAAGCTAACAAGAGATTGAGAGTGAGAGTGTGAGAGGGAAAGAGACAGTAAAACAGACGCTTGAAGACAAAGTTAGATTGCTTGCTATCATAAACAGCTAATATGGCAGGTAAATTGAGAAAATATGATGGTATTCTGAGGACTGGGAGCGAGGAAGAAGGCAGATGGGATAAAAAGGTTAAAAAAAAAAACATTTAACAAAAATGTTAAATGTGAAATAAGAGCTTCACTCCACACTGCCACTGACAAACACAAACACTGTTGTAAGGAAAAGACTTCTCTCCATAGAGCTTTATCTTTTGTCTCCGTAGATCTTTATTCCAATAAGCAGCAGTACAGTACAATAAAGTAAAAGCTGCTTTTTTTGAGAGTGATTCCAGAGTGATCCTAGCATGATCCCAGCTGTACTGCTCCTTTCTCAAATTCTACTTAATTTTTTAGAACAAAAGTTATAGTAAAATATGCAGAGTAATTTATTAATCACTGATTAATTTATTAATTGGGCCTGTGTCACAAAGGTATTTTATAAAATTTAGAGAATGAACCATGCTCTCTTGTAATAATAATAATAATAATAATAATAATAATAATAATAATAATATGGAAAGAGAAAGATCTTAGTTAAAAGTGTAACACAACTAAAAATTGGAAAAAGTAAAAAAAGAATTTACTATTGTTTCACCAATAGTTCATTTGTAATTTATCATTAGTCTGTGATTGGTCGGTTCAGATTTGGAAATTGTTCCGTTTTAAACACACTTTGGATTGGAGGATGTTGTCCTGGATCTGGCAACCCAGGAGGCCAAACTTCGCAACTGCTGTTGAAATTGAATTTACTGTTATAGCTGCATATCCACTAGTGCAACGATTTTCATACACCTGACGCATTACAAAATGTGTATGCACGTCCTCGAATTATGTAGCTAATTTACAGATTTGGCTCTGATGTCTATTTTAGCAGGAGGGAGGTTCGTGGAAGCTGTTCGTGGATCAGTTCAGCACGTTAACGACTGTTCAAGGCCGCTATAAACACTATGGCGGGTAATTCGAAAGAACAGCAACTGTCTGTGCGCGTTTACAACAGCCTTCAGGTAAATTATTTAGCAACATGTGAGATTTGTAGTTAACCACAAATTGAGCGTGCTCATAAACCTCACATAGAAGTTTTTAACCCAAATACTGACTACAGCTAGCTAACAATAGCTAACTGAGCTAGTTAACTAGCTATTTAGCTAAACCTAGCGACCAAACCGGGTTAATTAGCAGACTAGCTAACCTTGCTAGTTTACGAACGCAACTATGATTCGCGTTTACATTGGTACTGTACTGTGTAAAGACTGCTTTTTTTTTTTTACACGAAAACCGGCTGTATCGTCAAGCTATCAAAGTCCTTAAGATCAATTTAACGATTAGCTTAATGTGTTCAGAGTCTCGGCTGCCCTTTGGTTGATGGTCTTTACCTGAGAGAGGCGGACAGTATGCAAGATCTTGTGTGTAAGCCTTCGCTACATCGCATGGATATACTGAAATGGATTTGTGTCAGGTATGCTACTCTACGGGATAAATTAATTTATTTTGAAGGCTAGCTAAGCTAACGTTACGCTTAAATACTTCCTGATTGACTATAGCCAGCCATATAGTACGCACCACAAGTAATAATTTGGGTATAATGTAATATTAGATATTAGCTAGTATATTTAAGCTAACCGCACTGAAATGAAAATTTGTGTGTATTGCAAAGAATCTGCCCATCCCTGAAGGAGAAATTCTCCACAATGAAGTCGTCACAGACTGAGGAAGTGGTAAAAGGTCAAAATAATTCTTTGCAAAATGTGTATCCTGTTGCTCCACGTGAAAAATTGACTACCTAAGGTTATAATCGCTCTTTTTGTCACACAGAAATCACACGATTTGGCCATGAAATGATGCTGTGTAAAGCTGATGACCAGGAGTTAATCAAGGTATGATATTTAAAAAAAATATTCGAATAAGAAGTAATCAAAATTGAATTAAACTGTAACTTGCTTTTAAAGATATCTAAAGCATAGGGACAGCTACCTATTGCCAAGTGGCATTGGTAGTTCGCCGTATGTGGTATATGTTGACAATCCCATGATTATGTGAGAGTGATTAGGATACTTCTAGAAGTTAAAAATGTTCTAATGATTCAATCATCTGAAGTGTTTAGAAACCAGGGTGTGGATTCTTAAGAAATGTAACTAATTTTGCCACCTGCTTGAAATAAGATGGCTAATTTTATGTATCTTACTTTGGTACACGTGTTCTGTGTTTTGTGTACAGGGATTCGCCACATCACTCCAGCAGCTTTTGTTTTTTGAAGAACTTTTAATGATTGCCAAGGACAGCATCTATGCATCATCTCAGTAAATGATTTCTTGTAAAACTGCTTTGTACTGATTTGCATTTGATACTTAAAATGTGTGAATAGCAGTATAAATATTCAATTTTGACGATGGCTTTCAATGATATACACAGGGGGAAATCTGGAGATGAAGGCATGAGGAATGAGGATCTTCTGGGAGAGTTAATGTCCCCTGAACACCTGCCTGATGTGATCCAGCTCATGAATCCTGTTTGCACACCCTGGTCTGCATACATACAGGAGCACCTAAGAGTCTCACAGTCTGCTCAGTCCGAGGGGAACCGCAGAAAAGGCGATGATTCCAATAACAGGTTGTGTTGCAGTTCTTAAGTGTTCACCTGATGATGTTTTGAAGCAGTGGTCATCTGGACTCACCTGTAACTACATGTTCTTGTTTCAGGAGTCCGCATCATTCAGGTCTTGGTAAACTTGGTGGTGATGATTTAGGTGAAGCCACAGCCCTCCTGCAGTCCACTCAGGATGCCTTAGAGGAGCTCCGTAAGGAGGTGAGATGTCTGGAAGTAGTGGTCTTTCACCAACTGCTTTTATTGTATAATGCACTTTGAACTCTTTTCTATGTGCTGCTGACCCTCTCTTATACTAAACTGCCCATCTTCTTTCTTAGTGTGAATTCCTGCAGTCACACCCATCAGGCTCTGGATGCTCACTTTCACCCTGCGCTCTAAAGCTGGCAATATCAGACATGGCTCAGCTTATGAAAGCCTTCAGCCAGGTCTACAGCACAGACTTCAAGGACTTCTGTCAGAGAGCGCCCCCTGTCCTCAGTCCCCGCACACAGGTCTTCCAGTGTGTACATCAGATGTTGCACACCTGCAACATGGTACTACTTCATATATTAAACACTTACTGATATTGTAGCTCTAGGTTGGATTAATGGTACTAACAATATGAGGGATTATGCCACATGATTACCTTCCTTCTGCACACTGTAAAGCCATAGAGATGTATGTAAAGATGCATATTTTTGCATACATATGATGTAACACAAATAGACTAGGCTGCAGTGGATGGGGGGAAAAAAATATCTCTGTCATGTAGGAGCTGAAGGCTCTGCAGCAGCTGTCAGAAACCTCATCCTCACTGATGAAGACAGTGAAACGGATACAGGCAGACAGGCAGTACTGGGACAAGGGAGAAAAGCAGACACTGGGTAAGTATTATTTATTTCTGTGACAGCAGCTTTGGAAATGAATGTATACTAATGTATTAGTATAATTTATTAGTCATTAAAGAGCTTCATCTTTCACCTTCAGATGATTGTCGTATTGTTATTTTTTACATTTACATTTTTTAATTTGCATAATCAAATCCTGTAACATTTAAATTCTTTTCATGTTGTGTGACGATTTACTTCAACTTCATGTGATTGAAATACTTGTTAGTAATTTTCATGTCCGTAACTTTCATTTTCAGCAAACCAATTGGAGACGCTGAAGAATAGATACACTGCTTTTCTGTCACATCACCAGACATAAAAATTTTAGAACTCACTTATCCTTGTTTTGGTGTGGATGTCTATGGTAACATTATTTGTAAGAGGTCACATTGTTATTCAAGGGTTTTTATATTCAGAGATTATTCATGCTTCTGCTGTTTGTAATGTCACTTTCTAAATGTTTTGTGCCCATTCATCTTATTTGTCTAAAATAGAATTATGAGCTTGACATTCTTAAACTGATTAATAAAAGTATCTGCATTATAACAGGCTTTTGTCGCAATATAAACAACAATAACAATTCTCTGTGTTAGTGATTTAAAATGTAAAGTGAGCTGATGTGTTAATGGTCCAAGTGTCATATGCCTCCACTTTTGCAGGTAACACAAGTAATTAGTGAACTCTAGAGACTCTGGCAGAACTGTAATATCATTTCTCTCAACTTGTAAGTTGGATAAATTTAGTAGGTCAGGCTAATTTGCACATAAACAATCCCTGGAATGGTTTTCCTTGGGCGCCTCACATATGTTAGTCTTTAGCCACACTGTTGGAGCCTGATTTCTTACATGCTGTATAGACCGTGGTGAATGTAGATGCAAGACTGTCTTTTTTAAGGCATTTTAGGCTAAAAGAAAGCATGCAAGACTGACAGTCTAAAGACCAAGTATCTGAACATTTTTGTTATTTTCCTTTTAAAAAGAATTAATGAAGTTTGTATTTGTTTTGTCCATCCCCCCCCCACCACTCCTCCCTGCTCAGTTCAGAGCAGTGCCATCTCAAATATAGCAGTGAAGTGACAGTTCCTGCTGAAAAGGTCCTCTGATTTACCGGTATAGTGTTGGTCCCCGTTCTTCCTTTGAATTCCTGCATTGAAGATGCATCTGATTTTGCCATAATTTAATCAAGCAAGTTTGCAAATGGGGTTCATCAAAGCTATTCCAAGGAAATATTTTTTTGAGGTCTTGCTTGTAGGGGTGTATTTTTGTTCTCTCACATAAGACATAAGAAATTAGACTTGTAGACAGCCACAGCTTCATCTCCTGAAATCTGTCGGTTACTGTGGTTCATGGATTTACAGTCCATAAGCTTGAACTACTCGACTAGTACTTTTGTCTAGAACTACTGTTGCAGTTTGATCCTAACATGTTTGAGCTGTTCAGAGAATGAAGTTCTTAGAACATCCATAAAAGTAATTGCTTTACCTCATGATTCATCTTTCATAGACCCAAGGCCAACCAAAGAGCTCAAGTAACACATAAACCACTGCCACAAAGACTGCTGTCCAGAGCATGCTCGATGTGGCTCTTCTGATGCCTAGGGGAGCCTCCATTGCATCTCAGACTTTTGAGAGCAGTAAGTCAGTCTCACTGCAGGTTATTGTTGGTCCTCATCTTCAGTGGCAAATTTTCCTCTCCTGTTCACTGCCAGCATTTCATTCAGTGTTTAGGGACTAAAGTACTCAAAATTCAATAATTAAATATATAAATAGTATAATATTTAAATAGGTCCGGTGACAATTTAAAATAAAATATCTCATTGTTAAGTATCAGATTCTATGAATGATGGCTAACTGCCAGAGGATGGATTATCCTATGCATAATCCTTAACATGGATTGAGGATCTCATTGTCATGTGAGATGTTTAAAGTGCTAGAAAAGGTGTTGTCAACCCATTGTTCACCTCCAGAAACTTCATTCAATTACACCACACATTGTCCAAGTGACAAGCAGCTCCAGAGGTCATCTGGCATCATAGCTGGCATTCTATTTCGTGCCTCCTGACCACCAGAGGGCATCTTAGCCTATGGATGTCTACATACTAACATAGTTAGATGATTAATCTCTTTCAATGGCTGACAAGATGGCGCACTAAAGTCTCCATCTGAGGCCTCGTTGATCTAATTGTCAAAGCAAACGAAAACAATCAAGGGGCTAGTAAAAAAATCTTAGATAGCAGGGCATCTCTAAGAGCAGCCCATGATGCTCTAGATATATGGCATTCCACATGGCCAGGGGGCATAGTACCTGTTGAGTGATAAGTCTGTGTAATGAGCTACCTAATGTTAAAGGAGCATTCCCAAAGGAAACAAAGAGCTGGTCAGTCTGACAAATATATTCTCACATTGACGCATAAAACCCAAGTGTTTGAAAGGTGCACAAATGTGCCACATGATTTTTCAATGTGGATGAAAGGACTTGGAGAAACCTTTGAATTATAGGGAGACGGCATTGTCTTGTTAATTCCCCTAAAGTCTCAGACTAGTTGGAGAACAGTTTCCATTGGTAGATGGAGCTGTCACCTTCTCAATAGTATTTCTTAATACAAGGTCACATTTAGCTAAAATGGCATGGGACCCAAAGATGAGGGTTCTTCATCCAGCCCCCATTTGAGAGTGTATATCTATTCTCTACTGTATGGCCATTGTGGAACCAGCAAGAGAACATGATGGATGTCCTGCTAATTCAGAGAATAACTTAGAAGAGGGAAGAGGTAGAATTTACAAGAAGTAGAACTCACTTGTCAGGTAAGTATATGCCATTTTATCCAAACCCATTGCCCCTTCAACTGTTTGAGAGAACCAAGACATTTATGGTCTTTGCTGGCAACTACTTCTTCAGCATATCAGCTCCAAATCTGACACAGTACTTGGGTTGAGATGCTATTTCCCTGGGCTGACTTGTGAAAGCATATATGCGTGTCTAATTGATAGTTACTATTGTATGCAAAGTTGTGTAATCCAAATCTGCAATGTCCATAGTTCCAGCAGTTCCAGTGGCAGAAGCTGTGCAGCTGCTGTAAGCATTCTCTGAAGAGTAGGCTGAAGCGGATACAGCATCCAAAGTGGATTTGTGCTTCCAGGGTTAAAATGTCCTCTATGTGCTGCAGTAACAAGGTTGGACATTAGTAACATTTCTCAGTACTGGATGGACTGAGAATCCAGTACTATACTTATGAACTGAGTAAACTGGCTTGGAGTAAGTGAGTTCTTTTTAGGTTGACAGTCAGTTCCAAGCTCCTGATTTGGACCAGCAGGACACTGACATTTTCAGGAGTGTCATTCAGACAGGATAACATTTGATACCATTAGTTTCCATTAGAGGGGACAGGACTGCCTGTGTCCATCTGGAAAAAAATCTTGGAGCTAGAGACTGAAGGACCTTGAACTGAAAAAGATTGCCCTTGAATGTGAAAATAAGCATCCTGTAAACCGAGAGTCGTAAACCATTCATTTGGATGTAGAGCTCTGAGCATCTGCTGTATGCAACGTGTTGATTTTAAGCATTTTGCCTGCATAGAACTAGAGTTGGATTTAAGCCAGTTCATATTCCTTGGAACAGTTTAGAACTCTACCTATAACTACTTCTTTGCTTAGAAGGTAGCAACCTGAACTTACTCATCCTTAGTAATGAAACATAGACTTTGAAGTACTGCTCCAATTGCATCTTTTTCAGTTCTGTCTCCACCTGCTGCATTGAATATTCTACTGCTAACAGGAGGTAGATAGTATTATCAGTGCAGCCAATTTGGACAGCATGATTGTAATCCCTAACAATATTGGTTGTACATCTGTTGGTCTTGCTTGGGCTTGAGCTCAGGGTGCACTGCCTCGTCTGGGGAAAAGATCAATCAGCAAGTCCACTTTTGATCTAAGCGCTGTGAAAGCTTGCCATACGTCATCCCCTGCTGAACAATCAAGGTCAAGGATGCATTGTCTCTTCATCCAAAATGGAGGACAAGCTAGTTTTGAAGACTCAGAGCTGTACAATATATTGTAAGTATCAGCAAAATAATCTACACGTGGAAAAGAGCCCAAGTCCGTTTAGGTTTTAAAATGTACATCTCGATCTTTTTAAATTTAATTTGTTTGATGATACTCTCGCTGTCTAGTGTTTAACTACTTGGTACCGCCCACCCCAAAAGAACATTCTCTTGTTTGGCTCGTTTGGACATCCCCTAACTCAGGCTTGATATTTCTGTACACAAATGCAACTTAGCCCTTCCCCCCCACACACACGTTAGAAAGATATATCTGTTCATGTTGGAGAATGCTTGGTTTTCTGTAAAGGTCAGAAGATGGAAGATGAAGGACACTGAGAAGCTCACAGTTCCTGTTCTGCCTCCTCTCTTCATGCACAGAGCACATTGGTGTAGAGCACCTTGCAGTGATAGTGAAAGCACCAGGTTTTAGAGTTGCAGGAACCTTGGCTGCACCAAATATCACATATGGAATGTAACGCATTCATGACCGAAACTGATTTTATGAGTTTCACACAAAGTTTTAAGTTTTCATTAAAAGTTTGTAGTTTCATTGATGCTTTAAGAAACAGATTTGAATTAAATTTTGTGCAAACATCATGGTTGTAAAACAAATGTATGGATGATGAAATGGAAAAAAGTGAAGCAAACATTCTGTATTGTATGTTTTGAGAATTTTATAGTGATAGGTTTTGCAGCATGTCTCGGTGGAAGATCATTATAAAGACTGTTTTAACATGAATGAATGGTAAAGTATTATTTCTGTATAAATAAGTACAGGATTTTTAATGCGAAAAACGTGTTATATGATCTTGCAGTAAACACTTCACATAAACTCATAAATGTTTTAAAACAAAAAACCTGTATATTTTAATATTTATATTATATACCATACCAATTTATACCATATACTATTTTTTTCAGCTCATCAGAGACAAACTTCCATAAAAAAACACCAAAAAAGACTTTCTGGGACTCAATTTAGGGCTACATGAACAACCCCTGTAAAGGGGCAACACACACCTATGAACCTTACTGAACATGCATACTGCAATTCATGTTCTGTTAGAGTCCAGTGCCCAATCTCGGCACTGAGGAGTAAGGAGAAGTAATAAATACACATATTTCTTGTATAAGTTCATATCTCTCTGAACCATTGCCCCAGCATGGAAATATAGCCCGACATTCATTCTCCTAAGGGTTATTCTTTAATCATAAAGATGACTTTGTGAACTATTACTTATTACTGATATGAACGTGCCACATTCTCCACATAATGACGTTTGCAGTAGTTCCTCAGACATACCTTATAAGGAAAGATTATGTTGGGCTGTATTCAGATTTCACATGTCTCTCCACTGGCCATGTTTTGTACTCTAACCTTGATCTCAGTTAAAATGACATGAATGAGCCTTTCAGGGAACACGTAGAATGTAGAATATGACTTGCCCCATTCTTGCATGACTAGTAACCTGATAGGTTCCTGCAAATATTAAGTGGTAGATGCTAAGTTAGTCACGTGCAGCAAAACAAGACATGGAATTCAATCACTTTGATTTTATTTTTTATTTGAACATAATTTTTTTCAACACAAACATTTTTGTACAGTAGCCAAACCAATTTACTTGGTAATATTCTTAATTGTGTTGGCATGTGTATTAATACTTTCTTCCCCTCTTTTATGCTGTTTCATTAAAACACATTTAAAGACTTTATTGAATTTTAGTATGCTATGATTTTTAATCACTTTATCAGTCTAGGATTATCAGAAGCCACATTATATACACATAGTGTATGCATACATAAAATATATCAAGGAGAGTTTCTTCAGTCAGTCAACAAAATTCTTTATGAAGTTTACAAAAATAGATAATGTTATACACTCACTGACCACTTCCTTAGGAACATCCGTACACCTGCTTATTCAGGATCTAATCAGCCAATCATGGGCAGCAGGGCAATGCTATACACTTGAATGAAGAGCTTTAGTTAATCAGAATGGGGGGGTGTGGCTTTGACCATGGCATGGCTGTTGGTGCCAGGAAGGCTGATTTAAGCCTTTTAGAAACTGGTGGTGTGGGACATTCATAAACAACAGTCTGTAGTCTGTACTTAGAATGTGGAGCACAACAAACAATCACTGACCAGACATTCTGCATGCAAAAAGGCTTGTTGTTGATGAGAGGGCAGAGAAATACTGCACAGGCTGGTTCAAACTTACAAGGAGGCTATGGGTGACCACTCTTTAAAATCATGATTAACAGAAAAGCTTCTCAAAATAACCAACCTTGAGACTGATGGATTACAGTAGCAGAAGGCCACATTGGGTTCCACTCCTATAAACCAAGAACAAGAATCTGGTGATACAGTGGGCATAATCTCAGCAAAACTGGCCAGTCGAAGATTAAAAAAACAAAAAACAAAAAAACAACAACATTGTATGGTCTGATGAATCTCGACATGTAGAATTTAGCATTAGTATGCAAGGCCATGTATGTATGTAGTATGGGGAATGGGTTTTTTTGCCACGTTGAACCAAACTGAGCACCACTTCAATGCTACAGAGTATTGTTACTAATCATGTGCATCCCTAATTGACCCATCTTAAAAAGACTCCTTCTAGTATACTTCCTGTGTGAATATGTGCCATGTCAGAAAGCAGAGGTAATTTCAAAGTGCTTTAAATGACTGTGATAACAAGTCCAGCCTATTTCAGTACACTTTCCACTACTAATCCAGTAGAGCAACACTGCAATGTTGTAGAATTAAAAATTCATCACAGGAATTTGCAAACGACAAATCTGTATCAATTACATTATTATGTCAGTCATGTCAGAATGGGCCAAAATCTTAACAGAATGTTATCAACAGCTTGTGGAATTCAAACCACAAATGTGAGTCTGTTCTGAGACTAGGTATACCTAGTAAAGGGGCCTGTGAGTGTATAACAGCAATCAGAAATTTCAGTATATTTAAGCAGTAAAATTACTCAAATATTACTTTAAATTATCATAAAGACAATGGACATACACTGACAGCACATGAGAATTAAATCAATTTTGTGCCTCAATTACTGCATCATGCAAAGATATAAATGGTCCATTTTCCTGAAGCAAGTTCTTTCCTTTTTATAACCTAATAATGTCCTTTAATAAAAATATTACCTTATTTAGATTTTTCTGAAATCCAAAAGATTGTAAACTACTGAAAATGTCATAAAGCGTTAAGCATTTTTCTAAAACTTTGCTCTGTAGTGGAATGGAAATTATCCTTATAATCTTAGTTCAATGCACTTTTAATTTTACATCTCTGATGTTCATTCAATTTGTTTCCCTTAAATTTGCTTCCCTCATTTTATGCTCATGTTCAAATATATTCATGATTGTACTATTCTATATCTAATAACAAATGTGCAAATACAATACACAATTTGAAGGAAAACTATACTCTGGGGAAAAAATACATATATATATATATCATTCATATAATTATATATGATATATATATATATATATACACACACATATATATCATACATATAATTATATATATATCATACATATAATTATATATAAGATATATATACATATATATCTGTGTTTTTTTCAGAGTGTATATTATGAGTATGAGCAGTAAATCACCTACCTACCCATCAATTTTATTAAAGGGGTTTTCCTCTACAGACTCCATGTTTGAGTACACATAGTACAGAAATACTGCAATGATAATGAACACCAAGACCCGCAGCCATCCTGGAGCACCCTGTGATTTGCTCCCTTCAGACTTAGCCACCACTGGCTTAGCATCCTGCTGACTGGATTTGGTTGTGTAGGCTGTTGATCTAGAGTAGGGTGTACTCTGGTAGGCTGTTGATCTAGAGTAGGGTGTACTCTGGTAGGCTGTTTGGGTGTGACTGGTGATGGGCCTTCGTGATGAATATAGAAGAGGTTTCAATTATTTTTCCAAGCAGTAATAGGGATGGTGACATTTGGATGAAGAAGAGTGATGAACTCTGAGCACAAAATTACAGAATGTTGTAAGGAAAGGGAAGCTTGGTTAATCTAAGAGCAGTATTTGGCAGTGACCAGCAGAAAAGGAGCTACTGAAAAACCAACTCACTTTTGCAATGAACCAATGTACTGGATTTAGCTTTGGTAGATGTGGATAAAGACTCACTCATATGCTCTGGTTGCATCTTCAGCATTCTCAGTTGTCTTTGACCTCCTTGTTCTGCAAAGATGTTTTTCATTATTACCTCACATGATCTGTACACTGAAAAACTGCCCGCTAGTTTGATAAGCTTTGCATGTATGGCTGCATGTATAATTTCTTTAGCAAAAAAAGTATATTGTTTACATATAATACTCAATATACTCACACATCCCCAACGACTTCCTGCCGTGCCTGCAATGTATAAAATGGCAGAACTCAGATCCATGTTCAACCAACCGAAGTCCAACACAGCTGTACCTTAGACACTTACACTCCACTTGTACTTACTGGTGGGTGATAAGTAACGTACGTGATTTCCTCCTCTGTGGTAAAAAGAATCACATTTTTTTCAGGTGTGCATTACTTCAGAAGCAGTCAACCAAACTGTGTTATGAAGTTTGAAATATCTAAATCCTAATAAATGATGACATTACGTTCTTCTCTGTAGAATGTCTTGTCAGAAGATGACTTTGTGCCTTTGGCCATTGCTTCTGTCAGTTTCTTCTCATAAAGCTTCCTGGTGGAATCTGAACAGAGAGAATTTTCTCATTTTGACATTTCAACACAATTCATAAAACAGAAACATGAGCTTCAGCCATTTCAAAACTCAAAGCATATCAGAATATTTATCTCCTTTACCAACAATGGGTCCATGGTTGATTCCGTGCTCGTCCAAGAGCTGACAGAGCTCTTCAGCAGACTTGGCACTGAGTGAGGACATGACTGCAAATTCAAATGACAAAATATGTTGTTGTTTTTAAAAAGGGTTTTAAACTGAAAGAGGAATTTAAAAAGTTGAAAAACTTGGTTTCCAAAAATTGCTGATATACCCCAACACTTTGGCTCATGTACATTTCAAAATCTCACATATTCTCTGGGGGTTTTTTGTTAGGTAATTAATTTATAACACAACGCATTTTTTGCAGTATTAAAAAATCCTTTTTTAGTTGGTTTACAGAGCACAGATCTTACTGTTACTTTCAAATAAATAACTACACCAAATGATAGTACACATGGTCACCATCTGTATGTTTGAAGACCAAAGGTCAGATCAAGCATCACTGGAATACATTTTTGCCTGCATCACATGAAGCAGTTTTAATAGACAAAAATGCCTTATTGCAGTGGTCTAGTGCCCAAGACCTCAGTGTGTCAAGCATGAATTTGTGATAGGAACGTTTTACATTGTGTTTATAAGGCATATAAAATGATAAGCTTCACAGCGGAAACACATTTGCGGCTTCTGCCAACAGCAAAACCAAACAATAAATGGGTTATACAGAAACTAACATGTCCTCAACAAGCCTCGGGTAGAAATAAAGGGAAATAATCGAGTGATGTTCTTCATGCCTGAAGGCATAACAGACCATGTGGCATTTACAGTTCAGCTTACGTACTCAAGTGAGAGGTGAAATGCAATAGATAAATAAATAAGTTTTATTCATCAGCATTTATTTAATTTTTATTCCTACATTAATGTATCTTTATATTCTTTAGCAAAAATCTTATTTAAGCATGCTAATAAGGTAAAAAAAAAAAAAAGTTTAAAAGCCTTTGGTCACTTGCAGAGAAAAGGCGTGTTTTTTCACTCCTTTATCTGTGGAACCTACCAAAAAATTAATTAATTGAGCTGCGTGCGGCAGATTTGGTTATCAATGACGCTGCTACATTCAGCGTGATGTCACACAAGCACAATACACTGGGTTCAGTGCTGCTGAGCCGTGTGCACTGTGTTTCTACACATCCTTGATTGATTAAGAATTAGAATTAGATTAGGATTTGTCCACCTCCTTAATATCATCATAGTGGGGCAAAAGGAAATCCATTAATAAATAAACCAAGCTGAATGCAGAAATAAATAAAACTAAAATCTGGCAAGCAGAAAAAAATATTTATTAATACAATTCCACCCATATGTAAATATATTTATAAATAAATGTATTTATTTAATCGTTTCATACATTTCCCCAGTAATACAGGACTATTCATTTTCATTTTCATAAATTTATGTACACGTAGGCCTGTGTAACATTTCGTACCCTATACCACCGAGATAGTTGGCCTCATTAAAAAAATATCTTTACGCAATTTATTTAGTAAATACTACTAGACTACTATGTGTTTTACAGCTAAAATAATCAGTTCAATCATTTTTTACACCGATTTTGATAAAGCGCCATATGTCGCCCGACTGAGCCTGGCCTTTATTTCGCATAATTTACAGCAAATTACGTCTGCTGAAAAAATCCCTAAATGTGTCACTGAGACCTTTTTTTAAAAAGTGGTCAAAAAGTTGCCCGATCCAGGCAACAAAGTGGCAAAATATTGGCAAAAGTTCGCTTCCGATCTGAAACGGTCTGGAAGAGCAGAGGCCTAAAACAGCTGGTGACGTATGATGGTAAGCCATTAAAAATGGGTGATACTGATTAGGAGCTTTGTCAACTGAGAGCACGATCGAAGTTGCACATCGATTTTCATAGACCTACAAAAGTTACCAGAAAGCAATAATCGAAGACTGTTTTCAGGGGTTTTTTTCTGTGGGTGGGACCGAAAATATGGTCTTCATATTTTCTAACTGAGATCCCAAGGTTGCCAAGCACGACTACAGCAAAGTACGGAAGAAACACACATATTATCGCTTTGCTTAGAAAAGTGTACGAGTATAGAAACGACATAAGTATGTGGAATAATACTGAACGCCACTGAACCTTAACGTTATATCTAACCTGCTCTAAAACCATAATCGGGAAAAAGACGGAACGACTACAGCTGAAAACATCTGGAACCGAACCTTTACACATGCGCGCGCACGTTAAGATAGCAGCTGCACCGCGCTTAATACCCCGGAGAAGGATAAAAGGGTTGCGCTGCGGACGCAACTTTTTAAATTATTTCACTGGCCTACACTATAATAAAAGAGTTTAACTGGCTTTATGAACAACAACAAAAAAAAAACCTAAACTTTGCCCGTTTGTTAGCAAATGTTAGCTATCCAGTCCTAGCTAAAACAGTAGGAACCCATATAAAAGCTGGACCATCGTCTTAAACAGTAAAACGGACAGAAAGTGAAACTTGACGAACAAAAGCATAGACTGCGGTTTATCTAAAAAAATAAGCAAACCACTGATTTAAACAATCCACTCACCTGTTCGCTCTTTTCAGTTAGCTGTGCTAACTTTCCGAGCTAGCTTTCCAGTGCTGGGTCTCTGCCCCTCACACGGTGACGTGCGACGTGGGAGACGCCCTGAAGTTGCTGTAGTTTACAAGCGTTAGCTTAAAGCGCTAAAATTATTTTTGTCATAGGCTAGTCCTTCTCCATCGGTGATTTTGGAAATTTACGCCATTGCTGCTACCGTGCAAATCTTTGAGAAGCCTAATTAAAACCTGCGCACCATTTTTGTTGTGGCTGTTCTGACACGTGCGGTATTAAAAGTTAGCCCTGACCATCTGAGCTATAGTAGGTCCTACTTACGGCTGAGGTTTATTATACTGCCTTCAGATTTACAAGCAACTTGTCAGTGATAGGACCTACGTACTATACAAGTTAGGTAAAGTCTACTACACTTTTAACACATCCACATTTAAACTGTTTACGCAACCCCCAACTACTGTATGAAGTCTGTCAATATAATAACTACATTTTACTATACAATTAATGCATTTGTACGATGCATCCCTAGTTCTACATCTCAGCACAAAATGTTTTGACTCACTCCCCGCTTGTTCTTTTTTTTCTGAGGGATAATTCCAAGACCCGATTCAGAAGAGGAACCCACCGTGCATGTGTGGACTGATTCTGACTGATGCAGCGGTAGTCTCAGTAGCACACGCCTGGAGTTCCGAGGCTTTAACCCCTCCAGCTAAGCCTGCTAAAAACACATTGCACCCAACTCACTTTCACAAACATCCCTTAGCAACACCTGTATAATTTCCTCCTACAAAATGGATTCCTCTTCAACTGTCAGTTTGTACGTCACTATGTAGTTTGAAGAAGCTATTGAAAAATAAACAAAATTGAACCTATGCTTGCTATGAAGGCTCAACCTGTCCCAACAGCATATAGACATGTTTTGAAAGTTACTTTATTCATATGTAGGCTCTAAAAGGTGGACAGAGGGTGAAACCTCACTGACGTAATGCAACTCAAAACAGAAGCAAAAGCCCATCAAAAAAACTAAAAAGACTAGCATTCAAAATACACATGCAACACAGCATCTAAATACAAACAGGATGTGAGGGGTGATAAAGAAAAACAGTCACCAACAGAACACACACACAGTGGATGACTAATATAACCAAGTGAAAGACAATTACTTTCTTCAAATATATACCAGACTATTAGGTTTTCAAATACTCTGAAATGTACAGTACTAACCAAAGGTTTTAAGTACATACTACTGAGCAAATGTAACTGGTTCCTATACCTGCTTGTAGGATGACGCAGATGCCTGCAATCTCAGGTACTTTTTCCTAAGTAGTGCTTACATGGCATTCTGTGCTACAGTTCACACATGAAGGGATGTTTTCTTGATTGAAATATGTGGAGGGGAGAACAAAACCAAAAGGGCTTGGAATTCAGGAAAGAATTTGAAATGACTTCTGCCTTTTTGAACTTCTCAAACATGTGAATTGTACTTTAAGTTTGTTTGCACAGCGACTTATCTGCATGCCAGCTATGGGCGGTGGCTGAACCTTAAATCAGTTAGCTTTTGAGACAAAAGGACTGCACCTCTGGACAAGTTCAAAAGCCACACTCACTTTCAGGAGCTTTGAACATTTACTTATGCAGTAATGACTTCCATTATTTCTATTACCATGCGTTTGTGTCCATCTCTTAATAATAATTAGCATGTGGGAAAACATCGCCAGTCTGCTAAAAACTACTAAAATTAGAATCAATCAGTTTCCATTTATGCACAAGAAAAACCCCATTCACAACTGCGATTTTAATACATCCGATTTTATTCAACAGCTGAAACGGCTCATACTGAATCTGAACCATTAAGAAAAAAAAAAAAAAAAAGAATCCATGGCATTTGTCACATTTTTGTTTGCAAAATGTACCTGTCAGTCAAAGCTAAACATGGGACAGATGAACAAGAAAAGTTTGTTTGAATGGTTTGGAATGAAAAAGAAAAAAAAAAAAAAAAAAAAAAATCACTTTGGACAACTTTATTGCTCATCAAAATACTGTAACAATCTTACTGTTCCTTTTAAGCTTTAGTTCATGAAATTCTGGACTACAGATTACACAGAAACAAAGGCACAGAACTGAAGATCTAAATGAGTGACAGCAGGTGATTTTTGTTCAAAGAAATGTTGAAACATTAAGCGTATTTATTTTAAATCAAGACAAAGCGCATCTCCCTCGTTTCACCTGCATCACGACGATAACGCCTACATACTCATTCTTAACGGCCTTTTTAATTCAATAATTATTGGCATAGAAGTCCACCTTAAATTCAGTCCGACATTAGGGATGGTTCTCACAGAGATGATGAGAACAGAAGGGAGATGATGCTCAGTCCTAAAAAGTGCAATGGGGTGGGGAATGGGGAGAGTCACACCCCCAAACAAAACAAGAGAGAGAGAGAGAGAGAACAAACCCACAGAGCTGGCACCAGTATTAATTCAGTTGTGTAAAAAGCACAAGGGGCATTATGAAGTTATTATAAGTGTAATGTCACCCAATGGGAAGTTAAAACATCTGTGCTCTTGCTAAAGGATGCAACATTTCAATCCTTTCTGCTACCTGCAGTAGTTTAGCTCTGAACAGCGGTATCCGAACCAGGCAAACCCACTGTAGCAGCCACATTGTGTTAAGGACAATCGGTAACATACGGATGTAAACCTTGGAGAATGAGACCCACCATGTCTTAAATCTGCGTAAACAGTACTACTGAACACAGCAAACAAAAACAAAACAGCCTGGCTGCCCTAGAAGGCAAGCAGACCCAAGAAGAGGAGGGGGGAGGGGGGTACAGTACAGAGCAATGAGTGAGACAGCAAGAGTATTTTCAGTGTTTATGCATTTAAGACACAGGAGTAGAAAGTCTGGAGTATGTCTGGTGGCTGCTATGGTTGGGGTAGGGTGTGATTAGACAGTGATGTGGAACGGGCTCCCAGGAATGTGATCATCACCCCACTTCACCACCAAGATGTACTCCCCCTTCTCCTTCAGCTGGTAGGACACATTATAGAGGCGGTTGCCGAGGTGTTTGACCAGGATCTCTTCACAGGGTACCTTAGGACCATCCACTCC
Source organism: Sternarchorhynchus goeldii (assembly GCA_028565775.1). Lineage (NCBI taxonomy): Eukaryota > Metazoa > Chordata > Actinopteri > Gymnotiformes > Apteronotidae > Sternarchorhynchus > Sternarchorhynchus goeldii. The sequence continues at coordinate 4,961,451 of JAOXYF010000023.1, forward strand.
AACCAACAGCATGTTTCTTCCTGTTTACATAAATAAATGAAAGTTATATAATTGAGTTTGAAATTTAGATCAATAAACTACCTCACGTGTTGAACTTAAATATGTGCAAAAGCTATAACCATCTCAAGTCAAATGTATACTGGATGATTAGTCATAATAAACAGTACCTGCTTTGCTACAGTCAACGCTGAAGCTATTTTTCTGGCCAACGAAGCCCTTTGTGAGGCCCAGACCCTTGGCCACTACGCGGCTGGCATCGGAGCTAGACCAGCCTGGTGCTGCCTGCTGGCTGGAAGTCACACTACGGGTCACGGGGTCAACCAGCACTGATGAGGTCTCATGCATGCTGTGGCTACTGACCAAACGTGAACCTGCAAACAGAGAGATGATCACTAACTGCACCTAAATATTAAACTTGGTTGACCCTTTGAGGTTTCAGAAATATTTCACAAGGGGGAAAGAAAAAAAAAGTAAATATATCTCACCAGTAATTTTAGCCTTAAAGGGGCTTCCAACAATGTGGTAAGGTCCACCATATTTAATAGAAATTAGGTAGTTTCCAGGTGCCATTGGTGTGTAGGTGACCTTGTATCCTTCTGGGCACTCGTGACAGTCCATCTTCACCTTGGAAGGCCCATCGATAGTCACTGCCAGTGCTCCATGACCAGCTGAGCTTGTGTTCACTATGAACTCGCATGGAGATCCTGCCCAGAAAGAGGTACAGGGTCAAACCACACTTACACTTTTATACCTCCCCGCCTCCACCCCTATGGTTCAAACCATCACAAACCTGGCCTTAAGGGAAATGACACAAACAATGCCATCTTTGGATCAATAGCCTCACCTGTGGTGCCTCCCTCCAGACCAGCCCCATAAGCAGACACCATGCCTGGGTCCCCGGCCTGCCCAGTCTCCCCAACCCGGATCTTGAAAGGGCTTCCAGGGATGTGAGAGCCGTTGAACTTCACGTCAATCAGATACAAGCCATTCTCTCTTGGAATGAACCTCACTGCATACTTGTCTGGGAGGAAAGAGAACATGAGACAAAGGAAACGAGGTATTCCAGGGATTGTTAGTGACCTGAATTTTTGGCTTGTACCATAAATTATTCTCAGAACAACAAAGATGCAACATTCTGTAGCATTCAGATACAAAAGCAAAATGCTGTTACAATGAGATTAAATGCCCTGCAAAATGTACATGATTGCCCATTTCTCTGTCCAGTCAGCATCACTATTGCACACTTCAAGTGTAAAAGGAAATCCAGCTTAATGGTAGAGTTCCATTTTACAACACCCATGAGGCATTCCCAAGGAGGACACTTCAGATTAATACACTAGTGCAACAGCACTGAATCAAGTGTGAAAAGCAGCTACACAGAACAGTAGCTCCTACAGAGTTGCAGACCATTCAAAGTTCTTTCAATCCACTCAGCGAGAGCAGTCTGCAGTCAAGGTTACCTTCATCGATTTCAGTGACGCAGCACTCCTCCAGGGCTCCAGATGGGCTGTGAACTTTAGCGTCAATGACGCCCTTTGCCCCATTCAGGCTCACAGCAAACGAAGCTGGCTGGTTCACCTTTAAGCCGGACTCCTGCGTTCACATAAAAACTTCCACAAATCAACTCGACTTCACACCGATCCGCAGAGCGTGCAAACACCCAATACACTTTGTTTTTAGTAACTACAACGGTATCAGTGCCACTGCTAATGCATCTTACCTTCAGGCTAACAGAGTTAAAGAGAGGCTAAATGAGAAGTCCTTATAAAGATGACAGTAAACAGCAGGCAGGATTGAGAGCAGAAGAGATTGGGTAGGAATGGAAAGGCTGGGAAAAGAAGCCTCTTTTGCCCTCTTTAACCCATTAGCCCCCTGCTTCCATCCCTGCAGGCCATGTAGGGAGGAAGGCTGTTGGGAGCCTTTAGGACAAGGCACGAGAAATACAAACAGTCCTTCAGTATCCCACAATCCCTTGCACAGCCCATCACCACAGCAGCAGAACGTTGCAGCACTAATCTGTCCTCACCGATTTGGAGGCTCCTTCAGTTTTAGAGCCTCAAAATTACCGCTGGCACCCGAGAGAAAGCGTGAAGTGTTATACAGTTTGATGTACAACTGATCTCATATTTCACTGACTGCAGCATTAATTAAACCCTATATTATAGGACAAAGTTTTGAAAGCAAAACTTCAATGATTCCCCATCATTTGGTCTGCCCCCCCCCCACGTCTCGCTCACATGGAGTGGTCAAAGAAATAATTAAGGCCAAAAGCATCTACTTTAAGCACCTGCCATCAATACATAACTTGCTAGATGTTTCAGAACTTTGCATTTGCCTCCTCCCCCTCACTGTGCGTTGATCATGCTATAGGTGTTCTGCTGCTGTGCTGAGGGTAGCATGGGACTCGCTTTGGGCGGACAAATGTCTGTCTTCCTCGAAGCCTCACCTGAAGACTGGCAACAGTAAGACGGCGGGCGTCATCAGAGGGCGACGCGACGGGCACAATGAAAGGGCTGTCGGGGATGTGCTCATCGTTGAACTTGATGGAAACCTCATAATCTCCTGCAAAGCAAGTCCACAGTCAGATTACGGTGCACCCTCACCATTGGGATGCAAGGGTGATCCACAGCAAGCAAGACTCGGCTGCTCTCCCTCACTCACCAGGTTCCTGGACAATGTAGGACACGCCACTGGACCCGTCTTTGCGGTCTTCGAAGGCGATCTCAGCCTTGCTCGGTCCCTCCACGGCGATAGACAGGCCTCCAGCTCCAGCCTCACGCGTCCATATGCTAAACTCAGCTGAAGGAAGCCGATTGAAGTACAATGCATGACGACCCCTTTTCAGTCAGACTCGCCAACAACCAAGTTTGATTTTTATTTTTGTATTTTTAAATGAACACGCATGTAATGAACAGACACGCATACCAGGAACTCCTGCTTCTGCCCTCTCTAGTCCCGGGCCTCCTGCACGGACTTTATGAGCACCCCCTTCTCCGAGAGGTCCCACAGTGAACTGGAACGGAGAGCCCGGGACATGCTGGCCCTGGTACTTCACACTGACTGTGTGAACGCCCATTTCAGTGGGCACGAAGCGAATGCAGTAAGTATTGTTCTCTCCCTCCATGATCTCAGCTTTGTGCACCTTGCCAGAGGGGCTGGTCACCTGGGCAGTCATGTCAGCGATGTTGATCTCTATAGGTCACAGGTTAAAGGTCAGGTTAATTGAGGAACTGAACATTCAGAGAAGATGCAGCAAGAGATTAATAATGAATACTGTAGGAAAATTTATTGCCATTTACCAGGAATCTTCAGACTCAGGTCACACTGACTCCCGACATTGGCAACAGATGCAGCTGTTCTCTTGCGAGTGATGCTCTCCTTCATCCTGCCCTCACCAGTCACCTTCACTGTGAAGGCACTGCCTATAAGGGAACAGAAACAAGCAATTGGAAAGGTACAATGATTGCTCATCATTTAAAACAACAAAGTCAGGCAGGCATACCTGGAACATGCTGGTCAGCAAACTTGATGTTGATTATGTAATTTCCTGGCTCAGTGGGGCAGTACGTGACCTTACAGGTTCCGTCCTCCTGATCTTCAGTGTTGATGTCCACCTTGCTGGGCCCTTCAATGGACAAGCTAAGACCCCCATAACCTTGGGCAAACAACCAGCACCACAGTCACAAAATGACCTAAAGAATTCCAAGAGTGGGTGTTCATCTGCTTTTATAAGGCACCCCGTCCTCACCTGCATCCCTAGTGTCGATGATGAACTCCGCCGGCTCAAATGTGCGTGCCTCACTCAGGCCCTGGCCAGATACACGCACCCGGCTGGCATCTGCAATCTCTGACTGGTTGATCATAACAGCGATGGGGCTGCTGGGAATATGACGGCCATTTTTCTTTATGTTCACAAGGTGCTCACCAATCTCTTTAGGCACGAAAGAGACACCTAGAAACGTACCAAACACAACCAATTAATAAAAACCAATCAAAAGCAAAAAATTATAAATATGCCTTTTATCCCATTAAAGGATGTTTGCTACACCATAGGAAGCAAGGAGGAAACCTACCGGGGTGTTCTAACCAACAGATGGTGGGGATGGTAAAATAAAGGGTGTGAAGGACAGAAGAGCAACACCTCACCCCCCCCCCCGACCTACTTACCCACGTGACCATTGCGCAGCATCTTCAGCAAGCATGGCTCTTCACGACCAGAAGGTGTGGTGAGGGAGGCAGTCAGCTGGCTCAGGTCCAGCTCTCCAATGTCCAATGGGATGTCAGCAGCAGAGCCCACTTTCAGATGGGACATGCGCATGGAGTCATCACCTGTGAGCAGAGACAAATAAACGAACATAACACTGATGTACATGTAGTGGACGGTCCAGCGTGGATTACAGAACCATTAGCACAAGGGAGACATTAGTTTCATCAACTATCCACAGAGTTTCTGACCTGTGATCTTTGCCACAAAGGGGCTGCCAGGGATGTGCTTGTCATTGTACTTGACCAGGATGTTGTAGTCTCCAGGCAGAACAGGGAGGTAAGACACTGTGCAGGTGCCATCCTGATTGTCTGTGCAGCTAATGTCTGCCTTCGAAGGCCCCTCAATCGCCAGAGAAAGACCACCTGATGAACAATAATAGTTAGCCATCTTGTGTTCCATTGCACTGTTCCAAGAACCAGCTTTACTACCCCCCCCCCCCCCATCCATCCATCCCTCACAAAACTTTGGTCTATGAGGTATTTGACATTGGTGCCGCTGAAAGTTTTAGAGACTTGAGTGTTAAGGAGCAAAATTCTGCTGTACCTTCTCCAGCATCTTTGGTGTTAACAGTGAAGACTGCAGGCTTATTAACCATGCCATGGATAAGACCAGGGCCATAAGCAGTCACATGTCCACTGTTAACAAAATCCACGTAGAATTGCAGTGGACTTCCTGTCAGGGGGAAACAGAGTTGAGTCCAAGATGCTTTATAGATTTAGGTCATTAAAGGTTGAATAAACGTCAAAGTTTACACATGCAAGTATGTGTTTTTACCTGGAATGTGTATTCCATCATATTTGATGTCCATCTCATGTAATCCAGCTTCAGTGGGAGCATACTTCACTGTTACAGTGCCGTCTTTGTTATCCGTGATGTCTGGCTTGGCCACCTTTCCAGACGGCATTCTTACTTCACCTGAGAGAGATTCAGCAGGTCACGTCATTTCAAAGTCTCCTTCACATACTCCCCAAAAGAGCAACACATCCAATAGCACTTGCCTGTGATCTCTCCCTTTTGGATGGTGAAGGGAATGACCAGGTCAAAGGGCCTCAATCCAGCCACATCCAGCCCATTCATGCCCATAGACCGGTCGGTTGCCTGAGAAGCAGGTAAAAGATCATTACTCTGACCTCACCTAGGGGAAGCAAGCTCATTTAGCCATAAAATCAACCTGAAAAGGGTCTTATGGGTCATTTTTGGATGAAATATTGCACAGTTTGACACCTATGAGAAACCAATAAGAGCAAGAGAAAAACAAACCACAATGATCACCAGAAAAATGACCATTCCAGTTTATCCTTAACAGCTTGAAATGTCTTTACAAATGCATAATGAGAACACAAATATTTGAAAAAAGTACAAAAAAAAAAACCCACTACAATTTAAACAGTGAGGTGATTTAAGCAACAATGGCTGAAAGAAAAATGAAGAGTGGGTACATTATATAAGGAGTGGGTACGTTATACCCAAAAAGGGGAAAAAATGATGGTAATGAAAAATGACACAGCTGCCAACACGAACACTGTGTTGAGAGAGAGAGAGAGAGAGAGAGAGAGAGAGAGATGACCTCATGACAAGAGAATGAAGGTTCAGTCTGATTCGCTAGTCTGGGAAAACGTAGAGTGAAAGCCAAGCAGACAAGACAAAGTGACTCACAGGGACATACTACAGGAAAAAGGAACCGACCAAACTGAATAAAACCACAGCAAGATGAACAAACAGCAACACCCAACACACAGCACCAACTTCTGTCATTTAGTGCCCAGCCATTTTGTTAAATGCGGATTTCCACATTTATTGATTTCAAAATGGCTGCTGTTTTTCTGAACTGGACCAGACTGGAAGTTGACAGGACCTACACCTGCAGGGAGAGAATATAGCAGCTGAAAAGTGGAGATGAAAAAGAAAAGAGGGAGCACAAAGGGGAACGTCAACGATGAGCAAGATGAGGCAGACATGGTGACGGAGGAAAGCAGAAGTGTCAGTACCCATGGCTGGCCCATGTTGGCCGCGTAGGCGTACTGCGGGACCTGGGTCTGCTGCAGAAGCTGGTCAGGCGAGTCACCTTCCAAAGCCTGAGACAGGATGACAGAATTGACCGTGAAATATTCCCAACGCTTAACATTGGTATAGAGCAGTCTCTTGGGAAGCTGCTTAGGAATGAAGTCCGTGCCCTACAGTGCTTGGAAATTTGAAGTACGAGCTGCTGTCAGAAGAGCAAACTATTTAAACTCCACTGGATTCAATCAAGCTTTGGAATTGTTATATTAATAAGATTCTTTTGAGTTTTCCTGTTACTAAGCTTTTATCTTGTTCATCCAAATAACTTCTAGATAAGGACAACTTTAAGGCAAAAGGCCAGCATGTCTGCTTAAACAGAACTTGTGTTGGATCAACCAGCATCTCTACGTACCATGACCTGGAAGGGGCTGTTGGGGATGTGCTCTCCTCCAAAGCGCACGCAGATGACATACTTCCCAGGCTGTGGCGCCGTGTAGAAGATGTCAAAGGTTCCATCCTCGTTCTCAACCACATCCACATCCACCTCTGCGCCGTCTGGAGTGCACACCGTGCAAGTCACCTTTCCCTTCCCAGCAGCCTTTGCATCCACGGTGATGACCGTCTGCTCTCCAATTTGGATAGTAGGACCGACTCCAGGACCTGGGGAAAGACAACCAGAGCAACTTCAAAGCCAGTGCATACAGCCAGTCTGTCCCTTTGAGCTTCAGCATCTAAACCATCTACAGCAAATGTTCCATTCTACCATGCATCCTACCTCAACACAATCCTATGACACCGTGGGAGACGGAGGAAGAGGTGAAGGTTGAAAGGTTAAAGTTCGTTAAAGTTCAGGCTGCACAATTATGATGGCAGATTTTGAGTAAGCTGCATTTGACTGCATTTATTTACCACATTTAAAACATTTCAGTGTGTGGTTAGAGCAGAAGTGTTTAAGACTCGAGTGTTGTCAAATACACACAACTGAAACATCCAAATGCACTCAGTAAGTAGGAGCTTCATTAGAAATGGAAATCCATTCCATTATTATAATTCTTTTCATGCACCAATAGCCTTTTGGCATTTCATTTTTTTTATTAATACATAATTGTGCAGTCCTTAATTTTACAGCTCACTGGGCTTAATCAAATATTCTGAACATCAAACATCTGCTCTCCAGTTTGTCCGTCACCTTAGCTGAACCTTGTGTCCCCATTATTAATGTCCTGGTTTTATTAATTCAGATTATATTTTGTGTCAGAGGGGAAAAGACCTCGGTCTCAAATGCGTTTAGTAACCTCAAGGGCAAATTCCACCATACAGGCAAACGAAAGCCAAACTCAAGTTAGTGATTAGTCTTCTGTCATTTTTAGAACATGCTGCCTATTACATTACAGAAAGACTAAAGAGAGACAGAAAGAGAACGAGCCAACGAACTGACCCAAAAAGCTACATAAAATCTGTTGAACTACACTTACTTTACATTTATGTTAAACATTGCCATTTAAAAAAGGATTTTTAAGAACTCAAACTCATAATACAATCAGTAATCAGTAATCAGATCGAACGTTTTTGAAGGGATGCTATCAGAAAAGCAGGATGGTGCCAATCTGCATGCAAAAAGAAGAGAGTCTGGAGCGAGATATATCCGAGTCTGGAGTGAGACATTTTTCAAAGATCTTACCCAAACCGTGACCTCCAATCGAGACTGAGACCGTGAGAAGCAGAGAGTGGAAAAAGTGAGAAGTAAAGAAAAACAAAAAAAAATCAGGACAAAAATACAACAAAATGTGCTCAAAAAGAGAGAGAAACATTTAAAACAAGTGGTGAACAGAGTGTGCTGGGGGTGAGAGCAGCTCTGCACAACAGATGGTGTGTTTGAGTGGGTGACAGGGTTGGGAGCCACACACACAAAACACAATTATTTAAGAGGTCTTTAAAACACACAGCACAACCACTGAATCAATACGCCCTGCAGAAGGGTCAAGCGTTGATTGAATACAGTTTCCAGTGGTTTGGCTTTTGGAAAGAACTGAATTAGTGCTGAAATTCCTAGGCACAACAAAAGTACTATTTTTAGCCTTAAAATGGTTCATGTATAAAATTCAGTTCAGGTCTGCACACAAATCCCCATTGCAGAAAACCGCACTCAGAGGCTGCCTTTCAAAGTAGACCTTAGGGGATAAAATACTTTCAGTTTAGGAGATACATTTACTGTGAATTTATTTCTATGAATCAGCATTTCAGTGATTGAACAGAGGAACCCTACCAGTTACTGTGCACTTGCTGGCATCTCCTGTGGGCACCGCTCTGATGCGGTATGGTGAGTAGGGGATCTCGTCCCCACCGTACTTGATGAGGATGGTGTAGCGGCCAGTCATATCCGGCACATAAGACACCAGATAAGTGCCGTCCTGGTTATCACGAATGTTGGCCTTTTTGGGCTTCCCATTTGGGTCCTTAAGACAGTACATGCATGACGATGAACTTCTGAAAAGCTTCCATTGGCAAAATGATGTTCCCATTTTAATCCAGTTCTCAGTTAATCATGGGGGTTCATGTGATGGTTTAACTCAGAACTTACGGTGATCTGCACAGCCAGGAGCCCTTCTCCTGCATCCTTTGCATCAATGGTAAATTCCACTGGAAGGCTTGCAGGCACACCGGTGGTATTAAGACCAGGGCCACTGGCACGGACCTTACTGGCATCATGTGTGGGCAGAACCTTCACCTTATAAGGACTGGAAAAACCAGTGTGTTAGATAGGGAGAACAGCTAGACAAGAGGAATAATAACAGAGCAGAGAAGTGCCAATTTAGTCAATGAACATTTACATTTCATTTGAGATTTTCTCCCTAGTTGTAGCCACCATAGCTGCATAGCAATCACTAGCTAATGGAGTAACATCCTTGCTAAGAAGTGCAGCCAGTTAACTCATCTATGTTAAACAGCCGTCTGTACGAAGTGACCAGTTAGCAGTGCTAGTCACAAGTCAGCAGAGGAGGAAATAACAATGGGAAAACCATGGCAATGGTATCACTACCACTCAGCTTCATGCCTGGTTTAAAAGCACAGTATTGGGTACGTCTGAAGTGGGTGCATACCTGCGTGGGATCTCCTCATCAGCATACAGCACATTAACAGAATACAGCCCTTCTCTGGTGGGTACATAGGTCACGGTGTGAGTCTGGTCTCCATTATCTACCACCTCAGCTGGCTCCACCACACCTGAACACATGAAGGCCAGCATCAACTTGGTCACTCTCACTGAATGAACAGAAATCTACACTTAAAACAGGAAGAGTCCTGTCACACATGAGCTTCCAGTTCCTTTACCTTTGGGTCCCTGTACTCTGACTTGCAGAGGAGCCACTCCTGCCTTGCTGGCATCCACAATGAAGACTTGCGGGATATTGGCCCGCACGTTGGTGCCGAGACCCTGACCCTGGCATTTGACCTTTGTGGGATCAACAGTATCATGGACAGGCACAGAGAAAGGACTTCCTGTAAGAGAATGTGGAAGTATTAATGATGGGGCAGGTGTGACGATGATGTAAGTTAGTAGAGGAAAATAATAATAATAATAATAACCAGTGATTGATTGTCCTCCATAGGTGATGTTGAGATTATAAGTTCCTGGCTCATATGGGATGTATTCAACAGAGCAACTGCCATCTTTGTTATCAGTGCAGGACATCTTGGCCTCTGAAGGGCCTTCCATAGCCAAGCCCAGGCCTCCTGTTCCAGCCCCACTGCACAGACACAGACAGACAAATGTAACTAACTAACTAACTAACTAACTAACTAACTAACTAGGGGGGGGTTAAGTTGGAGAAGGATTCACCAGCACATGAGACCATAGTCAACCACTCACCGGGTCTCCACAGTGAACTTGTTGGGCTTGTTGGTGATGCCAGCCTGCAATCCTGGGCCATGCACACGCACACGAGCTGGGTCACAGCCCTCAGTCACGGGAACACGGAATGGGCTTTTGGGAACTGGGGTGTTGTCATAGGAAACCTCTACGCTGTGTGGACCTGCCAGTAAAAACATTATATTACACTCGTCAGGCTGACTAATCTTAAGCTAAACAAGCAACTGATAACATCCGATAACATGATGGCTCACCTTCCTCATACGGGGTGTATTCCACTTTGTAGGTGCCATCTCCCAGGTCCTGGATGAGGGCCTCAGTGCGGTTGCCGGATGGGTTGTTGATGCTGGTCTTGATGTGTTTGCCTCCAGTTTTGGTAAGGGCACGAGCATCAACTGTGAAGTCTGTAGTAGCCTCTCTGAAAACCCCTGGAGAGGAAATCAAACATCTTAAAAAAGGTACAAAGGCTGTTGAATTTCCTTTGTTTGAATTCAACAGACAAACTACACCAATTGTTAAAAAGGCAGCAGGAGAGGTAAATCTCAAATTTATTCTTACCTTTACCTTCAACCCCAGGTCCAAATACTTTCACGCCACTCGTTTCTACAGCTGGCTCCACATTGAGCCTTGCAGGGAAGTTTGGAACATCCTGGCCACCATAGCGGATGGTAAGGGTGTAGGCTCCAGGATACAGTGGAATGTAGGTTATGGTGTAAGTTCCGTCCCCATTGTCCTGGATGTGGACTTCAGCTTCAGTGCCATTATCAGAGATGATCTCAATAGTCAACTCGGCAGGGCCAGCATTGGTGCAGTCAACCACAAACTGGCCAGTCTCACCAACTTTAGCTCGCTCCAAACCTGGGCCAGAGCAGCGAACCTGAAGACCAGAAAAATGAAATCATTGAAGAAGAGGGGCAACATATGCAGAGAAATATTTACTCAAGGGAAATAACTAGTTATTTGCAGAAAGAATGGCGAGGATATCCACAGAGCAGCTCCTTCACCTTAGATGGGTCAGTGGGAGCCACAGCCTCTACAGGGAAGGGACTTCCTGGGATGGGTGCTCCATCATAAGTGAGCTCCACCTCATAGGGTCCCTTCTCTCTGGGAATGAAGCGGACTTGGCTGGTTTCTGGGCTTAGACCTGGTTCCACCTTACAGGCCACAGGTTTTCCAGATGGTCCAGTCACCTTTGCGGCAACTTTACCCTGTCCACCTGCACCCTTTGACTTCACTGTAATATCCTGGTCTTTCCCGACAGTCATCTCTGAAGCAGGAAGAAACCACACAAGAGTTAAACTCCAAAGCACTGGAGATTAAAATTGTTACTGGGAAACATAGTTCAAAACAGCAAAGCAGAAGATGGACGTAATGACGTACTGTCTCCAAGGCCTGCGACTTTAATCTTGCTGAGATCCAGGGAAGGAGCCACAGCCACAGCAAATGGGCTCTTGGGAATGGGGTCACCACCATAAGTCACATTCACACCCATATTACCCTGAATAGAAAAATAAGTAGATCTTACACACTTCTGATTTGCACCTACAAAAGGCCAAACTGACATTAATCTTCACCAATTTCTACAACCTTGTAAAACCATTACATTTTTGACTACTGATTTAGCAGTAAGTGGGTGTCCTCACTTGTTGCACTGGTGTGTATTTCACTGTATACGTGTTGTCGTGGTTGTTGACTATGTCAAAGTCCCGCACTGCCTCTGCCTTGTTGGGACCAGTGAACTGAGCCTCCAGTTTGGCTTTGCCTGCACCCTTGGCATTTACAGTAAAATGAGTGGGGTTGCCCAGTTCCACACCTGCAGGAACAAGGTAACATGGAGCTCAATTATGCAACATTACTGCCTGCTACAGAGAGGTTATACTTTGGTTTATATTCTTACCAGTGCGGCTAAGCCCAGGCCCCTCTGCTTTGACCTTGCTGGCATCATGTGAGGGATCCACTTTAATTCTAATTGGCGTCATAGGAATAGCCTGTAAAATGAAGCGGACGTTAATGCACACAAGGAACACCTATATGAATCCACACAAATGAATCCACACAAATGAATCCACACATGCACACTTGCCTGATCAGCAAACAGAACCATGATGGTATAGCTTCCAGCTCCAGGGGGGGTGTATTTAACTGTGAAGGTGTCATTATCATTTCTGATGATGTCAAAGTCAATGTCAGCCTCCGCTGGTCCTACAACCCCTGGAGCACACTTAATCCCAATACTGATGTCACCTAGAGAGAAGAAATGACGTTTTTGTACAGCTGCACTTACACAAGAGATAGATTTAATAGATCCAAAGCTAGGAGTAATTGTAAAGAAGTAGGTTTACCCTGGCCAGCCTCTGCACAGTCCACTGTAAAGTATGTTGGCTCAAAAGCCTTTAGGCCAGTCTTGGCAACGCCAGGTCCAGATACTTTCACTTTGTTAGGATGGCATCCAGCACCAATGTTCATCTACAGATTAAAAAACAAAACACCAAAAACAAAAAAAAAAAAACACATTAAAACAAGTTTCCGTATAACAAGCATCTTCAGGGTTTTTAGGGATGGAGGTCTTTAGGGATTTCAAACAACTGACCCTGAACGGACTGTCTGGAATGTTGACGCCTCCCCAGGACACCATGACTGTGTGTTTGATGGGTTTGCGGGGGGTGTAGCTGCAAGTATAGGTTCCGTTACCATTGTCCTTCACCTGCACATCCACTGGGTTCCCATCACGGTCCTAAGAAGAGCAATGAAAGACAAACAAAAAAAAAAAAATTAAAAATACATATTTTGGTTTTGAACATGCTAGCAACATGCTAGCAACAGGTCAAGGCAGCATACCTGAGCCTGAATCTTTAGAGGAGCTTTGCCACCTAGTTTGGCATCCACAGTGAACTCTGCTGGTTTCCCTACAGCCAAACCAATGCTCTGGAGACCTGGGCCATAGGCCTTCACCTACAAATACAGTGAAAAACAATTCAGTGCTGAAACCATGTGCTTTAGCTCCTGTTCTGGTAGTAAAGCCACTGCGGCAGACAGCCATACCTTGTCGGGATAGAAGTCTCTGTCTGGTGCTGGTATGATCTCAGCCATGAAGGGGCTGAGCTGTATGTCCTCGTTCTTACACAGCACGTGCACGGCGTACTCGCCCGGTTCTGTGGGCCAGTAACGCACGTCGCAGGAGCCGTCGCCCTTATCGTCACACTCAATCTTGGCCGGGGACGGGCCCTCCACAGAGAAACCTGAGCAGCACAGCAGTGGAGTTGAACGGCTGGACTGGGCTGCCGTGCATTTCAACAAATCCTTATGACCAGAACAGGGTCTTGGTTTGAGAAAGGAGAAAGTGCTGGATAAGCTCACCCAGGGTACCGACGTCATCTCCAACTGCCTCCACCACAAAGTCAGCCGACTTGCCCACAACACCTCCCTCCAGCCCTGGGCCCCATGCTCGCACCTGCTGCGGTCCTGCATCGCTGCCCACCTTCACCTCAAAAGGGCTGACAGCCAAAGCACAAAGGAGTGAGTAGGAAGACCAGACCAGAAACAACAACTTGCTGCTTTCTGTTCCCTTTCTGAGATACAACAGCCTAGGCTAACCTGCGAGGAATATGCTGGCCACCCCAGGTGATGGTAATGATGTAGGTGCCAGATGTGGTGGGATAATAATCAAAGCTATAGACTCCATCTCCCAGGTCCTTCTTCTTACAGGGCTCCTCCAGACCCTCTGAAAACACATGAACAAATTCATATGACCACAGTGACAAAAGCATACAAAATATGAGCCCAGTTGCTTGTCTAGTACAGTGCTTCACTCACTGGGCCCTTTTATGGTGACCTTCAGGTCTCCTGTGCCAGCTCCTTTGGTGTAGACCTTAAACTCTGCAGTCTCCTTTATCCGCAGGCCTTTGGGCTGCAGACCTCGGCCCTTGGCTCTGCACAGGCTGGGGTTGCATGCTGCAAGAGGAAGCAACATAGAGCTTTAATTAGTACATACACTGCACACTCCAAACATCCATCCAGTTAATCTGAACAGTTAGACTTTTCAGAGACAGGCAGGACCTCCCAGACATGCTGGAGTGGAGATAGGAAGGACTGTGAGTAACAGTAAAGCCATTATCTTTGCCAAGCCAGTACCACACAGACAAAAGAGGAAAAGCGCACGGCAGAAACAGCACAATGCATCAGTAAACAAAATGGAACTCATCTCCCTAGCTGACAATTTTTTTTAAAAAATCCACAAATATTAAAAGCCACAAAAGATGACTGTGCCATGCATCACTGAACAATGCTAATGTAACAATGCTAATCTCCCTCAGTTTCCATAGAGATGAAGGAGATGGCTACATTGGTAACAAACATTGTTTGGGTTGGTCCCATGTTGAATCGCTCACTGTAGCTGTGTGACTACACATGACAACAGCTTTAAGCAGAGGCAGAATGATTTTGGCTCATAGGAAAACATGCAGTGCATCTCCAGTAAGCAAGTAAAAGTACCCAACACAGATCCGTGGGCACAGGAAATGACGTCAGAGGCCAAGAGATCCAGAGAGAGGAAGAGAAATCACCAAACAGATGACAGCTGTCCTTCAAGAGGAGAGAGAATCAGCAGGAAATAACACCGTTGAGAGAAAACGAATGAAAAAAAGCAACAGACACAGACAGAGGGTACAGTAAAAGACCTTTCTACAAGATTGTACAATAGTCCATGCACCAAAAATGTCTCAAGTAAATGTGTAGTAGACATGACCATTTCTGCTCCACAAAAATTCTTTCCCACTTCCTCACCAATATCCACTACTACTTTCCTAAACCTCCTCCTTCCTTCCCCCCTTGTGGCTTCTCACCCTCGCCCACGTTGACTGTGTAGGGGCTCTTGGAGATCTGGCCTCCAGCAAACGTGATGTAGATGATGTGCTGCCCCTCCTGGGTGGGTTTGTAGGTACAGCGGTAGCTGCTGTTGCCCTTGTCCTCAATTTGACACTCCACACCGTCTTTCTTACCGCTGGGGTCAACAATAACCACCTCCACTTCTCCCACTCCTGCACCTGAGACACAGAAGGAAAGTGACCGAGTGAAGAGAGTGTGAGGGTTTTAAAACTTGACCTCTTTGGAAATGAATTCATCACAACAACCCCAAACTGAAGGTCATGCAAAACATGCACGATTCTCTTAACAGAAAATTTAGTTTTACTTCTCTCTATTCTTTTAAATCATCTTTTTTGTTGGAGGTCACTACTGCAAGGAATGGAACACAGAACGCCTACCAGCAGTATAAACGTCGAAGTAGGTGGTCTTGTTGGCAATGTTCCCCACAGACTCCAGGCCAGGCCCCTGAGCAGTGACCTTGCTAGAGTCTCCCTGAGCCATGCCTACATCCACCTCAAATGGGCTCTTGGAGATATGCAGCCCAGCAAACAGCACAGTCACCTAGGGGACAGGGCTCAGATCAGAGATCGATACTAACTGGTATCAAGTGTCGATAAGGACACACAGACGAGTCTTTTCTACACGGTGGATAACTTAGAATATTAAGATAGAACTCAATTACCTTATGAAGACCTGTGACTTTAGGAACATACACTATTGAGTAAGTGCGATTCTTGTCATTGTTGGGAGTGACTTTAGCCTCCTCGCGGTGGCCGGCAGGGTCCTCCACATAAACCAGTACCTCTCCCTGACCCGCGCTGATGGTTTCCACAGTGAACATGGCCTTCTTCATCACCACATTCCCAGTGGGCTCAATACCTGAACACAGAAAACAGGTTCTGATGAACAATCCCATGAAATCACTGTAGTGAAGATGGCAGCTGGCCTTCGGTGCACGCCCTCATCATACCTGGCCCATAAGCACGGGCCTTCTTGGGATTGAGTTTGGGGCGTAGGGGGGCACCAGGCTTCAGTTTGGCCTTAGGGAACTGCGACAGGTAGGTCATGACTGAGTGCTCATCCACGTTGGGATCCACAATCTCCTCAGGGGTGATAACCTGGTAGAGAGGAAAGAAAAGCATGCAACTCACTTTAAACACGCGACTTGAACATCACCTGGCACCAGAGGATAAACAGCAAAAAAACATCCTGTGCTTGTGAGTCATTACCAGGGCCCATTTCATAGGAGACGGGTGATTGTCAAGACCACATGTCAGGCTGTGGCTTAGGCTTGCAGGCACCAGACACCACAGCAGGAACACTACTTGCAACTGACTGCAAGCAATGCGCGAGGCATGGCACGCAATGAAACCAAGTACCTACTTCAAACAGTCCAATTCTTAAACCACTCTTGCAGATTAGCCTGGTACAGTCTTGTTGCTCTTGGCAACCAAATAACAAAATAAAGATATTAACAGCAACCATGTCATCATATTTTCCACTTGGTGTCAGCCTAAAGTATTTACATTTTAAATACCAACACATACTCCACCTCCTTAAATTAAACAAAACATTCTTCATTACATCCCATTTCATGTTCCTGACTGGACAAAAATGTATTTTCTAAACAGGAGTTAAGATTTTCTTGTAATAATTTGGTGAATGTGAATTAATGCAAAAAAGGTAATCAAAGAATTCCGTTTCTAATTTCCGTTTATGTATTTTAGAAGGACTTCTAGAACTGCTTGTTCAAGGCATGAGCCCATGCATGCAAGGTTTCAGAAATACAAGATTTAAAAAGATTATTTTCTTTCAGCAACAATGGTAAAGCTACCCAAACGTAGACAAACTGAGCCCATTATGGTTACCTGAGGAACCCCCAGCCACTCATCAGCCTGCTGCATGGCCTCCCGGGCATTGTCCACCGGTTTTGTCTGATCCCATGAGTCCCAGTCCGGACACAGACCTGTGGAGTCACAAAATACCTGTTCATACTGGACTTGCTCTAAACCTTCAGATCAGAGGTGGAAAGACTTGAGACTTGGACGACAGTAGCACTGCTGTATAAAAATTATATTTCTTTCAAAACACCCAGTTCCTCTTGGCTAGCCAACATGCAAAGTCCTTCCTCAAAATACTCACAGCATGCCTACCATCCCCAAAATGTATTCAGGCCTCATGTGCCCCCCTTCTATCAGGTGGCCAGGTGGCTGTGTGCTGGAGAGCAACTCCCTCCCAGCTCAACCTGCCGTCCAGTTAAGCCCAGGCCCTCACCTGGAGCACAACTGTCCACCAGCGCTCCCAGGGCCTTCCCCGACTGCCAGTCGCGGCTGAAGTTGGTGATGGGCAGCTCTGGTAGCTTGTTCTGGATCCAGCCCAGGAGTCTCTGTTTGGGCGTCTTCTGCTTGGCATCGTCGGTGTCCTCCTCCTCATCCCACATGGGCATGGAGATTGAGTAGTGCAGGATGAGCGTCCATATCAGACCCAGGATGAGCTTCAGGTTCCCGTCCACGATAGCCTTGCTGTCTGCAGGAGTAGAAGACATGGAGAGGGAGGGGAGTCAGTCACTGGAGGTAGAGGACGGGCATGGAATGGAACGAACAGAAAGATCTGGGACCGTTGTGGGACAGTGATGAAGACTCTGCTATCATTTCAGGGCCTTTTTGTACAGATGAAAAAAGTTTTCACTTTATAAGGCAGCACGATTTATTTTGATGACGGAAATGTCTCTGCAATTGAACAATGGAAATCTTGTCCATCAGCACAGCATTTTCAAAATGTGCAGATCTGTATCGAGCTCAATTTTATAGTTTTTTTTTTTTTTTTTAATGAGGGTAGAATGCTGTAGATTATGTGGTGAAGTCAAATTGGCACCATCCCATTGTCGGACCATTTCAGGACAAAACCTCTTTCTTTTCCTAGTGGGAGACTGAGGCCCTATAGTAGAGTATTGGCAGGACAGTGACCAGCAACCAGGCCTGCTGCCCAACAGAGGCAGACCACAATTCATACATACTCCACCCTGATGCACAGCTCAAACCCAACAAAGACCGGCCGTGGAAACTACACTTCTTGGTTTACATTACCCCACCACAGTCCACACCCATCCGGCGTCACAGAAGGTGACACCACGGCTCCCGCGAGCCCAGGATGCTCTGCACCAACCCCCACTCCACCACCCCCCCCCAGCACACACATGGATGCACGCTGAGACACAGCCGTGCCCTGCAGCTGTGAAGAGCACACGGATCTTGGCGCAAGCTGCCGACGAGAGGAGTAGGACGTACATAACACAGGCGTTTACAGGCTGTTACAGCATGCTCTCAGAGTGGGTGGAGTTGGAGGGGGGTGGGAGGGGGCTCTTCCTGTTCTAACTGAAGCGTGATCCACCAAGTACAGACTTCAATTCTCAGCGGACAAGACCCCCCCCCCCCCAAGACAACAACGCCGCACCCTCAAACAAGGGCTGGATCAATGAATCATCTTCATGGAATTCAATAGACGCAGATGACCGACACACAAGCGCACGCGTGCAGGAGGTTCTGGACATTCCCATAGCGTTGACCACTATTTTTGTGAGTATCACCCAGTACCATATTTCCAGGAATCCATCTTAAATAGAAACCTGAATGCACTGTATATTTTGAAATCTTGCATAAACAGTTTATCCTGCTCCTGACCCCCACTCCACTGCTCCTCTTCTGCCATGTGAAATATTACATTTGCAATTTGAACATGCCTCTCGTTCTTTAAAAGTGCCCTACAAACCTCTATCCTCAACCCTCTTAAAAAAAGTAAATAAAATTAAAAAATTTTTTGGCTTCTGATAAAGAGCCTACTGAAGTCCAAACAATTTTCTCTTAGACTAAAGACGCCTGGGTTTTTATACCGCAAGGCAATTTAGGAATTTAGAATAGTTATCGTCCAAGCCCTGGGGATGGTGGGCGTGGTGTGACTGGAGGAAGTGTAGCAAGGGGAGATGAGCAAAAAGTGCCTGGTTACCAAGCAGACGCATCTGATGGCTCACTCTTATCTCGTAACACTGAAGAGGTGAAACTGTGGTCAGGGTGGTGCGAGTCTGAGTATGTGCACAACACCACACCCTCATGACTACAGTCAACATGACAACGCACACTTACAATCAGCACAGGGTTCTTGTGGTACAGCGGTGAAGCATTGGGCGGCCCGGAGCAGGCAGGAGCTTGTCAGCGCTCCATGAGGGATGTGTTGAGCTGCAGGCTGGGGAGGGCGTGACAGTGCCCCCGGGCTTTGCACTGCCACACGCCCTGTGTGTAAAAGCAGACCCTGGGCTGGCAGCACAGCTGGGGAAAGAGCTGCGAATGTACCACTGCACTTGCAACACAACATTCTTTTAACGGCTGACAAGTTCCGTTTCATACACAGACATTGCTAGGCTTAAGCACGTCTCAGTCCTAACTGCTCCTACAGGCTCAGGGTGTTGGGCTGCTGTATCCCTGTTGCTCCTAGTCAAAGACACACTTTGGTCCCTGAAGCACTGAGCGCAGGCCAGTGACGAGTGAGATTCAGGAGGTGGGGAAGGGTGACAAAATCCAGGGCTTTTTATTGGTCACCTCTTGTCTGAGAGTTTACAAATTCTGCAGATTCTTGGGAACCACGACTATACGTGGTGGAGGGCACGTGTGTGTGTGTGCACATCTTAGAGGCACTTGTTTTCGAGTTAGGACAGAGGGGCTGGTGACGCACATCACAGTAACAAACACATGAAACATGGCAGGAATCTACACAGCAGCACTGAACACACCAGCAGTCCTTTTTTGGACACGGATAGTCTGGGTTGGCCAGCAATTTCCCAAAACATGAATCGAGACAGAGCTGCAGGGAAGGAGGAAGGGAAAGAGGGAGGGAGGGTAAAGAAGAAAGACTTTGGGTAGAGTAGTAGGTTGGGCAGTGAGGCTGAACTATTTCAGAAGGCTGACTCATCACTTCTAGATAGGAGCACCAATATTCCTTGGTACACATTCCCATGACTCACCGTCTCTCTGGGCCTACTGATCTCTGACATCCGTGTTTACCTCCAACCCTTCACCCAGACCTCTGACGCACCATGACATGAACCACAGCAGAAGAATTACAGACCTAGGAGGTCCAGCAGGAATGCCCACCACATCCCACCAGATCTTATCAGGAGACCTTAGGAGACCAACAGGCAACATTCATTCTGGTGAAAGGGTCAGCTAGGACTCAGTACAGCTACTACTGTTGTCTGGACTAAACTTCAGAGTAACAATTATTGAGGTCCTAGTTAAAGCTCAGTGAGGGGCTGAAACGCCAACATGGCATCAGGGGAAAGCCTCAGGAAATTGCTAACATTCCTAAGGCCTTATCACCCAGTCCTGGCATGTGGCTCAAATAAAAGGGGTGCAAGCACTCGATTCCATTCATGTTCAACAGTGTGTAATTAAAGAGCCTAAGACTACATTAGAGGAACATAAAAATGGATATTACTGGTAGAGTCAGCATGTTCTGGCCATGTTCCTTCAGGGTTTGGGGATTTATGATCCCTCAGCAAGGCCATGTGGCACAGGAACACCATACAGTGCTGCATTGCTACATACAGGAAAAGCCTTTTCAAAATCTAGCATGTCCAGCACATGCTTTTGAGAGGGTGATCTCTGCAAACTTCCTCTTTCTTTCCTTTCTGCTGCTTCCAGATGCCCCTCCCTCTTCTTCCTCCCTCTCCCTGCCCCCTCCCTCTTCTGCCTCCCCCTCCCACTCTTTTGGAAGCATTCCCCCTGGTTTTTTAGCCTTAAAAGGGCAGAAAGCAAACTTGATCCTGGCAGGCCACCCATTTCCTTGCATAGAGGTTTCTGATTACAGCGAGGGAGGGAATCAGAGTCGGAGAGGAGGAGGGAGGGAGGCAGGAACAGAAAGACAGAGTTAAAGAAGGAAGGAGGAGAGGGGAAAAAAACCCAGCCTGGAACACTGAAAACTGCTGTGTTTGGTCTTTTGTAAAACCCCATAGTGACGGAGCTGGATCATCATTTGGATCCCCGTGTTCTGCGACTGGATGGAGCCAAGCTCCATAAGTGCGCGCGCGCACGCACGCACGCACAAGCCCATAGAGGACTGATAAGTAGGTGCTCCCATTTAAAAGAAAGCCAGCTAATGTGAATCTAAACATTCAAGATATTTCACACCTTCAGAGAAGGACAAATGAAGTGTAAGAGACCAGGACTCATAACAGCAAGAATGCTAAAAGAAAGTATCTACAGATTATACAGTAAAAGGACTCTTTAATAATCATCTTGCCAAACAAACATTCCAAGGCATATTTACTCCCATGCTACTAATCCACATACCAGTACACTAACTGAATAAAGGGAAGCAGAACCACAGCCCAGTCTGGACACTTCAACATGATCTCAAAATTAGCTGCACTTGCAGTTCCACACCAAAATCACCCTTATCTCCCGACTTGCGTCTCAGAGGAGAACTGAATTACAGAAGTCCCAGAACAACAGAGGAAAAACTACCATCACCTGAACATTACTTATAAAAAGCCACCAGCAACCATCTAACTGTCTGTGGCTGAACATGCATGCCTTTGGAAGGATTTCTGAACATTGAGAAATGCTGGTGAATCAGTTCTAAAAATAAATAAATAAAAGAAGAAAGAATCAGTTGCACATAAATACCCAACTGTTGAATGAATCACCAAGACATTTGTGCAAGCCACTCTTGTTCAAAGAGTTTTGATTTTACAAAGTCTAAGAGGTGAAACGGGGACAAAAGCATCTGTGATCACTTCTACCAGGTGCTTTCCTTTGTGGTTGGCATAGGATGACATGTTCACACGCAGGCAGGCGCGCACGCACACACACACCTTCCTCCATCACTGGTATGAGAAAGAAAAATCAAAAAAAGAACCCCACCTTGTTAAACTCACTATCCAAGATCTAGGACACTCCAATAACCAGCTCCTCCTCTTAAATACACTACACAGCTACACAGATGTAACTATGAACCTTCAGTACCATACCAGTTCTTATACAAGGGTTGTAAAGAAACAGGAAATCCTAGCATTAGCTGAGGACCTCCTGGAGCCTCCATAGGCTGCAGCTAATGGCCGTTATGCATCACAGGAGGAGCAGAGAGGATGACAGGAGTTAAGAATCTAAGCTAAACAAACACTTATTTGGAACATCTCAGTACAGCCCTGGTACAAAAAAACCCCCTATAGAACAGAAAGCAAGACGGCAGAAGAGCAAATCCAGCATCCTAAAGATGACATCACAATAGTTAGAGCAAGACGTCAAAGGAGGATTCCTTAAAAACGTTCAAACTGCCATCTTGGTTTTAAATAAATCATTAGTGCTGGGATCAACACTGTTCATAGAGCATCCAGGCATCGTGTCTTATTTTATTGAGCATGAAATGATGTCTACCAAGGCTGGAACACGCACCTGTGCAGTAGCCCTAAAACTGAATATTCAATATGGTTAAGCCAGCCGCCCAAAACCACCCCATCCCAGACACAGTACCAGACATGCTGTAATGAGGCAAAAACAGGTGGGGGTGCAACATGGAACTCGTGTTTTCTAAAGACAGTGATTAGCCCCTTTCCATTCATGACCTCATTAACAGCAGAGAAGTCAAGCAAAATATAGGTGTTACACGTGCACACTGGTAACCTTTTAGCCACCGATGCCTCCAACTTTCAGCGCAACTTGTGCTGTTGGCTCCATGCCATTACATGCGTTTCTTTGAAAAGACTACATTTCTTCAATGGCAAGCCTGAATCAAGTTCCATCCTGAGCACTATGCAATAAGGTCCTGGCATGCAGATTGAGCAACCGAGCATCATAGAGAGAACAAAAATCACACAGAGCCACACCCAGGGTTGACTGCACGAGATTGGGCGCTTCTCCTTTTCCACTTCCTGAAGTCCTTCTGTTCATCTCATGCAGGTGTTCTCACACAGCAATAAGGTTGTTGGACAGGTGGACACGGCCCGTCCTAGTTGGACAAGAACAGACATTCCATGTCTCTCCAAGACTTGATCAACAAAAATATTCATCTTGTGTCAGTTAATCTTTGATCAGCAAGAAACTGGCATGAGAATATGAATGCTGTAAAAGGTCTAGTTAGAAAAAGTAAACAGCACAGGTGAAACTTCAGGACCCTGCTTGACATCACTACAGCAGAGATCATGTGCATCTCCACATCTGTGAAGTGGTGTAGGACCAATGCACAAACCCCTTCAACTCAAGCATCAGGTCAGTGCATGTGAAAGCCAATCAGCATTAAGCAGCTGAATCAAACAAGCTTCCACCATCTGCCTTTGACTGCGCCGAACAGATTTTAAGTTACACTGCATCACCTGAGGTTTCAGTACCCAATATCCTGGCACAGCACCACTTTCTTGGCTTACAACACCAATAAATATATTGCATTCATCTCCTCAGGGCCTGTTGGGAAACCTGGTCGTGTGGAAACATGCTTCTGGTCCTGTGGACAGGGTTCCTCAAAAATCCACTTAACAAGCTAAAGTGGACCAGGAGACCAAGGTAACATTTAGAAACATGGACAAGAGTGAAACGAGGTAGCTGAGGTGTGTCCAAAAAAAAAACAAAAAAAAAAAAACCCCAACAAGATATGCAATCAAAATGGAAGGACAGCAGACAAGCCCATATCTGAATGTTTATACTGTGTACCCTTGAAACATTCCAATAGCTATGGCAACCTTAAGACAGCTGGATAAATACCCTGTACATTTAAATACAATTTAAACTGCCACGTGTTCCGTTCCTTTAGCAATTCTGCTTTGCAAATGTTAAGTCTAAAACATGTTTTACACAGACAAAACATGCAGCACCGTCCCTGAAACAACTACCAAGGCCAGAATGGAGACTTTTATCCATGTCTAGGCAGCAAAAGCAGGTTTAGCCCATTTACCAAATCATAGCGCTGTTGTGAATTTGGTAAGGAAGATGTGCATGTTCTGTCCTGGATATTTTGTACGAAACGCGCAAGGTGTGCATCTAATTAGGCAAGTAGAGACAAGACCTAAAATGAGGCCATGTAGATTGTCTTTGTTTTTATACGTTACGGCATGTACAACTCGATCAATGAAAAACTTAGACAATTTCAAATTTCACCATTGTTAAAATGCCCAATCAGTAAAAGGCTATAACTGAATGGAAAAGTTTGAGATGATGCAAACATGACAGGATTATCTCCCCACCCTCCTCACGCACGTTCAACGTTCGGCGGAATGTATATGTTGCAGATAAAAACCCTCTCGGTTGTATTTTATTCAATACAACGTGGACAGTCAGCGTTCGATTCTTAAAAAATTATATATATAAGTTAGTCGGGCACAAGCCCAAAATGGGCGTCCGTCCCCCCCTCTAAAATGTTGCTTGCTACAGATTACTTACCACAAGATAATCAGAATGATCTTGTTTGCAAAGCACAAAGGCATCTGTAAAGTTGCGAGTAAAGAGTTTGATGTAGCAAGATATTACAGCGTTAAGTCACATTGGATAATCATATGCGATAGCTTTACATATTCCCAGGGACCAACTAGGCCCAAACTTTGCATAATTCTTGCCGTTATTGTGTGGCCTAGCTTTGGGTTTCGTGTCCGTAGCGTATCTCAGCAGGAACGTGTTCTAAAATCTCAATATAAAACCGGTGTAAAACCGATTACATTTGTAATCGTGGAATTCAAAAGACGAAGAGAGAAACAAAAGTAGGCAGAGAGTCAAAGACAAAAACATATTTCAAAAGTTGCTTGCTGCGAACGTGTAAAAGACCCTATGCTGTGAAAACATACTGAGGTCAGTTAAGTAGAGAAATTTGTACTATGGAAAACTTGTCTGTATGACAGAAAACAAGAGGTTCAAAAAACACATACCTATCGACACAAGTTTGATGTTCTCTTTGTCGAGGAACTCCAGAGCTACCGAGACGTTCTCCAGTTGCATCTGCCTGAACGTCGGCCGCTGATTGTACTTGCGGAACATCTTCTTCTGGCTAAGCACCTCCAGAAGCCCGATCAGCCGGAGTCCATCGCTCAGGTCCGTCTGCAGGTTCGCTATGCGCTTATTCACACATTTCAGATGTTCGTTGCACCACCGAGTAAATGTGTTTTGCTGGATCTTTTTCCATGGTGCATCTTCGGCCAGATCTTTCTCCGTAGCGGGCATGTCTGCGTCCTTATCCGGGGAGAGAGAGGCGTTGGATACGGGAGAGCCAGCGCTCGACTGGTGGAGGCGTGGGTGTTGACTCATTTTTATTGACTCTGGTCTCCCTCACTAGTTCGCTGTCTCGCTTTTAGGGTGGAGTCTTGAAGAATTGCTAGGCTCTTCTTTATAATGTTCTTTGAACTACAACAAAGAGAAATAAATAAATAAGGTCAACAAAAGGATGACGAAATCTCAAGAAAAGTTACATAAAAACCTTTTTTTATTTACGAGTATGATGTTGAGCAGCACGTGATATGGGATTAACTAAAACATTTTGCTTCTAACAAAGAGTAGGTACTGATTGCAGAATGAAATGAACCTACAAACACCTTGATTACATGATTTGTAAAAAGTGAAGAAGAGGAGGTTGCTTTAGTCGTGGGAGTGACAAAGCTAGTACGTTAATGCGGTTGGCAACACAGCGAGCGAATTTCCTTTCTTTAAAAAGGGTGTCATTTGAATGTTACATTGACCTGAACTGTAAGCAAACATAAGCATACGTTTCTTTATTTTTTTATATAAACCGTTATACGGGATTTCTTTTTTAATCCAATAAAAAGCAATTGAATAACTGTATGTGTACACAACTTTATTCATATTCCAGTTCATATCTGTCATCCACTGGTGCTTCTGAAAAGTAGTGACGTCAACAAATAAAAGCTCTGGAATGAAACTACGTAAAGAAGACTGTTTCTCTCTAGAAGACTTACAACTTCAGATGGACAGTGTACAGGTTTGCTCACACATTTAATGTCTGCTGCCCTGTATCCCATTGGATATGGGAACACACTGTTGGAGGAGGGTCTCCAGCTCTACATGTCCCTCCTTTGGAGGAAAAACGAGCGATGGATGAGCAGGACTTGTCACTGCTGTGATGCTAATTGTCCAAGGTATATAATATCACAAGATCATGTTCTTGGTAGTATTTGTATCTTATTTGTATTTATTAGTATCTCTGGTACATTAATTCAGCCTTTTACTAAATAAGGCAACCAAACCAAACTATGTATGTGGACACAGACTATTAATAATCCTTTCCTTTGGCCTTTTTGTTCAGAATTTGCCTCTAGAATGTAAGGAATCTCTTCAGTCTACCCACTGATGACCCCTGACCCCTAAATCAACCACACCAGTAAAACAACCACTTTAATGCCCCTCGCTCTCCTCTCCTCTCTCTCTCCTTCTCACTTTCTCTCCCTATTATTTGCGCATGCCCGTATGCGCACAAGCCTGAAAGTGAAAACGAGATGGGCAAATAAATAAATTTTAGTTTAGCATGTAACGTGAACATTTAAACATGCTGGTGATTACTAAAGCTTGTCACTTTTATATTCAAAACTGAGTATAAAACGTACTAGCTGCCTCGAGACACTAAGATAATAAAGCAAGTCAAATGTTCCAGTCCTTTATCAAAGTAAACCCATATTGTACTTTGGCGCCATCTGCAGGATATAAAAACAAAACCATGGGTATAAATGACGGAACTCTGGTAAACCATGGCACAATTCAAGGGCATCAGACAGTCCCAAAACAGAATGCGGTCCAAAAAAGAGCCTACCAAATATCTTTACAGAGAGGATCTATGTCCTAAAATATTAGTGTCATATCACATTGTCTATAAAGTTATAGTTGAACTTAAAATATGTTGTACGAATATGAGTGTTCAGTAACTGGCCACAACGTAGTGACGCCACATAAGAGGATAAAGAAGTTCGTTTCCAAAGAAAATGAGTTTGCTTATAGACCTGTTGTCACATCATGAGCAAAGGCATTGGTTCAGGGTGCGTGCTACTGCAGTGCCTCGCGTGCACATGGCACACGTCTATGACCGCGCCTCCGTAACTCGAAGCGGAAGAGAGCAGTTTGGTTAACCCACATACTGTCAACCACAAAGAGCGCTATCTCGACAGAAGAAATGAAAAACACAGATTACAGCTCTTCGACCTCATGGCTGCCTCGTTGCTTCTACAGTTATTTCGACGATATGTTTGTTTTTAACATATAACAACCATAAAAAGCAAACCACTGACCTATGAAACAAACGTTATTTTTTAACAGATGGATATAGACTATTATTTCTATCTGTTCGAATCGTTAAGATAAATACCATAACTGTATATAAACTACAGGCTGTTTGCTTAATGAATTCTTTAACATTGTGGGTGCCGTACTGCTGTACTGCTACCGTGCTGGTTGCGCCACTCAGGTGAGCAGCTCCCAGTACATAATTCCCAGTGATCTTAGGGGGGCGCACTCCACTTTCACATCAGTGGCAGGGCAGCGCGCGGACCTTTCCCATATTTTCCCTTATTTGGTGAGGAGGCCTTAATTAGATTACGTGCCTGACGCGTTTAAACCTCTGTACAGAGCAAATGATTTGTATATGTCAGTGTTTTACACAAGTCAAAGCACTGGCCATTTTCAAGAACAGTAACACACGTCAGTGTAAGATGAACCAGAACAGCATCACGCACGGCAACTACATCTTTTGAGAGCATGTTATCTGGCTCAGTTCACACATTTCTTATTTTCATTTATTATAGTGATATGCATTTGATTTCATTCGCTTTAATGGTTAAAGTGAAGTACTAAAATAGAACAGATTAGGCTATGTGAATGAACTAAGACGTCCCAACATCACTGCCTGTAATCTTTTGTTCCGCTTAGTTTAACAAAAATGCAAATCATGTTTTCGAAACCACGAACAGGCTATGACAACCGCTTGGCAACCAAACCGTAGGATTCCTTAACAAACTAAGAAATCAACATATAACGCTCTCTCATTCCACCAAAGTCCGACGGTTCTAACGCTCGCAATTTATCGCGTTTAACTTTACCGTTGTCCGGTGGCTTTCTTAATCACGCACCCAAAGTTAAATTAAGTGAAAACAATACATGCAATGAATAATACCGACACATCATGAATGTACCTCTAATTGCTTTACAACCATCAACACACTGCGACTGCAGAGCTTAGTTCGTAGACAGCGCGAGCTGCACAAACGTACATATAACTTTACAATAAGGGAGAAACGAAAGGGAGAACTTTCTTACACTTTCAGCTGATTTGCAAATGGCCTTCAAAAGGTACCTTCTTCTTCTGTATCCTTTAGGGCTTTGCGCGTAGCATAGAGAAAACTGTACTATCTAGTGACCCTCCCTCCCGGACCTACCGAGCCTCCCTGGGGGAAATGCTAGTCCGGTGAATCCAGAAAGAACACTAGTGACACCCCTTGGCCTTTTCTATCTCCTTCTCTCCTTCGTGTCCCTAATGCAAGAGCCTTAATTGGTAAAGTATCAAAGAGGAGGGGGGGGATCCTTTTCCAACCAAGTGAGCGCGTCTCTGTGAAAGGCTGACGTTATACCGGTGACCGCGCCTTCGGATTTTAAAGGTATGATGTCATCCTGTTCAGTGCGCCTGTATCAGCTCCATCTGCCCGTGCAGGATGCCTGTGGACTGTTTCTTCTCAGCTCGCGCTTTTAGACAAAGAGCTCTCTTAAGTGGAAACACTCCCCAAAGTTTGCTGTTCTATTTAACGGTTTTTAAAAAGTTGTGGACTGTGCTCCTTCGCTCGGCGGTAGCCCTGTCCGATAAACTTAATGAATAAATGAACGACCGCGGCGCTTAAGCCTTTATTAACTGTAATATATATTGCTCGTTAAGATGCCCTGTGTTTGCTTTCACAGGCGAACAATTCCCAAAAAACCTGCACACTCATGGAAGTGTGTGTGTGTGTGTGTGTGCGTGTTTGTGCGTGTGTGTGTGTGCTTGTGTGTGCGTGAGTGTATGTGCATGTGTGTGTGCGCGTTCTTGCATGTGTGTGCGTGTGTGTGCGCGTGTGTGAGCGTGTGTGTGTGCGTGTGTGTGTGTGTGTGTGTGTGTGTGTGTGTGTGTGTAGATGGCTGTTGAGCAACATTCTGCAGCTTTTATTACATCACTGTGTTCAGTATTGGGCACAAAACCAATACAGTAAAAAGTTTTTTTGTTTGTTTGTTTGTTTGTTTTTTCCAGCCACTGAGTCATGCTGCAGCTAAGCTCCTTTATGACACATTACATTATAGTAATTATAATAACAATAGATTTTATTTACATAGCAGCTTTCAAGGACTCATTGACAGCAAAAGCAGCACCATAAATAAAAAGTAGTAAAGCACTTGGTGATCTAATGAGTTTTGGGTTTTAGAAAGACCACTACAAGGAGACATTGAGGTGATACATTCCAGAGTTTGGGAACAGGGACGCTGAAGACTCCTGCTGTAGAAAGTTAGGAGGGATGACTAAAGGTCTGAATAAAAGATCTGAGTGAATGAACTGGTGCACAGGAGACTAGATCTCCATGGTAGATCCAGGAGACTAGATCTCCATGGTAGATCCAGGAGACTAGATCTCCATGGTAGATCCATGGCATGATTTGTATGTGATAATTAGTATTTTAAAATTGGATACATGTTGTAACTGGAAACTGGTGAACTAGAACCCAGAATGTGTAAATGCTTGTGCTAACAAGTACAGTTTAGGTAAGATACTGGTTTTGTTTCAATGCGTCAGTAATGATGGATTAACAGATTAAAGCAAACAAAGCAATTTCAACTGTTTAAATAAGCCTTCTCTGCAGTTTATATTTACGGTGAGTATTCTGAAGAGGAGGCTAGCTCTCAGCCCTGCTGTAGCTCCAGCCATAGAGCCTTGGCCTTTTGGTCTTGTTGTATGGAAACATTACTGGATATCTGGAATTATACCTGGTATAGCAGTCACAGAATAGCACTCCTCACAAATCATGTTCTAAAGGACCTACACACCTCTAACCTCTGTGATGTCACGTCTGAAAATGAATCAAGCCTAATCATGTGTTATGTTTCTGGATGATGAAGAGAGAAATCACTGATCTCAGCCTAACAGAACCCTTAACATCCTGTTTTTAAAATATTGCTGAGATAGAGATATTCCAAATAAATTATGATCTTGTTTTGGAAACTATTAAATCAATGAATTAGAAGAATTAGCATGCTGAAAAAATGTATTCTGCCTAAATGATTTTATATATTCTAGTGTTACCAGAATGTTTTATATATTATATTTTCAGTTTGATGGAAGGGTGTTACAGGTCCTGAAACATGGACGTATTACATCTGTAGTGTCTATATCCTCTTATTGCATTTATTGTCTATATAACCTTTGATGTTCCTAATCTTATAGTTCTAATATGACACATTTGTTGTGTTTGATGTTGTGAAGTGGTGTGAACGGAGGGTCAAATTCAGGCCACTTGTGACCTTTCTACTTTATTTGCTTCAGATCTCTTTTTTTGGACCCGTGGGCTAAATTGTGTGATTTGGCAACTGGTTTATTTTGCACATCATCATCAAATTCCTGCGTGCCTCTGAGTTCTGTACCAGTTTGTACAGATCAAGACGAGACAGGCATGACCAAAACTCAAATCTGCTGGAAGCACAGATGGGAGGGAGAGTTCTAGAGAGCAGAGAGTAGAAGTTTAAAGCACAGTTTAAAGAGGGTAAATGAGGACAGAGCAGACCAGTGCCAGGCTGCTGCTTGACAAGCTGATATCAGACCAGAAGCGCAGCTACACGACACAGCAGACATTAGACAGTCCAGAAAATGAGGATGAAGTCAGAGTCACACAAATCAAGGCCCTGCATGCTGGTCCCTCCAGGAACAAAGAGACTTTACAAGAAGCTCTTGTGAAGCGTTAATGATGTGAAGGATATGTGATATATCTGGGATATATCTGTGATATATCTGTGATGATTTTGGATGTAATTGTTACCTTCACGTATGCTTTCTTACCGTTAACATTTTCCTCTGTATGCGAGTACCTTCACTGTGTTGATTGGTTCATATTGTTGTACCTCTGTTGGAGAAGCACATTTAAGCTTTAGTCAGGTATTTGCTACCGACCATCTTTGTAGGCAGATATTGATTTGTGCTGTTCTTTGTATGTTTACACCTTTTGACCAGCATCGTATTATCAGCTGTGTTGACATCAGTCATGCTTGTGCTTATTTGATCTTTTAAAGAACCACACAGACAGCAATTTTGAGTATAAGAAAGGGTGCCACACTCTGATCATTGTTGACAAGAGAAAGACAAGGAAAGATAAAACAGGTCAAGGCAGGATAAGATCACATGCTCATCTGATCACCAAGGCAGGATAAGATCACATGCTCAACTGATCACCAAAGCCTGCTGATGTCAGAATAAATGTCTGTGTGCTCCAGATCTTCATGTCTCCTGGGTGTCTCCACATCGTCAAGAAATTTCAAAATCAGATAATTGGCATTACTTTTAATATGAAGCATAAGGAATGGCAGATTGAGTGTACAACTGGCACCAGAAGCATAAAAAACAGAAAGTGCATGAGCAGTTGTTAGACAGTGTTTTGCATGAATCATCTTAAGCAGCATTAGAAAGCATGTTTTTGTAAGTTGAGTAGATTGCAGTGACATCAATGCAAGACAATGTTTTCCCACCACTGTTTTCTTTGCATTCTCTTGTTTCCTGGCACATTCACACCAATACGGGTCCACTGATAAAGAAAAATAAGCTACAGAGAGGAAAAAATGTGTCTTTACAGGAGACAGAGACCATGTGGGGACTAATAAAATATTGAGCTTTGTGAAAGTACAGTCACAGATGAGATCAAAGAGGAGGAATGGCACTGTGAGAGACACTGCTTGAACCAACAAGTCAAGTAAGCCTGTTAATGTTGAATATTAACAAACAAAAAATTGCAAAATACCACGTTGGTTTGTTGATGCAGACATCCATGGTAATGATCTAATCCATGGTCATCTGTCCAAACACAGACGTCTAATGTATTATAACATAAAACTAAGAAGAAAGAAAGAAAGAAAGAAAGAAAGAAAGAAAGAAAGAATGAAATCTGAATCCAGGATTATTGCTTGATTAATGGAGACAAGAAATGAGACCAAGATATGGTGTATTAATATCTTTAGCACAGTTGTGACAAAAACCCATCCTGGAAGGCTGCAGTCCAGCAATGTTCAGTGATTTAGTCCAGTAACATGCAATAGTTTAGTCCAGCAATGTTCAGTGATTTAGTCCAGTAACATGCTGTCATTTATTCCAACAATGTTCAGTTGTTTACTCCAGCAGTGTTTAATGGTTTAGTCCAGCAGTGTTTAGTGGTTTAGTCCAGCAATGTTTAGATATTTACTTCAGTAACATTTAATTATTTAGTCCAGCAATGTTTATTGATTTAGTCCAGCAAAATTCAGTGATTTAGTCCAGTAATGATAAGTGATTTAGTATGTGTGTGAGAGCTGGAGAAATGCCCGAATGTGCTGGACTCCAACCCTCCTGGACTTTGGAGCCTGATACCATTTTAATCAAACAAAATTAATCAACCCAATTGGATAAAAAGAAAATGATCAAGACATAGCAAAAACAAAACCACAGTATTGCAGATGTTATGGAGGGGATCAGTTGCCAGAGCATCCGGTAGCAGCTTGTGACTCATCTGCTATGGGATGTTCTGTGTTTCAACAGGAAACCCTAGTGACAGATTGAACTTTTTTTCCACAGGAACATCACCGTTTGGTGACAGATTAGATGTCGTTAATGACCTCAGACTAGACTTCTTCACTGAAACTCAAAATTAGCTGGCTGCCCAGTTCTACATGTAGGCATGGTCTTGTAACTACGCTATAAGTAAGATCTTTGTAAGTAAGACACAATGTGAGGTTCTAGCATTGAAGAAACAATCAAACCATTAAGCAAGACTCAGGATGACAGTATATAAGCCCCACCCTGTCCTGATCTGTATTTTTCAGTACTCTGCTGGTAGGCCCCCATCATTGTTTTCATAGTATGCCCAGTTACACATTTAGTGAAGTGAGTTAGGTCATGTTGATGGAAATGCACAATTACTCTAAGAGTGTTGAGCTGCTTGATGGTACCAAATTTAATAAAGGAAATCAGAGACTCCATATTAGCACTTAGGCTCCTTTACTTCATTACTGGTACCCCAGTGCATTAGACTAAAATTGATTAAGATTGGGAAACATTAGACAATTAAAGAGACACAGGCATTTAAATGCTTCCAGATATTTACCAGTGGTGCCGCATTTCTGAGCACTTTAACAATGCTTCGTTTTCAGGTCTGAAACAAGGACACGTTAGTACATGTCAGCTCAACACGTGGCGTGGCAGGACAGATGTCCGGCTGCCTTGCTTGTGGTCAAAAAGAGTCGAAAAAGACACCTTAACCGAAACGAAGACACCTTAACCCCAGCTGTAGGTCACCACTCTGCTCTGCGTTTCTCTGAACATTGCTTTTCCTACCTTTACCTGTCTGTAAAAAGGAGAAAGTATATTTGCATTGTACATTTATTACATTTGTATTAAAGGTCCACACTAAAGTCTGTTTTAAATTGTAAGACTAGGCAGAACCTTCTCCCCCCCCCAGTTTTTTTACTTCTTACCACAGTGCCCAGCGCTTAAACGAAGGCTGTAGATGTACTTTAGCACGACATCCTCACTAATTAACACAGTCTACAAAATACAGCCTGCAACTACCACTTACTGTATTGCACACAGAAACCAAGGTGTGGCACACACTCCCATCAATGCAGAGAGCCTGTCAGCTCAAGTGTACACAAGCTCCCGCCTCCAGGAGAACAGACGTCTTGTATTCGACTTTAAACTGTTAAATAGAACACGGTGATACAGAGCCTGTTTATTGGGTCTGGAAATAGCATTGAAAAAGCGAAATTTCTTCAGGCCAGATCTTTTGCCTGCTGTATGGGGAAGCTGTTAGAAGCCCATTCACCCATTCTCCACACAGTCCTGGTATGGGGTTCAGAACGGCCCACGGAGTATTTGATGAGTATTTTATCATTAGGAGTATCTACACTATGCTACATGATAAAATAAAAAGCCATCAAATAAATAATAATAAAAAAAATTAACAATACTATATACAATTCTATAAGGAAATAATGATCATTTGTACAAATTAAAATTAATTTTCAAGTAAGGAAACTGAACATTGAGTGTTTTAACAATGCATTATTAACACACTCTGAAACATACATATACACATTTATTACCATTTTTGCAACCACAAAACACTTTCTCTCACACACACACACACACACACACACACACACACACACACAAACACAAACCTCCACATTCTTTCATAAATGCCTAGAGGGGTAGGTACCATCTGTTGCAATTTGCAGGGATATTATGGTTGCGTGAGTCAGAGTCTGCGGCTCTGGTTGTGCGTAAGAGGTGAGCCATTGGCTGCGGAACTTCGCAGTGCTTTGTTCTCTTCCTTGCTGCATGTGTTCAGCAGGCCTTCGGACGTCCAAGAGCACACGGATCATGTGCTCGGGTCACGTGAGTGGCGGCTGCGCTGCAGGTCTGCAACAGTGTTTACAGTGGCACGGCCTAAAGTACAGAATTGGTTCATTTGCATGTTTATTCGAAACCAACAGCTCAAAGACTTAGACAAACCTGCCGTCTCACCCACTGGAGATGCACGTCACGATCAGAGCAGCCGCTGGCCCGCTGAGCCACGTGGGCGTTCGGTATTTGTCTGCCTGCTAATTAGAGTCTGCCAGGTGAGGGTCAGGCAGCAGAGCAAGGATGGATGCCCCATCCCGTGGGAACGGTCACGATGGACTGCTCGACAAAGCAGAGCTCTATGAGACCTTGGTGTGTCCTACGCCGGATAAGTCACAGATTATTGCGTCTGACTTATTTTGCCAGGTTTCTGCTACAGCGTTTCTCTCCCAGGATTTGCTGCCCTGCTCTCTTTCACCTGAGGGAGTGTTGTTTCAGACACCTGGTCACTGTACAGATGTCTGGTCATCATACAGAAGAAATCTGCCTGAAGGAAATAAAGGTAAAGCTCCATGAATTACTCTGGATGTTATAAACAGATAAATGGAGTATTTCTGCCTCTCTTTCACTCACTCACTCTCTCTCTTTTGCTGTGTGTGTGTGTCTGTGCGTGAGGATAGACACATATTTATAATCCATGGTGTTGGCAGATATTTGTTCATGTCTTTGTTTGTAATTGATATAAGGGAATGCTATGTTTAGTTGTTTAACCTTTATTTAACCAGACTGTTCCACTGAGAGCACACTTTTGTGTGTACCATGGATCAGAGCGTTTGTGTTCAGGATGAATCACTAGAGAGGAAGGTGTGATGAAGAGGTGTGGCCAGGTGGGGTTCCTGTTTTTATCAGTTTGATGGAGTATATGTGTGTGTGTGTGTGTGTGTGTGTGTGTGTGTGTGTGTGTGTGTGTGTGTGTGTGTGTGTGTGTGTG
>JAOXYF010000023.1:5001354-5043494 GCA_028565775.1 Sternarchorhynchus goeldii
AGAGAGAGAGAGAGAGAGAGAGAGAGAGAGAGAGAGAGAGAGAGAGAGAGAGAGTGAGAGAGAGAGAGAGAGAGAGACAGAGAGAGAGAGAGAGAGAGATCCTGTAGTTTTCTCCTTATTTGAATGTGAAGGGAGTTGACAGCAGTGCAGCTATGAATGATTGATTTCTCCCTGTACAAGAGAAACTTCTCTCTTCATTAAACAGCCCCAACACACAAATACACACACACACACACACACACACACACACACACACACACACACACACACACACACACGTTCACATGTACACACATATAGAGACACTTGGTTGAACAAAGATGCAGGAATACACATGATATAATCAGAGATATAGAACTGATATAACACATGATATAATCAGAGATATAGTCTTTATATAACACATGATATAATCAGAGATATAGTCTTTATATAACACATGATATAATCAGAGATATAGAACTGATATAACACATGATATAATCAGAGATATAGTCCTTAGGACCATCTTATGTTGCAAATAATTAGACATCCTATTAATTCTATCAGCAGAAAGGTGTACTGTTAATGCCATGTTTGAAAAGTGACACAAAAATGTTTGTAAATACAATGTAAAACTTGTTCTCAGCATTGGGTGTTAAAATTTTAATTTGAGAAGCAAATTAAATTAATACAAGCACCATACACACACACACACAAACACACACATACACACAAACACACACATACACACAAACACATACACACAAACACACACACACATACTCACACATCTGTACAGTACGAACTGAAATGAATTTGGTAGTGACACCATTTTTGCATCTGGAGAAAATCACTGAGAGCAGATGTTTGAGGAAAACAAATAGTGATGTCATGGTGGAGTCAAAGATGACGGCGCTTCCCTGCGGCAATTGTTTGTCTGGTTCACCACATGCAGACCTCAGACCAGATGATCTGACTGGTCCAATCCACAGGCATTGAGCAGCAGGGTGTAGAAGTGTGGGTGAGTGTGTGTGAGTGTGTGTGTGTGCGCGTGTGTGTCACAGGGAGTCAGCACAGATCTTTGAGTTTTATTTGCCCTTGATGGGAGATGTAACCTTTTAAGTGTCCATTCCTGAATGATTACTTATCTGGATTCTCTGACACCCAAGGCTGCAATTTGGCATCTGCATGATCTCCTTTGATGGAGAGTGAAATGGTGCTTTCATCACACTTCATCAGAAACTTGAGGTGAACATTCTGCTTTTACCAATGTGCACAAACACCAAATGACCTGGGATTATGTAACAGAGGATTGGGTAAGAATTAAGTGAAGGAGCACACATGCACATACTGGCATTTCCAGACATGTTTTGATTTTTCCTGCCATGCAGAGGACAATCATACCACAGTGGAGTCAACTGGATTAACCCTAGTTTTTTTTGTTGTTGTTTTTTTTGGTATTCCAATCACAAGCACAAGTGAAATCTATTCTCTAATACATGTTAATCTCTTTCTCTGTATTAAACTGTACTTTGTTGCTCTTTTTCAGAGCTAGGCCATCTTTCTCTCCTACCAGAATCTCTCTTTTCTCTCTCTCTCTCTCTCTCTCTCTCACACACACACACACACACACAATCCATCGTAACGTGTGAGCCATATCAATGTATGTGCTTGTAAGTGAACCTGGATGACATCATATGATCTCATGACTGAAGCAGTTGACTGTGAAGCACAAACTTGTTCTGACATGCTGCCTCTGAGCACCACTCCACCCAACATTAAAGAGAATGAGGAAGGAGATGGGGATGGAACAAATCTCACTGCTGCTTCTTAGGAAGCTTAGGAAGAATATGCATCACTTGTGCTATTCATGCATGTGTGTTTGGGTCACTGTCTGTTTACAAAACTGCCACCAGTCGCTATGGAGACAAGCATGCTTTCACTTCCTGTTATTGTGTATTATCTATTTTGTATTGTGCCAGCTCATCAGACAAAATGAGAATTCGCAGACTCCATGTTTTGTTTAGGGAGGTAAATAATATAAACAGGCTCTGGGTGGTCCAGGGGGTGGACCACTGGGTGGTTCCTTATTTCACTGAAATGTTTTTAAAAGTTTCAATCTGTATATTTTTTCTATGCATATCAAAAATAAAATACATATCACTGGTTTGTGTGATATTATAATCAGTAGTTCTGAGTACACAAGTAGGTATTTGTGTGGACTCAATTCATCATGCATAACACAGCTATCTCTGGAAGATATGCAAAAAATGCTCTATAGCTCAGCGAAGCTTTAATTAAATGATTGTCATTTTGATAATTGCTTTCATATGTTTGGGATGTAAGAAGCATTGAATTTGTAAAATATTTATTTGTTTATTTGATTTTTTCCTTCTTGCTTGGCCATTATTCTTTTAGCCGTATCCAGTTCACCGAATAGCGGGTCTCTCACCGGGGAGTCAGGAAGGGGGAGGTACGCACGGCCCAGATGGGAGTGAACACCACCACTGCAGCTTTCTGCAGGCGCTCAAACGTCGGCCGAGTGTTGCAGCATGTTTGGAGGGCGGTGCTGCATTGTCTCACTTGTGCTTTGCCTTTATCTCTCCATGCTTCTCTCAACCATTCCTTGTGTGTCTTTTTGCTCTTCTGATGTCTGGCCTGTGCTCATGCCCCCTTTCCCCTCTGCGTGATGCCTGGCCTCTCTGCACCAACATTTGGAGCTCATTAGAACAGGGTTATGCTTCATGCCCATCCGAGAGAACTAGAACACACATACACACACACAGAATGTGCCACACCAGCATGAGTTAAGGTTAGGGTTAGGGTTGGGGTTTTCAGTTTGGTGACTCCATTACTGGTGTTGAACCTCACAGACGAGCTGAAGCTGACCAGTGTTCTCTCAGACTTTGATTAAGCGCATCTCAGGCAGGGTGTGGCTCATGTGCAGGAACTGAAACTGGGTGTAAAGGGGCTGACAGACCTTCTGGTTGTAGCATGAGGTGTGAAAAGATATTATGTCCTGCATGAGCGATTCACATGGCTTAGACATTATAAATGTTTGCTAAAATGTTAAATGAATGCGTTATTAATGTGCTAAAATTCAAAGCTAACTTCCTTCAAATTAGGAAGTCTAAACTGAAATAAAAATATGGAGATATAAAGGATGAGGGTAAGTCAAACTAGAACTTGAGTGTGACTGTCTAGACCTTGATGAGACATTTAAAAAATACAAGGATGTACAATTCTTTCTATAACTTTGCCACAAAGGTTGTGTTTACACAAAACACAGGTTGACCAGAGGGATTCACTGGCACAGTGTGCTTCAGGTTTGAATGAGCTGAGGTGAATGGGAATGTAGGGGAATGTGAGAGGAGAGCTGACGTGAGCGTAGTCCCATCTAAGGCAAAGAGTATTCACTCGCCCCACTTAGGCGAGGAATGCAGCAGGAGACAAGAGAAATACTTTGGATTGCATAAAGAGCTTTAACTGTATGGCCAGTAGAAGCTTTATTAATCTTAAATAATGAGCTAGTGCTAAGGCCTCCGTGTGTGTGCGTACATATGTGTGTGTGTTTGCGTCTTTGACTTAGATTATAACAAACTATTTCCTGTATTCTCTTGAGCGCATGACTGATGTTAGGGCTGCTCTCTATAAGGCTACGGTGAGACCGAGGGGATGTTTTTACTGTTACATAATATCTCGATTGACTTATGTTAGTAATTCCATGGATTCCAAAGGCCACCTCCAGCATTTGTTCATCATTAGGCAGAGTTTAGAAATGTGAGGTCATTCCTTTTTCAGAGAATTAGGAGGGGAAAGGGGAATTTCTATCTCTACCGTTGTATCATATATTCATGAAACAACAGAGACACCTTTTGGGGGAAAAGAAAATGGCATGAAAGGAGATGTTAGTGTTTGTCGCCCTCTTGTGTGTGTCCCAATTAACGTTACAATTTCAGTTGAGGCTTTTCGTTTTTCTGTTTGCATATTGTGGTTTTATATCCAAACATGTTTAAAACAAACAAAAAAACAAAACTAAGATTATCATGCTGGCCAGAAAACCATTTCCACCCTTTGGATTCTAAACCAATCCAAAGATTCCGCTCAAGAGAAGCATGTCTTACTCTAACGTGTATGAATTGCTAATACTATGCCTTCGTGAAAATAAAACTACATTTCCCGAACACTATTAGAATTAGAGGAAGACGAGCTATAGTCATAAATGTTATTGTAATGTTTAAATCGCAATCCTATCATGCCGAACATACCCTGACCAGATTGATGTTTGTTTAATAATGACACTGCCTTTCATATAATAAAAGGTTTTGGTCAATTACTCTGATTTGCGGATGTGACCTTTGTCCGCACAATATGACGCAGCGGAAGTCGAAGCTACTTCCTTTCCTCCATTAGGTGAGTGCGTGGTAGAAGCGCGGTTAGTGTCGCTCTTCACAAATTTATCGAAAATCACATTATATTTTAAGTCTCCAACGCAAAGCTTTTAATTAAAATATATCTTTTGTGCTTATTCCAGGTCGCAACCATGGGCCGCCGTCCAGCCCGTTGGTAAGAAGTCATAAATTTTATGTTTTTGGTGAAGACTAGAGAATGCCGAAAATGGCTGGGCCCGCTAACCATGTGCAAGCACACGTCTGTGTGAGGAAAACAAGCAGTTAACACAGAAGGCCACACCATAGATAATTAGCTCCATCGTTTGAGTGGTTGCATGATAACTAGCTAGTTCAGAAGTGTTCTTTTAAAGTCGGGTAGATGTCTAGACATTCACTGACTAACGAATCATGTCTCCTCGGCTCTACTTAGCTAGGGTGCTAGTCACAGCAATGCCATTAGCTAGAGTAGCTCACTTAGCTGTCTAGCTAGTTACAACTAGCCATAATTTGCTTAACTTTGTTAGCTAAGTTGCTTAGTACGTGTGTTGACGGGAGTTTTTTTTATTTACTATTCAACGTTGAATTTTACATTTCTTTAATGACATGAATGGCTTTTCTAACTATAGTTCTTCTCGTCACCCACAGCTACAGATACTGCAAGAACAAGCCATACCCCAAGTCCCGGTTCTGTCGGGGCGTGCCTGGTAAGACTGCTACAGACCTAACCACCTCCACAGCATTAAAACGTGGATTGGGTGCTTTATTAATGGTACATCCCACTCGCAGATGCTGTAGTTACAGATTTCCTAAACACTTAATTTTAAATGGAAATTAGTGCACTTTACAATGGGACTGTAGCCTGTTTTGCTAATCCGGAGTCATAATGTATGGTTGTATTTTAACAATCTTTTCTAAACCTAGATCCTAAGATCAGGATCTTCGACTTGGGTAGGAAGAAGGCTAAGGTGGATGAGTTCCCACTGTGTGGTCACATGGTATCGGATGAGTACGAGCAGCTGTCATCTGAAGGTAAGAGGCCTAACTGTTAACCTGTGTAACTCACCTTGGTGTAATACCCTAACTTATATTTTGTTTCCTGTTTATCACTGATTCTTATTAGTTTTGATTCGTTATAAAAATGGGAAGGATTTTGTCCTGACGTATAAAGCTCACGGAGATGCTAAATTACACTCGACGCCTTTTCCCTAGCTCTTGAGGCTGCCCGTATCTGTGCTAACAAATACATGGTGAAGACCTGCGGCAAAGATGGTTTCCACATCCGTGTGCGTCTGCACCCCTTCCACGTCATCCGTATCAACAAAATGTTGTCCTGTGCCGGAGCTGATAGGTGGGTTTGACCAAGTTCTAGATCTCCAGCTTTGTTGCCTGTACTGCTCTGGTTTGCAAAAAGCTGCCGACAGTGGAAACTTTGGTCTGGGGAGATTGAGTCCTGGACGGTCTTGTCGATGCACATTCAATTTAGGCACTGTGGGAACATCTCTCCCTTTGTGTTTATGTACGACTGTGTGAGGAACCAGAGTTGTCTTCTCTTGCCAGGCTCCAGACAGGAATGCGCGGTGCGTTTGGAAAGCCACAGGGCACTGTAGCCCGCGTGCACATTGGACAGGTGATCATGTCTGTGCGCACAAAGGCTCAGAACAAGGAGCATGTCATTGAGGCTTTGAGGAGGGCCAAGTTCAAGTTCCCTGGCCGTCAGAAGGTGTGTCGGGAGCATTTTGTTCTGTAGTTTATATAAAGTCTTGGGATTGAGCTTGGTCTGCAGCTTATTAAGCCGACCAGTCTGGTTGTCAGTGCTCTTCTGGTGTGCAAAGGCTGCAGACAGTAACTCTTCGGTTTGTGTATGTGCCCAGCTGGGAGGTGCTGGGTCCTTAAAGGGACCGTTGAGACAAATTACAAGTTGTACAAAGTACAAGCCCTTTTGAAAGACTTTCATTAACCACCACCACTCCCTCTACTTTAGGGTTTTTTGTATTTTGGGTTTTTTGTGTTTCTCTACTTCAGTTCATGCCATGTTGGGGGTGTAGAAATAATCTAAATTTTGTTCTTGTGTAGATCCACATCTCCAAGAAGTATGGCTTCACCAAGTTCAATGCCGTGGACTTTGATGACCTGCTGCAGGAGAAGCGTCTGATTCCTGATGGTTGTGGGGTCAAATACATGCCCAACCGTGGACCCCTAAGCCGCTGGAAGGCCCTGCATGCTAACTGAGTGCTTCACAATTGCCAGGTCATACTGGCTGAGTGAGAGAGAGCTGTTACCTGGAGCAGCCAATAAAAACGTGTACAAAATATTGCGGTTTCAGTTCTTTTCTGCCTTGTAATTGATCGCTGCTATAGTGCTGACTGTATAATCTGATGATTTGAGTATGTTCACCATATTGGACACTGACATGCTTGTGTATGTATGAAATGGCCATAAATCTAAATCCACAACATGCCACATCCTGAATCTGAACTTCATGGTAAATGGAATGTGGACATTGCAGTAGTCCTGTT
The DNA here is from genome assembly GCA_028565775.1 of Sternarchorhynchus goeldii. NCBI lineage: Eukaryota > Metazoa > Chordata > Actinopteri > Gymnotiformes > Apteronotidae > Sternarchorhynchus > Sternarchorhynchus goeldii. Next base: position 5,008,244 of record JAOXYF010000023.1, read on the forward strand.
CCCAGATCTTGATACTAACAAAATTATAAGTGTTTGTTTTATTTTCACTGTTTCAGTTCAGGAAGGTCCTAAGGGAATTTTACACTTTACCAAATACTGGAAATGCAGTAATTAGCCAGGCAGGGTAAACCAAACATTTTATTACAAAATTTAAATAAATGCATTATAACCCAATGAGGTCTTCTGTTTCTAAAAGTACTAAAACCTGAACTTTTAAATAGGAAAAATGATGGTATTACTTTATCATTGGTCAGTTTATCTTAAATCCTATAGACTTAAAGGTTTTTGATATGACAGTCCACACTAACACTTTAAATGCAGTTTTGCCATAAAAGATTCAAGTGTTAACATCAGTGCATGTTCTTATTTTGGTTCTAACTGTCTTAAGAGATGTGTCCACTGTCAGCACGATCCTTCACAGCTGCGACAGGAAAAGGAGACAGAAGGTTGCAGGCAGCAGGCACAGAGCGGTGCTTGCCCGCTCGCTTCCTGAGTGGGTTTTTAGGTTCACCTCTATAGGATAGTGGTCACTCACTCTTAGAGCCTGCAAGGAACAATCCAGACCTATTTGACGGTTTCGGGCACAAAGTCACATTCTGATGCAATATTTTGCTTTACCTTTTGCTGTTTTGGTTTTCTATAAACAGGAAACCATACACAGTTCACATCTGCTTAGAGCAACTTTACTAATTATGGTATTATAGTATATATTGCAAATTTTCTCACTGTTTTAAATTATTTTTAGAGTTTATTTTTTTCTTTTTTTTCTTTACAAAACAACTGCTACTGTAAAAGACGCAATTTCCCTCTGGGATCAATAAAGTATATCTGAATCTGAATGTTCCTAATTATGGAATTTACTAATGAAGGGGAAGGGAAATTGTATAATACATAATAAGGTTAATAAGATATAATAAGTGTAGTAATGTGTTTAATCTGATGGGTTCTTCTGTGGAAGTGCAACAGAAGACAAGCACTTATACCTGTGACTCATCGAGGCGGTACTCGTTCGCAAAATTGAACGCTCGTGCTGAAGATGGCACAACAGCTCTGAGGAAGTGATCTCCGTGCACCACTATCCTGTTGGTCAGGTCAAGTCAGACATGAACATCAGTAGTAGAAGATCATGAAATAAAGTGTGTCATGCAAATACAACAAATGAGCCTTACCTGTCATACGCGCAGTCAGTCGACTGCCTGACTGTAGTGTCTTGTTTGTCATCTATCAGCCAGGTGAAGGAGGAGATAGTGTAGAGCCTTATATTCTTCCTGTTCTTTTTGGCCACATATCCACAGGCTGCGTTGAAATCCCCAAGGAACATTATATCCTAACGGAGGTAATTGAGGATGATATGTGATTTTTATCATTAGGACAGCCAAATTCTCTTCATATTCTCTTATATTCAATAACTATGAATTGTTCCTCAGTAGGCTTTTTTTTACTGCTGCACAATCTCACCTCTGTCTTCCACCTCTGTCTGACATCCTCAAAAACGTCATAAAGCTCATCGATCTCTTTGGTGGCGTTTGTGGGAGTCGTATGCATTGGAATCAGCACAAACTCACCAATCACTGCAAATCAACCACTGTGTCACAGACTGGCCATGCCCACCAAGCACACCTTAGGCAGAAAGACACAGGGGAGTCCACCCAGCCCAACGTCACTGAAGCTTCATCGCTGTTAAACATTAACATTACCCGTTGTGGGAGCTTGGAAGCGCACCACGAATGGCTCCCTGGCAAAAGCATCCTCGTCTCCTGGCTGCTTGTCTGGGTACTGGTACTGATCTTTAAGCCTCACTGAACCTAGTCTATGTGAGAGAACAGAAAGGAAAGAAACACATTTAATATGATGTTAAAATACATGTCTTAATAAAGAAAACACATGCTCAAGGACTTAAACACTGGGGAAAAAATTCCATATTATTTTTTCATAGGCTCTTTCAAACTAAATTGTTTACCTGAATACAAACACATACTGCTCTTGATAAGTTGGTGTTCTGCCGAGTCGCTCACTTGACACATAGTCATACTGGGAATTGCTGTCATAGCTGGAAAAAAATACAAAAGTATTAATACAAATATATAATATGGGTTTCAACTTCTGTGTAGAGTTCATTAAATATATCTTCTGTGTATAGTTCATTAAAAACAAGTCACTGCTCTCAGGTCTATTTCAAGTAGGCCTGTCCAAGGTCAGCACAGACCTTGATGATTTTCAGCACATTTCTTGGAAATCGTAATAATGTGATATTTATGATGTATAGATCACAAGGACACCTGTCACTGTCATGGTCTAAATAGTGACTGTGGCAGTTACTTGTTGAGGCTCTTGAGCAGACGTGGAATAGCCTTCTTCTTGAAATCTCTCACCTCCTGGAGTAAGCACACATCACAGCGCGACACAATCTGGCAAAAATCAAAGAAGACCTTATTCAAAATGTTAATTGGATAATTAACCTGTGTAGAACTGTGTAGAACAGTATATGGTACTTATGAAGACATCATGTTGCTATCAGTATTTTTTATATAATTATTTTATAGTTAAAATAAGTTAAACATCTTTTTTTAGGTTTCTCTAGTTAATTAGATGCTGTGCTTGCCCGAGAGAACAAAACTCTATTCAAACCATATCTCAATTTGTGTAGTACTGTCAAGGCTGAGGAAACATTTATTTTCTCCTGATTAGGAAGTGACAATCAGAACCATTATAAATAAATAAAAAATAAAAAAACAAACTGACTACCATTTAGATTAGGAGTAGTCTTGCTTAATAATAACTTAAAACCTGCTGTAAAATATGTCTCACCCGGGTAAGGATATTCAAAAGGATGCCATCTTCTGATTTTGAGTCACCAAAACTCTGAACATTAAAGGCACAGATTTTGAATCCATGGCATGGAGGTGGGGCAAGAACATAAATGAGGAAGAGCAGTGTAAAAGGAGGAGCCATACTGGATCTGCAGAAAGAGAGAGACTGGATCAGTCTTGCTTTGCTCTCACTTCATATTCTTCAAGTCATAGGTGATTCATTTGTCTGCTGCTTGTGGATCCTATGGAGTAATGATACTAAAGCTGAAGTTGCCCAACCAGATCATCTACTGTGTATCATGTACTCTTCATTAAAACAAACACACATTAAGAAGTAATCTTCCACTTAAAGGGGAAGAACTGTGGCTACAGTGTGATCATAGTGTGACAGACTACGTTTCATACCCGTCACCCCCCGTTCTGTCATTACTGATAAAAAATAAGAACATAATCTTTCTGACACACTCTGTCAGTCCATGTGACACTTCTGAACTTTCATGTTGCAGTTCTCAAATTAAAAAGCTGTAAAAATGTGACCATATTGCTATGTTAAAATATTCTTGCAGCAGTGAACAGAAAATGGAAAAGTACATGTTTGTAACTTTTAAACTTGCTTTTTAGGATAATGTATTCTACCACTAACGTGAAAGTTGGTTCTTGGTACTCACAAACCTTTTTTGTGATACATAAATTGTGTTTCCTTCATAAACAACAACAACAACAATAATTGTTGTTGTTATTATTATGTCCTGCTTATCCCGAAATGTTATGCCACGTCATTAATAATTTCTGTTTCCCTTTGAAAACATCATCATCATCTTTAATCTACTTCCGTTCCATTAGTGAGCCAACGGTTATCTAACGCGAGCTAAATAAATCATTATAATTGCATACAGATGTATGGACAATATAGGTGATATTGTCTATGATTTTCCGTTGACTTCAGGGCACCGGTGTAGTCAGGGGTTATTTATGTGAGAACCCTCCTCATGAGTCACTCTCCAGAGCCCCCCTGCTCTTAGCAGGCCAGTCGTCATTTCTCTCCACAAAACTGACCTGAGTGTACAGCTGACGCGGTGTAGGAGTAGTTGTGATCGAGTCTCGAATAGTCAGATCGGTGTATGTATCACTCAGTGCAAAGTTTGCAAAGAGAATATATATACTTGGACCATTTTCGAGTCCGTATCAATTCTTAAGAACCTCTTAAACTTTGCTGAAGAAGGTTCTCAGCAAACCTTCACAGTCCGTAAGTCATTATAGTGATTACTTTAGGACTCGTTACATAAAATTTGGCCTGGACATAAAGAACGACAAGGCACGGAAGTGGCTTAAAGATGATTATGATGTTTATTATTATAATTATTATTATTATTATTATTATTATTATTATTATAAATTAAATGTTCATTACAAAATTAGTACCAAGACCCCCCCCCCACCTCCCACCCGTTAGTCGTAGAGCCAGTCATCCTAACAAGCGAGTTTAAAATATATAGTCTCAAACATTCACTTCTCGTTTTGTTTTCACTGTTGGTGCGGGATTTTGAACACAGAAATAAAGCATAATAATCTTTATAAAGCTATAAGAACTACAGACACATTTCCTCTCCCAAAGTTTGAACACACAAGTATGAACATATGCGTGAGATAACAGGAAAGCGATGCAAGATTGAGTGGATATCTTTACCTCGCTGGACAGATACCTCGCTTCAGTAGTTATGAGGAAAGTTTAGGTTCCGTAAAAGCAGATCTCTTTTTCGCCGTTTCGGTGAGCCCGGATGACCCACCCTCTGAAAGAAGGGAGGGACTTGTTTCTAAAACTTCCATTGCTGTTTGTGTTTCTGCAACTGAAAACACATAAGGAGCTCGTACTAGCTGTTGATCCAGCTAATACTAATGAATATAATGACTTTGTTTAGACTTTAACGTCGTTTTCACTTCTGATAAAGTGATATTACATTATTCCTATTTTTATTCAAATGAGAGACTTGTATACGTCTCCCAAACTTGTATTTGCCTTGCCATACACCACAAGGACATGAGCCGCCTGGGCTTGTAGCTGCGACTGATGATCCGTACAAGTTGGCTAAACATATTAAACATCAAGGGTCTAGTCTTCCACTTAATTTTTTCAATCTCATTTTGTGTGTGCGTGTGTGTGTGTGTGAAATTAAAATACTAAAACCCGTTTCTGCATGTCAAAGGCGGGTGCGGCTGAGTAAATTTGATTGCTTCAGATGAAAAATACGTTGTGTACAATGCTGGATCTTCCAGTGTATTTAACTTAATCACAACTGACACGGATCTGGATTCTTAACTGTGGTTTTCTAATTGTTCCAGAACAAACCACAATTGTGACGTCGGCCTTTGTAACGTATACAGTAGAACGTCTACAACTGATACAAAGAACCGAATTATCTCTGTCCTCTCAGAGAGCCATTAGACATTTAGATTCTGATGATATAAATTAGATTTTAAATTTTGCAATTGATTACAGAAATCAATACAGAATTTTTTTTAATTACAGTCTTATTTTCTCTCTTTAAAAATATTGGTGAGTTTTTTCATGAACGCAATTAAAGCACTAAATAAAACGTAACTGTCTAGTCACATGTTAACGTGTCACTAACTTTATTTTCACAGGTTCTGGCATTCAGAGTTTCTATTCCTTGGTAATCTGTCTCATGAAAGATAGAAAATATTTGGCGACAAGATGAAAACAGAAGTGTCAACAGCTGCGAATTTTGTCACCAGCTTGCTCAGGATAACTGGGCTTCTAACTGAAGATCAACTTCTTCACTTCAGTCTCTCACTGGAAGCAGCACTCCTTGGTATGGAGATTGTTCTGTCAGTAAACTGTTTAGGGTATAAGAAACTATTAGGCGTTTATATGGTTCAAAGGGCTGATTTAAACTGAAATCTAACAATTAGTGGGTGTGACTGCAAGCAGTGTACAATTAATGTAGAAAATGTATAAAAACATGAAAATACCTATATACTGAATAAAGTCAAATGATCAGTGTATGTCCTCATAGGCTATGATATTGGTGGAATGTTTTATCTTGTTTCTTTGTTTTCAGAACACTACCATCTCCACTGGTTTCCTCAGGCTCCTTGCCGAGGGTCAGGTTACAGATGCCTCCGCATCAACCATAAAATGGACCCACTGATAGGCAAGGCTGCCAGCGCCACTGGACTCTCAAAAGAGCAACTTTTCTCTTTGCTTCCAAGTGAGCTGACACTATGGGTGGACCCTTACGAGGTGTCATATCGGATCGGTGAGGATGGGTCAACATGTATTCTGTACGAGTCCTCACCACCTCACCAGCCAAGAAGTACCACTTCAGCAGACAAAGGAACCAGCTGTAAGGGGGAATTGCAGACCAGGCAGTCAAGCCCTTCCAAAGGGTTCAGTATGATGACCATCTTAAGTTAACCAGTTGTGAAAGATTTTGTATCTGATGGCGTCACTTTGATGTAAATTCTGCCCTCTTTGGAACATTAAAGATTTTAACTGCCTAATATTCTGTTGATGGCTTTATATTATGCAGTTTATTTGATCCATTATGACAATGCAGCCTAACCCTTTTAAATATTGATAGAATACTAATGTGATATATTATAAAGTGACTGGGTAAGTCAGTGCGATTAACATAGCTCAAAGGAGAATGGCCTCTGAACACTGACGACAGTGATTTATCATCTGTATAGTAAAGAGTTTGGATCTAATTATCTAGGTACCTGTTTATGGCAGTTAGGAAAAATGAACTGTGGTTGGCAAGCTTTACCGGAACTTTCATAGTTAAAGAATTAAAGCCTACAGGCATACATTCACATAAAAGACAAACTGTAATACTGTGCTTTGGTAAAAAAATTTTCTAACAACTAACAAAAACTGGTAAAAAGTGCATTGTATGAATGTATTGGTGTAACAGTGTTTTGCTCTGCTCCCCATAAATTCCTTCCATCTGCCCTTACCATCACAACTCAACATAATAAAGAAGCTAAGTGAGTCAAAGAGACACAGCAAAAGAGAGAAAACGATAAAAAGAAACAAAGCCAAAGTAAAAAAAAAAGTCAAAGACAGGCTGACAGACGTGTTTTCCACAGCTGGAAGAACTGGAGATCTTAAGATCCAAAGCCCACTTCACATTCCATTGAAACTGAGATTTTAGTCCTGCTCCTGTTGTAAAATGAGCTGTGGAGAAGATGTGTAACAGTTTATTGTAATAGGTCTTTTGGAAATGTTTGCTACAGAAGTTCAGTTTGGCCCTGCTGGCAGTGCTCTCATCAGGCATGACTACATTCACGTTGCAGCTCAGAACAGAAGTGTTGGTATAGCATCAGGTTTACTGCTTGCTTCTTCACGAGACAAAAAAATAGCAGTATTTCTTCTTAAAGGATAATACTGTATTTGGACCTGGACTGTAGTTTACAAACTCAGCCAAAAAGCAAAAGTAACAGTATGGGATTGCATAAGAATCGCAGAAAATGTTTTTAAATTTGTTGATTTTGAAATGTGAAAATTCAAAAATACAGTGTATTTATTTATATAGATGCTTCTTGATGACTGTCAGTTCTGTTACTGTTAGGGGTGTTACCAGCAGTGTCATCCAGTCATGGTATTATAGCACGTTAGAAGAATCAGAATGCATAAATTTTACAAAATGAGATATCAAAGAAATGTAAGAAATTATATGCTTTTTTGATAATTCCTCTTTGTGTGTTGAATGTTCAGATTGTGTTGTCCTGGACCCAAAGGTTGCCCCCCCCTTCAAATTTAACTGCTTTCTGGCAATTTTCTGGAATGGGAATTGCTTTAATATGCTTTTTGGCTGGATAATCACTTTATTTAACCTACAGTCATGTATTAATGGTTGACAAACACCATGTGATACAGGACCAGTCAGTCAGCCTTTCCCTGCTCAGTTTCACATCTGTTCATGAGTTCACAGTTCCCATTATGATTCTGATCCACAGCTGCAGGAACTGCAGGGAGAGAAATATCCAGGCAGCAGCAGAAAAAAATGCATTCAATCGTTATCCTCAAGACGTCCTCTTGGTCTCTTCTGGATGTTTCTTGGCTGTTTTGTCTGTATGTTTGCTAATTAGAGTCTTTTGTCTTTTTATTCGTTTTCTGGGTGCACTCTGTGAGGTTAAGTAACAGTCCCCAGAGAGAGAGGGGAAGAGCTTTATAAAAGTCTATTTAAACAGATGTTGCCCTGTGAATTCTATTTATTTATTTTCTTCTTTAAAAGTAAAGAATATAAGGAATTTAAAATACTTTTAAACAAAGTTTTCTTCAAAATTTTCATACCTAGAGGACCTTAAGGACAGCTTGTTCTGCTAAATCTATTAGATTGTATTCTGCCAACCCCACGGGACTAGCAGAAGGGGTGAAGTTTCAGCAAGTGAAGAGGAGAGACTGGGAAAAATGAATTTTACTGGCAGGTTTTCTCAGTTTAGACAATTTATTAGTGGCATATTGCATAAGCACAAGCAAAACACGTCAACAGCTTTCATTCTCACCTTATTAGTGACATTTATCAAACAAACTCCACTATGTTGGGTAATGGAATAGTGGTTTTGGATGCTGCAGAGTAACAGGCACTACTATGTTTGCATAAAGTGACACTGATTTCATGTACAAGGTCTGGTGAACTTTAATGTTCACTGTATTGAAATAACCAGGCCAAGATTCCTGAACTAATAATGATTTCCTGTTGAACTAGCCATTCTAGCCATTCTTTATTTCCATTGCAAGTGCTCTGTTCATTCTTGACTAGATTTTTCCTTCCTAAAATGTTCTGCTCATTTTCCAAATCAAAGATTGCATCATAAGAAGATCTTTCGTTACCATAAAAATATTGTTTCTTTCATTGCACACATTTTCTATGTAATGAAATTAGTTATTTTTTATTTTAGATGCAAAACTTACTTCTAAAAAATCATCTTTGTCTAAATCAAGCAAATATGCTTTGTTTTAATTTAGTCTAAAGCAGCACACAGTGGGTTAAGAGCTGATCACAGTCTCAGTGGCTCATAGGCAACTACTCCGCAAACTGGAATCACTTTAAAAGTTTCTTCTTCAGACAGACACAGCGATACATCGCCCTTTGTCAGCCTGCGTACGCTGACGAGAGAAAGCTCTGCTTCTCCTCTCGAGAAGAGAAGATGGACCTGAGGATGTTAGTCTTCTCCTTTCTGATTGTGCCATGGATGTTCTGTTTAACAGCACAAAGTGATCGAACGGAGTCGCGAGCTACAGGGTTAGTGGGAAGAGTGGGGTTTGAAGAGCTGCGGGCTGATCATGTTTTCATGGAAGTTAAGAAACCAAAGGTAAGAGGTCTAATGTGATACTTAGTTAATACACTGTTTTTAGAGCTGCTGTTTGTGGTTGTCAGTTATTGCCAGACGTCTGTGCTGCTGTTATGTGCTGCTGACAAATGATTTACAGCCATTGAACAAAGGGGAAAAAGTCTGTTTTACAAAGAAGTTTTGTAAATTTGCAAAAAAAAAACCCAAACAACCAAAAACCTCTTATCGTTATCTTATATTAACATGTGACTAAACAATTCATACTTGATGTTCATCATATATTGCATGCAAATATCACAAATCTAGATCCAGGAATGGTATGCAGTGGAAAGTGTAATCTGTTAAATCCATAATGGGATTATATCCAACACTCACATCCAGAAGCAGTCCAGCATACTGTAGTGGATCTGAAATGAGCAACAAGTGACATTCACAATGAATTGTGAATGTATAATGCCAGAGTTGTACTGTAAATTATGGTTTGTTTTTTGTCTCTCCTGGGGATGTAACTCTCCAGAAAAAAGTTATTGTAGCCCCAGATTATGAAAGTACTGATGATGCAGATGAACAAAGACCGACAGATGACAAACAAGAAGCAGGTGATTGTTGGATTCACAAATAATTTTTTACATCAGTGCTAATGTCTAAATTTGTAGAGTTGTAAAGATTAAGTACATGATTTTCTCTCCAGATCTGCCCACTTGTTTGATGTGCGTGTGTTTGACTGGATCAGTGTACTGTGAGGAGATCACCCCAGAGATGAAAACAGTGCCAGCATTACCAAAGGAAACTGCATATCTCTATGCACGCTTCAACAAAATCACAAAAATTACCAGCAAGGACTTTGCAGACATTGGTAATGAATGTTGTGGGTGTAGCTAAAGTAAATGTGGTGTGTAATATCTGGCATCACTAAAAAAATTTTTTTTTTTCCCCCAAAAGGCTTTTTAATACTAATCCTAGGCAGTGTTTGGGAGCTTTTAAAGTTTCTAGTAGTTTTAGATGTTTTGACTGTTTTTTAACTAGAAAAATGAACAGTTGCTTTAAGAGAGGGATATAAATTAGTTCTGCATGTTATGCCTTATGACAAAGCCTCAGAAAGCTCAACAAATTCTTAAAAATACATTCCACTCTATGATCTATGGGTTTTTTTTTTCATTCTTATTTTTAATTTTTGCAGCCACATTGAAAAGGATTGACCTGACTGGCAATCTCATCTCTGAGATAGAGGATGGAGCCTTCTCCAAACTGGTCCAACTGGAGGAACTAACCTTGGCTGAGAACAGACTGGTCAAATTACCAATGCTACCTCCAAAACTCATCTCACTCAATGCCGATCATAATCAACTCAAAACAAAAGGCATCAAATCAAATGCTTTTAAGGTAATGTTTTTAAAGTAGATGAAGATGTAATTAATATTTTATGAATATCTTTGGTATCTCACAGATGTATGATTATCTCTCTTCTGTTATACACCTACTGGAGCAGAAACTCACCAAACTGGCATACCTCTACCTTGGCAACAATGAACTGGAGGCCATCCCAGTACTTCCTGAGACTCTGCGTATCGTCCATTTACATGTTTGTTTATATTTAATCATATAACATTATACACATTTATAATATGCATACCACTACTGGGTAGAGAAACGGTATAGGTTATTTGAATGAGTATAGATTATTTTAGAATTGCTGTTTAGAGGTTAGAAGATTACTCTTTCTTCTAGTTTACTTGCATACAGATCCCAAAATGACATGTCCCAATCAAAGGCTGTAATTTCATAGAGGTTCATCTATGCTGCCTAAGCAAAAGCCTTAACAAAATGTTATATCTGTACTTCTAGATCTCTTCTTGTACTTCTATGTTAGATCTACTTCTTATATCTGATTGCTCTGATTCTCTTTAAGCCAGTAGAGGTAATTAACCCTCTACTGCACACATTATTACTTCATCATATTTATTTTTAAATATCAGGTAGAAATGGTATGTTGTTAAATAATCATAAAAAATATACAAACATATCATCTGACTGTACTTTCTAGGTTACATACCCAACAAGATACAAACACTCAATTTTAGAGATACTATGCACCTAACAAAATCCATGTGCCCCCCCAGAACAATAACATCACTACCCTGACGGATGAAACATTCTGCAAGGGCAACAATACTTACTACATCAGGTACAACTTGCTGGAAGTACGCCTTGACGGGAACCCACTGATCCTGGCTCAGCATCCCAACAGCTTTATCTGTCTGAGATCTCTGCCAATCGGACACTACAAGTGAGCTGGAGAGACACAGGGGAGTCTGTCTAGAGTAACACTCCTTCTGCAAACGTCCATTTGGCAAATGTTGTTACTATGATGACATTTAGCTGTTATTCCAAACACTCTTAGTATCAGCATAAGGTTTTAAAAACTTCATTCAGAGTTTCTCCAAGTTTATATTAAGCAGTTTCAAAGGCATGTGACATATGGAAAAATATACTGTTTTCTCACCATTGATAATATGTAATCATTTTGCTACCTTTTATTTAACAGGTAAAGATAAAGATGATACAGGTAAAGATGAGTGCAAGGAACCGTGTAACATGACATAAGAAAAAGTGAAAACTCATAAATGTGGAAAAGGTGTTACGTAATGTAGCAATATTCAAATATTTTAATTGTTAAAAAATACATAATTTCCCAAAAGCCTTTTTCTGTCCATTTTGTTGCTGTTCTTTGGATAAAATATTTACATCTGCATGAACAAAAGAAGCCACTGATGCAACACCACACGAGTCTCATCTATACTCATCATTTTATTCTGCATAAATCCAAATTTGGTGAAAATACTCCTGATGTTTATTTTCGTTCTGTCTCATCAAGCACAATCAATTCCTCCTCAGCTTTCTTCTGGTACTCCCTCTCTGAGCGTTTCCTTCTGTAGACATCATCTGAAGAGAAAAACAAATATTTAATCTACAATGCTACAAGAGTTGGATTTCAGGTTACCCTCGCGTTAATTTTGGGCTACAGTGACGTGATTTAAATTTGCGAGCAGTTTTTGTAGTTAAATGTAGCTACTGTGTTTGTTCTCTATGACCGTGTAAATGCCAATATAATCTTGTATACACTTGCGCAAAAAACAGCGCACCCTTAAACGTAAAAACACAAGGTGACTCCGTAATGGATGTGCTTTCATCGCTAGCTACTTACAAAACGTCTCTCCTCCTATTCTCACGTTTATCATTACCCATTCCATAACACCACCGATGCAAAAAAATATTGGCAAAAATCTGTAAATTCCAAAGCGTTGCTTTCCTGGTACTAGACTTAAGATAGCTTTAATGTTTTTACTCTTTCTAAACATGTCTCAAAATTGGAAAAACCTCTTAACCACTTAATCGTCAATGAGGCGCTCTAGTAAAAATCACTACTCATATGGGACGAAAAGCTTTTCGCTGAATTTCAATTATGCTGTAACATCTTTATGACTTTCCCGTAGCTCCTAGACTCGCATGCAGCCAGCAGGCTGACATTGCAGAAAACATGGCGGCGTAAACGTCACGGACATCGTTCATAGGTCATTAAGGACTCTACCAAGTCTTACTTTCAGAGAAGGGGGGTACACGTTTCAGGAAAAAAGACGTATTTGTCAAACCACTGATTTTACCACTATATTTACTTTGCGTAAATATATTATTTACCACAGAACCAATCAAAGGGAGATGTGATGTATGTACTCAGACACTTTTCAACTTTCTTACTGTTCTAGTAACCTCCTGTTGTAGATTATTTATCAACTTTTTAAGGTAAGGACAAAATAAGGAAATGGGATTCTCATTTTGACATTTAGAAATTTTAATACTTCGGGTATACGTAAAAACATGCATTATATCATCACCTTGATGTTGCACATAGTGCACAATGTTTTTTAGAACATTTATCTAGACAATGACACTTTGTGGTTTCTTTTTTGCTACATGGTTGACTACAACTGAGTTTATTTGTACCAAAAGGTGTTTGTTGTATGTCTTGGAGTTTAAGAATCCTCTAGAGGACAAAAAAATTTAAACTTGTTCTAATCCTTTTCACACTACACAGAATGACCTCTAAACAAATCTGTTCTAAACAACTCAACAAGTTGCCTGATGACTCCCTTTACTTTTACGTCCTTTCCCCCTTGCCCCTTCATTTATGAGTTTGGTCACACAACAATGAAATGTTCACATCTCATATCATTGACATTAGCAGCACCCAAATGGGAAAGCTAACAGTTTTAATGCTGGCCTTAGTCAGTCTTCTACTTTGTAAGCCAACCTGCAGAAAGTCCAGTGATGCTCCACTGTGTTCTCATTGGCACGCTCACTCATATGGTGAACTCGTGTATTCCGGATTGTGAACCCTTGTTTAGTGATGTAGTCCATGAGGTGGACCCTGAGAGACACCTCTTGATGGTAGTCACATGGTCCGAATGTGAAGGACACTTGGCAGTCTCTTGTGTCCATCATATGTTTGTTCCACTTTGTAAAGCTGTTGGAAATTCCCTCCAGGAGGGAGTGAACCTTTGTTGTTATGGTCAACTGTGTGATAATGACAGCGACTGGGTTTGAGTATTTAGAGAGTTTGCGAGTACTAGAGAGCTCAACCACTTGCTCAAACGTGTCCAGAGGGTATAACGGTTTTGGGTCATTGAGGCATTGTATTAAGGGTTCAATCTGATAAAAGTCAGCTTCTTTACGCAGGAGATCCATCTCCATGAAGTCACCTGGTAGAGTGAGCTCAGATGTGCGGAGGAAATTCAATATGTAGCGGAACAGGGTTCCATCCCGGTCAATGAAGTAGTTGCCCTGAGCATCCCGTGTGGTAGGGAAGTCACCACGGAACATGGCCCCAAGCATGGAGTCAGGGTAACGCTGAAGGGTGGAGATTGAGGTGGTGTAAAGGTGACCTCCAACATTTAAGGTAATTGGGAGAGTCATCTATAAGAGGTGATGGACAAAAACGTTTAAAAAGAATACAAACACATTTTAGACTTTTTAGAATTAATAAGTCATACATTTTAGAATTTTAACTTACCCTATGCCCCCAGTCTCCATTATCCATTTGATAAGAATATCTAGATCTGTCTGGCAGAGGGAAAGTTCAGGTAAACGAGGTAACTGCAGATGCCTCTGGTAATAGATCATCTGCAAAGGGCTATAGGATGCGGTATAGCCAGTACAGAAGGAGACAAATAACATACATAAACAATTCAACCAGGGCAATTGTTTTTGTTAAGACGCTATAAACGCAAACCGAAGAAAGGGGAGAGTAAAATAAAACAACATAACTGTACATTAGTACCGCAGATCATGTTCGCTTACTAGCTAGCTAACCTAGCTATATAGCAAACCATATCTAAGCCACCAAGCTAGTTAACTAAGCCAACCTAGGTGTACGTCATGCAACGTACAAAACTAACTGTTTAAAAGGTTTACCTTTTTAACCTTTTAACTGAACGTTTTTTACATTACTAGGTAGCTAACTAACTAGCTAGCCAGCTAGCTTACTAGCTAGGTAGCATAGCTAACCATGGAAACAGCTAGGGCCCATTAAGGGTGGCTAGTACTAGTAGCTGCAGCCGTTACTAATGTTAGTTTCCTTCCAGCAACTGTGGAAATGACCACAAAAATAAATGAATGAAAGAAACATCTTTTTTCCGTACAGGTCAACGATTATACATCAACCAAGTTACCGCTAGCTTACCGACTTCCTGTGCTTGGCGTTTGAATTAAAAACACTTCAGTGGCGCCCCGGGCTGAGCATGCATCGCAGCAGCGCGTTACCATGCAGGTCAAGTGTGATGTTGTGATCCTGCAGTCAGCGCCATCACGTGATGTAACCATCACATACATGAGCTGAACCGTGAGTGTTTGAAATAGCACAACACACTCAAAGCACCTTTATGCAAGAATATTAAAATTGATATGAATAAAACAAAAGAAGACTACCAAAACTAAGTAACTGAGTCACCATATATCCTAAAAGTACACATAATATTCCACACTACATTAATACTATTTTAGTAAAAAGGGTCAAAGGGCAAATTTATTTTTACTTTTAAGTTATCATTGCCTTGTCTGGAGCAGCACACATCATAATGAAGTATGAAACAACACATGAGGGGTAGGTTAAATATTTGCAAAGTTCCAAAGTCTGTTCAGCATTTCTGTGTTGTAAGCACTGCCTGCTCTCTTCTGAGAGACAATGAACTCTAAGATGAAATGGGTGGTGCACTGTGACTGCTCCATCCCCACAGAATGGCTGCAGTTGTCCAAGAGATCCACATGACAACCTCAGCAAGCACAGATGCTCCAGAAAAATCAACAACCTACACGTCAATAAAAGCAGGGTTGCGGGTTATATTGTTTTAGTAACATAAATAAAAGTAACATTTCTGACTCAGTTATCTACTGAACTGTTCAAAACAGCTACATTCATATAGCTACATACCTGGTTGCACAGGCTCTTTCTGTGCATGTATACCTGGTTTTATTCAGCCCAGATGACTTGTAAAGGGGTGGTTAATAGGTGCAAGCGTTCATGTAAGGCAAATTTCAACTTCTGCCCAATAACTTCCATAAAAACTACAGAACATTAAAATATTAGCACGGTAATATACTTATAACAAGTTGTAATTATGCAAATAAACACACACACAGTATCTCCTCACATTTTTGTAAGTATTTTATTATATATTTTCATGGGACAACACTGAAGATATGATACTTTGATACAGTGAAACAATGTAGTTAGTGTACAGCTTGTATAACAGTGTAAATTTTCTGTGCCCTCAAAATAATTCAACACACAGCCATTAATGTCAAAACTGCTGCCAACGAAAGTGAGTACACCCCTAAGTGAAAATGGACAAATTGTGCCCAAAGTGTCAATATTCTGCGTGGACATTTTCTAGCACTGCCTTAACTCTGACCTTTGTGATCAAAGCCATTGTGTGGAATTTGTACATCCACCAATCCCTAGAGAATCTGAAAATATAGCAAAAAGTCACACAGTGGACACTTTGGAAATCCAAAGCAAACTTAATGAAATGCACAACCTTAGCCAACACAAAAAAGTAAGAATAAATCAAAGTAAACACACACAAAAAATGCATCTCCTCTGATGTGGTTGAGATGGGGGGGGGGGGCGTGGAGTGTACTCACTGCCCTTGAGCTCACACAGTGGGTTGGCAAACTGGGTCCTGCAAGGGCACTTTAGACCTGGAGTGCTAGGATGAGTATATGAAGTAAGGGTTATGGTGGGGTGATACAACTCTCTTACCCTGGTATACAGTATCATTATGGATTAATTGCACAGAGAAAAGCATATCAGTTTTATGTGTATTGTTGATCTATACTGTATGTTTATAGAACATTTCCTAAGCCACATGAGGGTGAGTAACTCTATTCAATTCATAAGCCATGTATTACATTTTATGTCACAAAGTTTCGACTAACCAGTGGGACAGATGAGCATTAAAGTACAGTGTCAAAGGGAGAGCAGGTTACATATACTCCCACTGAGGCGCCCGCTAAATGGTTTTCTGTTCAGCTGAACGGTTTCTACAAACTTTTCATAGATTTCATGCATTTTAGATTCACTGTCTTGTGAAACCATATGAGCACCTATAGCAGTGTTTCCCAACCCAGTCCTCAGGGCACACTAGACAGTTCCGCATATTTACTCTGGTTTCCAACACATTAGGGTTAGAGCAAAAACACAGAATTATATGGGCCGCTACAAGGACTCGGCTGGGAAACACTGCTATATATTAATAGTATTAATTCATAGTATAGGTATATACAGTATCTCACAAAAGTGTATACACCTCACATTTTTGTAAACATTTTATTCTATGATACAGATATGCAGATATGACACTTTGATACAGTGTAAAATAGTCAGTGTACAGCTTGTATAACAGTGTAAATTTGCTCAGCCCTCAAAATAACTAATATCTAAACTGCTGTGAGGATGACACCCCTACATGAAAATGGCCAAATTATGTTTATTGCACCATTTTCATGGTCTTTGATACCACAGCGAAGAAGCACTTGAAATGTGTGTACAGGATGCACCTTAAGACGTCATGCAGCAAGAGACCCTCTGTAAGGTGTTACTGGATTGGCTGTAAAGATATATCATATCTTGAATAAATGAGAACAAAGTTGCAGTGAAAAAACACACCTCCATAATATACAGGAGAAAAGAAGCATGTAAAGACTTATTTACCAGTAATAAACATTAACAACATAAAGGATGTGCTAGCAGGTAACGTCAGCACATCCAGACCCATGGCAGTGAAGCCTCTGCTTGCAGTCAGTGAGTTCTGGGCCAGTGAAACTCAGTGCAGTTAGTAGAACGAACACTACCAGGAAGATGTTCAGACTTGTGTTATGTAAGGGCAATGTGTACAGGAAGGTTAAACACCACACATCTTTTTTTTATGAGAACACAAGTACTTGCAATCAGACTACAGTGAGACACACAGTAAAAATGATTATGAGTTCTCATAATTAACAGTGTTTATACTTAGCATGACGTCACGGTCAGTCAAATAAAATTACAATTAATAAAAGGAAAAAGGTAAAGAGGAAATGATGCTTAAATACTTTTGCTGCAACACAATTCACTCACTCAAACTTTGTTTAAAAAATGAATGTTTTATTCACTGCACAGTGAATTATGAACGTACTTATTTGTATTATTCCTAGACAGATTTGATTTGGATTTAGTCTGAGCTGTTATCAGCAGAATGTCAGAATGGTTTCTTGGTTCCTCAACCCTCTGGATGTATGACTTCTTACCATGATGTCAGGCGATGAGCTGAACCCACTGGAGACAAATGTGCGCAGCTGTCTTTGGTGTCATTCTCAAAGAAACACATTTTAATTGATTTAGTTCAGAACAATTCAGTTGGGAAAATGTTTAAACTTCACAGTCTTTTATTGTGTTAAATATTTAAGCAATGGTAAATGATGAGATTCATTCACACACAGATCATCTAATATATTTTTGTAAACAATATTATGTATATCAATGTACTAATAATTATCATATGGATTCAGCTACTCAGTGTTTATGTCTGTGATTTTTTTTTATTAACAGCAGCATATATTTTTTTATTTAAAATGAATTACACCATATGAAATCACACCATATCAAGATACTATGACTGCATTTACAATGCAAGGCCTGCAGATAACCTGAAAGTAAAGTAAATAAACATTATGTCCCAAGTCAATGTCATTACACATTATAACCCTCAGTGTTTTAGACTAACCCCCATACCTTGCATAGTACAGCAGAAAAAAAGATTATTTTCCAAAAGAATTTCCAAGATCACTTCTGACTTCTGCACAAAACTCAAAGTAATGAAGGTATTCACATACTTTTGTGGAGAAAATCTTCATTCTCACTGTAAATATGTTTTAGCTTTAATAGCAGTAACTACACAGTAATCTTTTGTTAGATTAAATTATCCAGTATTACATACACACATAATTCTGACCTAACCTCCTTTTTTAAATGCCATGGTTTAGTCCACCAACTTAAATTATATTTTTCAATTCATGGCTCATACAAATATGCTTGCAGAGCTTTAAGGCACATTCTTGATGCAAAACCTGAGAAGAATCCAAATTCCACCCAGCATAAACTCAGTTCACTTTCTAGAGGCATGCAGCTCACACAGGTGATGAAGGACCTCTGCTCAAAAAAATCCTGTTTCACTGGAAACCTTGTGAACTACACTGAAATATTTTAACCACATGCAGTACAAAAGTAGGGCATGCATAGACTGATTTGTGTGTTCAAGCGTGTGTTCATCGTGAGGAGCTTCTGGTAGTAACTGATGCTGTTTCTCATTAGCCTCTGCACAGACGGGGGCTCACTGGAAAGAAATGTCAAAACCCCTGCCATGATTCACATTTCACTTTTATTCTCTTAATCCGTTCAAATATGCTAAAGTACTGCTCCTATAACAGTCATACCCCAGTACATGAAGAAAATTCATTTGTAAAGGAATTTGGTAATAAGAATGCTAGTTGTAATCTTTAACATGGGACATGCTTATCAGAGGATTTCGCCTATACCTTGTAGGGTCATGAACAAGCAGATGGACATTCAGCAGAATTCATTCTCTACCTCCTCAGCATGAATGTCCAGGGCCGTATGATAATATAATGATCTTATCTACTCTTTTACTTGTTCCACTTACATTGAGCAAACCTGTGTCCTCCTCTACAATGCATAGAACAATTGCTGTGGCTTTTTCTTACTTGTGATGTCAGCTTTGAGCGAGCTACCATTGACGTCCATGCTCTTACACTGACGTCCATGCTCTTACACTGACGTCCATGCTCTTACACTGACGTCCATGCTCTTACATTGACGTCCATGCTCTTACATTGATGTCCATGCTCTTACATTGACGTCCATGCTCTTACACTGACGTCCATGCTCTTACACTGATGTCCATGCTCTTACATTGATGTCCATGCTCTTACATTGATGTCCATGCTCTTACATTGACGTCCATGCTCTTACATTGACGTCCATGCTCTTACACTGATGTCCATGCTCTTACATTGACGTCCATGCTCTTACACTGACGTCCATGCTCTTACACTGACGTCCATGCTCTTACATTGACGTCCATGCCCTTACGCTGGATCCTATAATCGCCAGACACGTCACAGTGCAGGAGCCAAGCAGCACACTTCTGGTCTGGTCGCTTCCTCAACTGTGAGGTCTAATTTCCCTGTGGACACGACAAAGCCTCTGTGTATCATACTGTAGCTCTCTTGTAATGCCACCTGGTGGCTAAATATGATAATTGTCCATTGCTGCTCCTGTGAAACAGAATTATAATTTCACATACACCCAGAAACCTGATTTTCTTTAGGATTAACAGGGTGTTATGGCACCTGTTTAAAGTTCCTATATAGTTAATATAATAATATAAGAGTGAATTAAAGTCAGACACTTGTCTGGTGCTGAATGCTTAGGGTAAATGTTTATGGTAAAACAGCTGCCAGCCATTTAAGAGATGTCAATTAATTCAAAATGTAAACATGGAAAGTTTTACCACTCTGCATATCATTGTCCAAGGCTTAAACTGGATGAAGATGAAATATTCTCTCATAGTCTTCCCTACTAAATACATTTTCATACTTCACCATTAAGTAGTAAAAACTTTGCACACAGGCAAAGAAAACCACAGAATAAGTTCCATCATCATTGTCTGATACACTGAGACACTTGACTGTACCTAAAACACAAAAAAGTATTAAGGAGAAAAACCCACATTTTATTGATTTACCTCTACTAGAAAACAGAGTAAAACACGACGAAGAGCTTCTTTCTCCCTATCAGTTTTCACCACAGTCATAGAATCTGAAATTTCTCTAGGGTTACTACTAATAGTGGACTTTCAAGGAATGTTAGCATGTTTCCTGCCTCCAAACCAGGTCCCTACTCAGCCACCTTATTCTAAGGTCCTATCCATCACATATTCCAAGGTCCTATCCGTCACATATTATAAGGTCCTATCCGTCACATATTCCAAGGTCCTATCCGTCACATATTATAAGGTCCTATCCGTCACATATTCCAAGGTCCTATCCGTCACATATTATAAGGTCCTATCCATCACATATTCCAAGGTCCTATCCATCACATATTCCAAGGTCATATCCGTCCCAGTCCTTTTTAGCATTCACAGTAGGCAGTCCATGGACCCTTAAAAAGCTGTACCTGAGTGCTTTTAATAAAATTTTAATCTGATAAATAGCCTTCAGTTGATTCTTTTTCAGTCAGAGAGGCAGTGTACTTTATCTGCAGTATGAATCATCCTTAGCATATTTAACCTTCTCATTCTCTTTAACTTCATGCTGTTACATGAGACCTGCCACCACACAAACAGATTGAATTCAAGTTTGTTTAGAATAAATAAAAAAACCTTGAATATCCAAAATTGTTCAAAAGCTGACAGATTTCACCATCTGGGCTCAGAATGGATATATCATGTGATATAACATGTGGTATAACATGTGATGCATCTCCTGACGTGTTGCAGTCTGTTGGGAAAGGGTGGGACAACACCATTGACCTCGGTCTCTTCAGATGGAAGTACTTGCAACTCTAAATAATTTTGTAATGCAAATAACGTGCTTCCATTTAAATTTTGCTGCAGATTATCTCTAAGGTGAAACGTAATATATAAGATGGTACTTTTTTCTGTCAGTATCAGATGTAGGCAGGGACTGAATGAAATGAATGTTTCTGCTCATATGGTGGAGATAGTCTTCATACCTGCAGTATTTGTCTTCTCTCAGGCTTTACAAGCAGTGAGTGAGGTTTCTCTGTAAAACAAGGCAAAGCAAAAATAACTGATATAGCACATTTAACACAACCACGGTTGGCCAAAGCGCTGTATGAGCCTATTATTAAAATAATGATAAGATAAATCAGACACCCATCATAGCAGCAACAGCTAAATGTTAAAACATCAGTTTCAGCCAGCATTAAAGTACAAGGGCGCAAGAAGACCAAGCATTGCTGTAAGAAATCTGTGGATTAGAATGTGTAGGTTGGAATCTGTAAAGTAATTGTGGGAGTATACTATAGAGTATTTGTAGAATATACTGTAGAGTATTTTATTTATACCTGAGTGAACAAGAAAAATGGGAGAACAATCCATGCACTACAATATTTGTAAATGCTGAAAGAGTAATTTGGCATGTACTGAAGATGCTCTGACAGTTAAAACAGATTATGGCCAAAGCTTCTAGAATTCCTCACTTGCTGCAGTCAGTAGTGGAAAATGTCTTTGAGGACACATCCCTCTCTCCAGGCTCAGCCCAGTCAGTTTTATGCTTGCGGTTTCCTCTGTGGGAAACACTTGAAACCCAATGAACCTGTAAAGTAATATGTGAAATAAACCAGGTACATTAATTCAATATTAAAAAGGAAAAGCCTAGTAATGTGTGTCTTATTTTGTTAACTGTAATTCCTGCTTCACTTGCAAAAGGAACACACAGGTGCGACCAATTTAGTCACCCAGTTATTCACCGGGCTTGAGGCTCCACCCTGCAGGCAGTGCTTGGCCACACCCCCTCCACCACACATACCTTCTGGAGCTATCATGGCTTTAGGCGTTTCTTGTTGTGCTGTGGTATGTTATAAACATCTGGAGACTGTGAGCACAAATCCCTATCCAATTTTGCATATGCCATCTGGACATTTCTAAAAACTAGTTAAACACAGTGCCTAAGGGGATTTTCTATTGAAACTAAAACTACACATCTAACTAGACATCATTTGCTCAAAATGTCACTATACATTTATTCAGCTTCTTTAGTGTATTGATCAGCACATATTTGGTCTACATAGCTCCTGTCTTCCCTACCAAAAGCATCTCCTCATCACTTTATTATTAAACAATGACTACCCTCTGAGTAAGGGTGCAAGTTCTATTTCAAGTCTTACTCACCTCCATCATCTCAGCTGAACCTACAGCAACCAAAGAGTTGCTTTCACAACAGTAGAGAAAACATGCAGTCATCTTGTTGTTAATGAAGCAAGATGAGGGTGCTTCAATGTCCCCACCATCAGGATTTATGTTGCCAACAGTCTCTGGAGCCACTGAACGTTTGAGGAGTTCTAGCACAGAGTGTGCCTTCCCAAGCTGATCCTGATATCTGCCTCTGACTCCCACCTGAGCTGAGCTGAGGGTGGTGCTACATTCCACCATGACTGGGCAGAATTTAACATGCTTGAAGGTACACACACCATTGACTGTGAACTTTAAATCTAACACTTGATTAATTTGAGCATGCATATCAGAAGCAGTTCTGAATAAGAATTTTCCCTGACCTGGCCAATATAGTATTGTCTACAAAGGTCTTTAAAGACAATAAAGGTCTTCCACAGAACAAGATTAGTTCAATGGGAAAATGCCATCTCCTTTATCTTTATGTTTTCTTCTATGTCAGACATGTTGAATGCAAATCAATTGTAAATGCAACACACCACCACATGAATGTCTGTACTTTGTCTATAATGTCTATAAGAACAGTCAAGAACAGTATCCTCAGATATACTCACCAGGACAGTCTAAACACAAACAGTGCTGTAACTCCAAAATAATAAAATAAAATGTCCTTGTTGCAGCAAACTTACCATTTTATCCAAGTATGTGGCTACAGTCTAATAATTTGACCCCAACTGTTCTAGTACTTATGTAATCTGTTGTCTTCAAAGTTGGAAAATATATTTAACCTTGGGAGTCCCTGATGTATAGCTGGATTTATAGAAGACCATCTGCTTTACCTACTGAAAGTCCTACTCCTTAGTGTGTTTTACTGTCAGTGAGTGTGGGCCACCTATGGTTCTGAAATAGATATCATTATAGTTAACACTGAGAGGTATCGCCACTGTACCTGCAAAGATCAAGAGAGGAAAGATTGTAAAGGAGAAAGATTGCAGCTGTCCACTGATTAGCTGACAGTATGTTTAAGGAGCACAGAGTAGTGTTAGGGTATGTTCTCAATAGGTTCTGGTGTCTGAACAAAAGAAAACAAAAACAAAAAAAACAGATTTCTTTCTCGACTTTGGTACCTTTCCAGTGTCACTGCAGTCATTTGGTAAAATGCGGAGGAATTTTAGCACAGATCCCAGACTACAAGCCAGAGGCCAAAGGGTGGGGTCCCACTCTGGGGTCGACACACATAAGGTAAGACCTGATAGAAGACCTCAGATCCAAGGGTCTAGGAAGACTACAGCAGCCCTTTACTCTCTGTATCTCTTTATTATAAGCCATCTAGTACTCTATCATTGCCCATGGAATACTATTAATCACATCATAACTCTTACCAGTATCTATTTCATATCTATTGTTTGATTCCTAGTGACCAAATTTACAGATGAGGGGAGCAGGAGAGATCATTACCAAGGGTTAGTTACTTATGTGCACAATTAACTGTTAACTCTGAAGTCTCCAGCCGAACTCAAATATACATGAACAAATTGTTTTTCCCTCCCTGTAGAGTGGTTCTTTCAAGATTTTGCTATCTAAAATTAGATAGAACAGTGACTCGTGCCTTATGAAGATCTAACCCACTGAAGCTGTGAAGTATGCTTTATACATATGATAATCAGGATTTAGAACGGTTGTTTTTAAATTAAGTAAAGCGCCTAGAAAAAAAAATGTTTTAGCCCAGAAAGGGTAACAGTTCATCTATAAATGCAGTATTTTATTTTAGCCCCCCCCCCCCCCGAGGTTTAATTAGCATAATATGCAGAGATAATATTCGCATAATATGCAGATCCCAGACTGCAGGTCTGGGATCTGCATATTATATGCTAATTTTCTAGGCGTAGGTTTTGCCCAGAAATATTCGCCTTACCTCTGTATCCTTGAGCACTGATATGTTTTTGTCCTCAGCAGGATTCTGTAGTATGTAGACCTTAACAGAACTGAAGCCATATTGTCCAGAGTGCCATTAAAAAGGCACTGTAGTCTGCAGTATGAGTCATCCTACACATACATGGCCTTCCTCCACAGTAGGAGAGTAATTCACCGTCCATAACCATTTCTTTTGTCTTTGACCTTTATCAGCTCAGTCACACCTAACCATTCATAACAGGACAAAATTAATAGCCCCCAGATCAGGCAGTTTTTCAGTATTGGTGCTGTTTGTGCATGTTTGTGAATTTGGGCACAAATTCCTCTTTGCAAATCCACTCCAGATGTTTCTGCATTTCCCTCAAATGTCTTTCATAGTACACTACAGTTTACCTGAATGTTTGGAATACTTCAGCATCAGAATTTGGCTAAATAATGAAGCCTCTCAGAGATGAATGAAGGGCTCTTTGAGAAAATGTGTTGAAATAAGGTGTGTTCAGAACACATGAATGCTCTGGAATGATCTTCCTTCCATAGATATTGTTAACCTTACACTGACCTTCTAAAGGAGAGCTGTTACACATCATAGTCTCTGTGTTTCTCCATTTGATATTACAGTTCCTCTTACAAATGTAGAGGAATTTATGATCTTTGACATTCTATCTGTGCTAGAGATAAGGCAGAGATGGGCAAAAATTGGGTTTATGTTAAATATATTGGGCTGTCTAGTACAACTTTACAGAAAGACAACGATGGTTTATTCCAATTGCACAGTGAGCAGGTAGGACATGACATAGGTGCCCTTTTCATTGCCCTTACACTGTAGTGAAACCCAACCGAGACCCTTAGTCACGATGGTACGTCCATTATCTGTTTCTCTTGTGACTATGGCAAGTTCTGACTGTTCTTATTTTTAAGGATTCATATGAGAGCACCTCACATCCCCTTTGTACCTACATTTCCAGGCTACATATTTACCTTAATGTAGCTACGCACAGCCATACTGAACCCATCAGAGTTGATTTATAGTATATTAGTTTATAACATCATTTCACTTGATCCTCCCTGAATTGCCCCTTTTTATCAGACTTGCAGTACAATCCTGTAAACAGACTGTATATTGTTTTATAACAAAGCACTATCATGCCACCTCCATGATTTCATCACAACTGCATTTTCTTTAGAGGTTCTAGTTTAAGTCCCAATTGCAACACCATGAAAGTCTGGAAACATTTTTTCCAACAGCAATTCTGTGCAACAAATGATCTAATAAACAACCTTCTAGCCAGTAAGCTGCAACTGCTAATTTGTTATTAAGACAGCTTTAGTGCCTCCTTCTGTAATAAAGTGGATGGCAAAAAATACTAGAAAAGCAAAAATGAAATAAATTATGTATATAAAGATAACAAACAAAGCAAGAAGTCTTTCTTCAATTTTTCGAGCTCTTAAATGTAAGGGGGCGGTCGGACCAGACAGGGATTGTAACCCTGGTGAGTAGCATCCCTAGACCGACACAGAAGGACATGTCCAGGAGCACTAGGAGTCAAACCTGGGTCTGCACTAGACCAGAGATCATGACCCCAACCACTTGGACCAGTAGGAGGTGAGTTGGTTGACCGGAGGAGACAGGGAGACAAACAACTGAAAAGGGCTGAGGGTAACTTCCCCCAGAAAGCACAACTTCTGACAAACAAGAGGATAGACGGTCCCTCAGGGAAACAGGAAAACGAGACACTGGAGAGCCGGCGAGGCGATCGGCAATACTAATCTCATTACCATTACCATTATTAGCAAGTCAAAACAAGCATTAGACACACCAAGACTGAGCTTTGTGAAGAGGTGTCTGAGGAGGAACAGGATAACAAGCCCTCGTAGCCTCAAAGTTCTTCCATTTTGATGAAGCTCTTAATGGTCCCTTGTACTCTGCTCTCATTAAGCATGCTAACACATTAAAACCTGCAAATGTGATAATCTCTTTATTTATTCACACAGTGTACATTCACTTATTCCCCAGCAGTGGGTGTTTAAGAGCAGCTTGCAGTGCCAGCCTCTTCAGAAACACATGGAGCTTTAAGCAGTCACCATCCACCATTTGTGTCTAAACATATATGAAACCAACCACAATACAATGTGTAAAACACACTAACACATTTTATCAATGGTGAGACCTTTTACATGTTCTCACATGGTAACCCAGCCCTGTGTTGCATGTTTCATTTACTGACACAAACCAAAAATCCTGTCCCATTTTAACAATGAAGCACCGCTAATGGTGGCAGATGGACCTGAACGATTTTGAGCAATTCTGTGATGATTCACCACGACATCAGACGTTGAAATCCCTGCCTATTATGCAAATAAAACCTCGGGGGGAAAAGGAGCTAAAATAAGATGCTACATTTAAAGATGAACTGTTACCTTTTCTGGGCTAAAACATTTTTTTCTAAGCGCTTTTATCTAAGCGCATTTTTTCTAACATCATTTTTTAAGCGCTTTACTTAATATAAAAACAACCGTCCTAAATCCTGATTATCATATGTATAAAGCGTACTTCACAGCTTCGGTGGGTTAGATCTTCATAAGGCACGAGTCACTGTTCTATCTAATTTTAGTCTGAGAATCTTGAAAGAACCACTCTACAGGGAAGGAAAAATCATTAGCACAACCCAGCCAGAAAATACAATCAGTTAACAGCTAATAGTTACTGGTTACCAGTTTAGACCACTGATGAAAAAAAATGTTTTCATGTCCAGGTGTATTTGAGTTAAGCAGGAGACATCAGAGTTAACAGTTAATTGTCCACATAAGTAACTGACCCTTGGTAATGATCTCTTCTGCTCCCCTCATCTGTAAATTTGGTCACTGGGAATCAAACAAAGCTGTTGTTATATTGTTGACATAGATACTGGTAAGAGTTATGATGTGATTAATAGTATTCCATGGGCAATAATAGAGTACTAGATGGCTTATAATAAAGAGATACAGAGAGTAAAGGGCTGCTGTAGTCTTCCTAGACCCTTGGATCTGAGGTCTTCTATCAGATCTTACCTTATGTGTGTCGACCCCAGAGTGAGACCCCACCCTTTGGCCTCTGGCCTCTGGCCAGGTTGTAGTCCTTTTCTAGTGGCCTGGCATTCTTTATTCTTAGCAAATGAACTGCAGCAAAGGGACTAAATAGCAAAACCAATCTGCAGAAGATTGAAATAAAGTTTAAAAGCAGCTAAATGAACAGAGGTATAACAAGGCTGTTCTGGAATCAAGGGCTCTAATCACAAATCTAATCAAGGGGAAAAGGCAGCCAGTACATGGCCTCTGGAAACTAAAATGAACAGTACAGAAGAAGCCTAATGTGTCTTTGGCTTGAATGGTCCTGTTTCAGTCTGGCTTTGGGGGAAAATGAGCAGCTGGTCATAAGTGATCATTCACCCACTCCACAGTCAAGCATCTTTTCTGGATCATTGAGCTACACAGGTAGTAACAGGACATTGTGTGGCTATTTTGACTGTGTTCAGCAAAAGTAAATACAAAACATGTATTTAGTATTGCATTGCACTGGTACACCGTGCCATTTACCAGCCTGCTGCCTGCCCTCCCTTGTGTTAGTCACTATCTGGAACACATCCCAGCTCTGCAAGTCTAGACACAATCCCCAACACATGCAAATCGTCACGCGTGGGGAGGGAGTAAGATCACAACTTTTATTACGTTTAACTCTATTATGCACAAATCTTCTTCCAAATCAAGTTAACTACAGTAGATCACCATCTTTTAGCATATTAGATTTACCTGAAGCAAGACATGAACTCCCAGTGTTTTGCCATCCTGCTAGTCCTGTCTGAAGCTAGTGATGAGTAACTCAGGGATTTTGCTTTGGATCCAGCCCAGCAGTCTCATCTCAGGGGTGCGCCTTGTGCAAAGGATGTTTGTGATCATGTACTAAACTTATGACATGAAAAACTTGTATTTGCTTTTGGACAGATTAATTATCCATATGTCTTTGAGCTGAAGTGGTTTTCTTAGAAAACTCAGTTATTTTGTCATTTATTGAAACGCATAACTGGAGACAAACTAATTTAAACTGCTCCCTCCATATATAGATTTCACACCAGTGTCCACAAAGAAAGAATTCTGACTTTTTATTATAATCAGACTTAATCAAAACATATCAAGTATGTAAAGTCTGAGCCTTTTAAGTTATCAGGAAACAGCTAAATGAGAGACAGCTGTGAAGCCCTGTGATCTGTGAAGACTTCTGTTTTCTCAAAAGCCTCTGTACAACTTGATTTTTTTTAGTGTTTATATCTTTTTTGACCCTTTCTGTAACATGCTGCCTAAGTGTGGGACACACATGATACGTCCTGAATATGTTGTCTCGTAAGGAACGGAATAAGAATAACTTTGTGTGGATGGTTTTAAACCACAATGTAACACTTGTATTTTAAAAAGAACATGGCTGACAACTGTGTTTTAATGTGCATCATCTTCACTTAACTTACAGCATCCCCTTCCTTAAACTATAATAAACATCTACAAATGATTTTTCAGACATGTACACATTTAAGTGAAGGCTCAGTGGTCCATGATTAAAACACAACTTTATTTACTAGGATACTGAAATGTAACTGTTATTCTTTAGTCATGTGACTAACATCAAAAGAGGCATACAGTACTGTGCCACAGTCTTAGGCCACTAATAGATTTGTTGTTTTAGGAATGGTGTAATGACCATATATAATTATTTCTCATTTTTCTCATATTTAGGAAAATACATGAAATTAAAAGTGTTATATTTAGTGTTACCTCCCTTGGTACTAAGCACATCAGAAACTCTTGGGGAGACCATTCTGATGTTTTCTGAAGTAATCTGGAATATTATACCTGGCTATTATATTATACAAATTTATATTATACAAATTTCCTGTATTTTCTGATTGTACTCAAATAATAAACAGACAGAGAAATAATTATATATGGTCATTATACCATTGGTATATAATAATTATATATGGTCATTATACCATTGGTATATAATAATTATATATGGTCATTATACCATTGGTAAAACAACCAATGGTATGTTTTTAATTGTGGCTCTAAGATTTTTGCACAGTACAGATTTAATGGTTTAATTAGAGACTGTGATTTTAGAGATTTTAGAAATGTATTGCCTCATTGAAAAAAAGACTTTCATTTCATTATTGTCTGTCATTTATCACAGGTGCAGGACAAGGGTGTATTACTGCCATATCATGTGGTGTGTGCAACCAATCAGATTTGCTCGTATGGAAGCTTAGACTTCATCTTAATGAGAAACAACATACAAGATTATTGGCAACACCACACACCTCAGACACCATACAGCCACATGATTCATGGAAATTAGTTTACTTTCCTTTAAAGTGACATCCAGTGTAGCTTCAGATGCTAACAATACAAACACTATGAAATACAGCATGTATGTTTACACCACCTTCACGTTAAACTTCTCAAATAACGTTCTTACTCTTCAGCGATTTATCTATAAAAAAAATTGGTTATCAATTAATAGTGCACACACACACACACACATCTGATTTGGTGATAATTACTTGTCATATAACCTTTGTCACTATGGTTTAAATGTTTAATTGTGTGTAAACATTCACCAGGACAAATTCTTTGAATGTGCAAATACACTATTAAACCAATTATGATTCCAACCCAGAGAACTGAACCACATTCTAAGAAAAAGGTGCTGTTAACAATAAATAACCAAGCATAGGAAAATTCCAATATTTGTTTTATATTTTATTAATTTTATTTATGCAAGAAGCAAACAACTGCTTTTCAGTAAATCTGTACAAGAAACAAAACATATATATATATTAATCGCTCTATTAAGGGTCTCTTTGAGACAAGCTCTCAGTTTTGATTGTTAATGCTTTAAAGCCATAGAACAATGATGTAGAGTGCATAGAGGTTAACTTTATTACTCAACGTATTCAGAAATTTCTACTGAGGTCAGAATTGGCAACTGCACAGACACTACAAGTTACAGAAGTCAGTGCAATCCCAAAGCCTGAATATGAACATGAAACTGAATACGAATCAAATGCGAGTAGTTTTGTTTTATTATTGCTTTTACTGCAGTGAACTGTTGTAAGCAAGCCGAGTAACTCCATGGTAGCAACCGACCCTGGTGAAGTGAACGTGGATAAATTGAGAGACCTTAAGATGAACAAGAGGTCAATAAGGCAAATAACTACAGTACATATTTGTTTGGTTAATAAAACAAATACCAGCCTTTTGCAGGAAGGAGATGGTAGCAATATGACTGACACATAAAATCCCCCGACTGTTCCTGCTTTTACAGTAAGAGCCACTGTTTAGGACTGGATCATGTATGGATCCGATACCTTTATATACTTAATCTATGCCCCTCAGAATTGAGTAATTACAGTTACAAGTTGCACACTTAGGGACTTCTTAGGCTGAAAGGGCAAAATGTCTGTACGTTGTTGAAAACGAATGCGTATGTGCATGTGTTTACTGGTGCCAGATGCTCAAGTTGAGGTCTTCATCAGCACATAGGCGGTCACAGCAACTGTTACTGCGGCGACAGGCATCCATCTGATCCACTTTTCCTGAAACGGCAAAGACGAAACATTCGTGACACTACAGTCAGAATTCTTTCACCCGTCGGAGCACGTTCACACACGAAGACACAAAGGAACAGTGAAAGAAGGTTAGGAGTGATGAGAACAGGACACTGACGGGCGGAGCACGTATAGAGGCAGAACACAAGAAAAAGCAGAGATGGTTATTAGCCGCGAGCTGGGCGGTCTACGAGGAAAGAGGGGTTTTTTTTTGTCAGAGAAGCGTGTTAACATGGCAGGAGGTCAAGGAAGCTGATGTCAATGGGTTATGAGGACCTGGACGAAGACAACAGGAGCGTTTTTACAATGGTCTTAGTCTGCAGAAGATGGCAGAAGCAGAAGCAGAAGGACAAGGTATGACAGAAGCACTGGGTACCTTTCTACCACAATGGGCCGAAGCACCAATACAGCAAAGCCAGGACAAGGCCGATGACTACGGCTAGGATGGGCGGCAATAAAGACAGCTAAAGGAGGGAAGGGACATTACAGAAATCAACCTGGGAAGACTGACTGTGAGCGACTGGATATGCAAAAGATGTGCTGAGGGCTTCCCTGGAGAGAAAGAGCTACTCTCTCTCAAAGATAAATATCATGGCTGTGAGTGTGGACAATGTAAACTTCTGCAACAAGGGAACTGAAATCAAAAATCAAGCCAGAGAAAACTGGCATCAAGGCTAAACAGTCCTCAATGGCACCAGTGAAGTTCAGGGGCAGAACTTCTACTGCAGTAGAGTCAGTTTGTGATCTCTCCTCTTAAACTGGCCCTGGTGTCAAAACACTCTACAGTGTGCTGAGACACTGGAAATCTCACCTGGCGGCCCTTCTCCTGTAGGGCCTTCAGGCTGCCCTGGCACTGTTGCAGCTCCTGGCTGAGGGAGTGCTTCTCCTGCTCCACACGCTCATACTTCTCCCTCAGATCAGCCATCTCTGCCTGTGTCTCCTCATACTGAGAGAGAGAGAGAGAGAGAGAGAGAGAGAGAGAGAGAGAGAGAGAGAGAGAGAGAGAGGCACAAACCTAGTTAGGAAAGCAAGTACATTTTTGAAATCACATGTCCTGCTCTGGAGCTTCACACCAGAAGCTCTGCTCTCACCTCTTTCTGCAGCTCTTTGGTCCTGCTGTGGCTGTGTTCCAGCTGGCCGGTGTCTCTCTGGTGCTCGTCCTGAAGGGCGCTCAGCCTCTGGCCCAGCTCGACCTGCGTCTTCTCCAACACCTGCACCGTGCTGCTCAGAGTCCCCCTCTCCTTCTTGCAGCTGCATGGGTCACAGACAGTGCCAGGACCACACAGGGTGTGGGCGTTATGGCTGCAGAGCACCACACAGTGAACTCAGTCAACTAGTTTTCCTCTTGGGAATTAATCATTTTAGAGTGACTGAGTGAGTCAGCAGTAGGGACTCACTTATCATCTATTCTGACATGTAGAGCAGAGGTATACAACAATGGACTCATTCAGAACAGTGCAAGGCTGCACACTTTAGTTTTTATGAAAGACATGCATAAATCTAGGTTTCTGATTGGTTCACAGAGGGCAGACCTGTCCAGCTCCACCTCCAGCTGCCGGACTTTCCTGAGGAGCTGCTCCCTCTCGGAGCTCAGGGCGGAGCACTCGCTCCGCATGCTGCTCTTCTCCTGCCGCTGCTGCTCGGTCAGCTGCTCCCGCTCAGACCGGAGGGACGCGCACTCCCTCTGCAGGCCCTCGTAGTCCCGCCGGAGCTTCTCCAGATCACTCGCTACATCACAACGTTTACAAGGAAATACACACGTGCAGGGGAAAAAAATGGGTAAATTAATTCAAGCAAGTCCACATATATGCATGCGCAAATGCATAGAAACACCCTAACCTAACCCTAACCTAACCTAATAATAATAATATAATATAATAATAATATTTTATTTAGGAAGTGCCTTTCAAGATACCCAAGGACACTGGTATCCCAAACCCAACCCCAACCCAACCCCAAACCTAACCCAACCCAACCCCTAACCCTAACCCAAACCTTAACCCTAACCCAAATCCAAACCTTAACCCTAACCCAAATCCAAACCTTAACAGAGCAGTTAAATACATGCAGCAGTCATGGGAGAAATGTAAGACCCTAAAAGTCATTAAGTGTTAACACAATATATTAATACAAACATTTTTATGAGTGTGGTACAACGGTTGATACCCCATGTGGATCATTTGCGCTCACTGCTCTCCTCACAATTCAAGCAGCAATTTTCCCAGGTGATTCCAATGCAAAGTAATGTGCATGTAAGACACATGATGTCTTTTTTGTGTCAGTGGATCACAGAATTGATGGATCCGACCAGCGAGGTCCATTTATCAAGCCCTGCTGCTAGTACTGTGCAGCTCACTACAAGATCATCAGGCTTTGTGACCCAGGTAATGTAAACATTCCCAAATCTAAAGATGTTTTTCAGCAGTGCATGTGACACTAGATCATAAAACAAACTTTCAAACTACAAGCATGTTCTAAAGTTAATCTGTTGACACTGACTGCTCAACAAACCTATTCTGTTAAACTGATGCAGAGGGACTTTTATCATGTTAATCTCTCATGTCAAGGTAGGGTGGGGGGGAGGATGTTACCTTGCTGCTTAGCGACTTTGTCTCTCTGCTGGTTCTGCTGCTGCTGATTGGCTTGCAAGCTGTCAATCTCACGCTCGTACTTCTTTGCAGCCACCTGCCATTTCTCCAGCTCAGCGGTGAGTGTTGCCAGGTTGTTTTTCAGGGCGCTGACCTCGTGATCCCTCTCAGCAGTCGTCTTCTCCACAGTGCGCCGCAGGACCTGAACTTCCTCTTGAGCCGCATTGACTTCCTGGCGCATACTGAAGATGGCGCTGTCCTTCTGATCCCTGAGATTTTCCATGTCATCCTGCAACTTCTGAAGCTGAGCTTCACACACACACACACACACACACACACACACACACACACACACACACACACACACTTTTTAAATTAAATAACACATACGGATGCTATAACTTTTTACATAAGCATGCATTATAATTTGGATGCTATAACCTTTTACATAAGCATGCATTATATCCTGGCAGGTGTGATACACTCCAAAGACTCTGCTCTACCCCCTCCCACACTCACTGTGAAGGATCTTCGTCTGCTTGGCCGACTCCTCCGCCTGACGCTTGCTGGCCTTCTTCTCCTCCTCCAGAAGCCCTGTAACGTGGTACAGAGGCCGTGTGGGACACGTGCTAAGCATAACGGTACTGGACTCAACGAGTTTACCAAGCACTGTTCTGTTCATCCTGTTAAGAACATATAGTTGTACTGAGTTAAAGTTCATGCTGAATACATAATGCATTTAGTTTGTCCTCATTCACCGCCTGACAGCATGCGAGCTGCAAACTACCTGTGTCCTGTTTGCCATTTACCCTCGGATACCTGAAACGTTCTTTACTGTGATTGTTTGTAAAAGAACAAAAACAGCATCACAAGTGCTGAACCATCCTGGTTCATTTAAAAATTAGACAGGAGAATAAAATATGATCAGTATCTCTATATAGGAGCGATGGTTTAAAATGGCAGGTGTAAATGTTCTGTGTCTTGGCAAGATGATGATATTAGTCACCATCTGATTAGTTAGATCTCTGTGGTGGGGCTAATGTCAATGACGAGGGGAAACAGGAACCATCGCACTTTTGGGAAATGACTTCTCCCTTTAATTTCAGTACAGAGAAATTCTATCCATGTAATTTAACCATTTAGAGACTTTAGTGCTGAAAAATATATTGTCTTAATAATGATCACAACATTGATCTTTGCAACACTGATAATTCAGAAGCATGCGATATGCAAATGAGCCACAAAACATTTTTGGATGTTTGCAGTGATTCGTCCATGAGTGTTCAGTGGTGCTGAGTCACAACATTCACGAGGCCCAAAAAATATATTTCATTTCACTGCAGAATGTTTGCTTTCACTAGTAGGTTCTATTAGTGAGAGCACTGCAGAATGTTTGCTTTCACTAGTAGGTTCTATTAGTGAGAGCACTGCAGAATGTTTGCTTTCACTAGTAGGTT
>JAOXYF010000023.1:5059688-5100331 GCA_028565775.1 Sternarchorhynchus goeldii
CCACCACACAGAACACTAACCCCAACACCAACACCACGCTGGAGCTGAAAGAACTGCTCTTACCTCCTGTCCAGGATCGCAGGCACTTGATCGAAGGGTACGGTGGGTTGAACGAACGCGAAGAGCAGCAGGAGGAAA
The DNA here is from genome assembly GCA_028565775.1 of Sternarchorhynchus goeldii. NCBI lineage: Eukaryota > Metazoa > Chordata > Actinopteri > Gymnotiformes > Apteronotidae > Sternarchorhynchus > Sternarchorhynchus goeldii. The sequence continues at coordinate 5,059,827 of JAOXYF010000023.1, forward strand.
AGTGTGGCGAGCCTGTGTTCAGCCATGGAGACCAGCAGAGGAGACGGCCACCGACGAGTTCTGCTTCATAATCTGCCCTGATGGCATATCCCTAAACCTGAGCTCAGTGACGGGCGGGCCCGGCAGCCAATGGCTAGGCAGAGGGAAGATCATCGTGCGTCACTATCCTCGCAGCCTTCATTCTTGCAGCCCTGTTCTCTCTCTCTCACATGCACATGCCTGTGCGCTCTCCCTGCCCCTCCCCTTTCTTTTCTTCTCTCTGTTTCTCTCTATCTCTTTCTCTCTCTCTCTCTCTCTCTCTCTCTTTCGTGGAAACAAAGCTGCCAGTAAATCTGAAGCACATGGACCTGCGTATTTAAATCTTTATCCCAAGAGCACAGTTTTAACCTTTAAGCACTTCAGATGTGTAATAACACACAGGTCTCTTTAAGGCCATGTTTTAAGCATGTTTTTAGGTCCAAAAGCTGTGATACTATGACCTAGATTTGCAGTACACAATCTTGTTATTCCACATGTATGCACATGAGACGTATAAAGATGTCCTCTAGGCAAACGATCATCTGATGAAGGTAAATGTGCAATGAAATACTGAGAGAAAGGTTTAGGAACACAAGATTATCTGACTGGGATCTCTTTCAATGCATCACATCTAAAAGAATAGATCTTATGTTAATAATCTTAAATAATTAAAATGACCAAGGTGATTAGCTGATTAATCAGTTAAATTAAAAAACTAATGGCAAACAAGTATGTATAATTTCTTATCAACAATGTAAATTTTTTTTACCATTTCTTACTAATTCAGTTCTATATCATAAAAATGCAAATTAATGTATTATAAATAGCAAAATTCTAGATTCAATTATCACAAATTTGTGGCAGTACTGTGAATTCAGTGAGCCAAGTAGATCACTGCCTTGTGCCAAACATTTACATGCTTCATAACTGACGAGCAAACTGACAACTATCAGTCACATTGGTGCATTAGGAAAAACCTTTTCTGTTGTGCAACGGCCTATTTTAATGGACTGTAATGCATGAGCAACAGAAATCCAAATAATTTAACTGATTGGACTACTGTTACTATTTAATTAACCAAAAATTGCAATTGTAATATAAAATACAAAAGAGAGAATTGTGGATAGCGCATTGTGTGTAAATCAAATGTTCAGTGTAAATACCTTTGGCATTTTACAATGGACCACAAAATTATTTTCCCCGTGCTTGATCAACGTAGTTCATAAAAAACGACAATCAGTAATCCTGTGAAATATCGCCCTCTTGTGGCCGTATTCATGCCCGCATGCACCTGCGCTATGTTGACTACATCTAAACTATCTCGATTTAGGAGCGGTTTTTGCGAAATATATAAACTAAATTGAGAATGTATTCCAATTACATTTTAAGGAAAGTTTTTTATACGGAATTTACTCCTTGGCTGGGTGACACAGGATTTCTAGATAGGATGAGAAATTCCAGCCTGTATTCATTTCTCTATAATACAAAAAGGCCAGAATTCCAGTTATGATCAAACGTTATGTAGTAATAAAATTTTAATAAAAAAAAATTAATAAAAATGTATTCTAAGCACCGCAATCTTTCTAAAGTGAATGAAAGTTGTAAATTTGTTTTGACAGAGACAAACAAAATGCCTTATGATGTTTTTACATTAAGAGAGGGCAATCACAGTGAAAAGATCAACAGGTTTGGCGTAATCTTTCAGATGTTTAATGTAGGTAAAGAACATACGCAGCACTGCAGGAGGGCCAGTAGTGCACAGACTGTCGACAAAAATCCACGCGCAAACGTGAATTGCTTCCGCTTTTATTCCTATGGCAACCGAAATGTTTAGATAGCGCGCAGGCAACAAACTTGGTCCTAGTTTAGGTATCTAGGGTTATGAAACACGAACAGTGACCCTCAACGAAAGCGGTAAGAAGACGCGTCTATTCCTTAAAATAAAACCAAGTGCAATCAAATTATACGCCTTCATTTGTTGAGTGGGTCGTTGTTTTTCGAGAACATATGACAGACTTCGGCTAAAACATACTTCTTAGCTTGGTAGCTATCCAACTAGGTTAACTAAATTAGCTAACTGATTTGACTAGTTGCTGATAAATCTATGTTACCTAACTGGCTAGCTGTCTAGCTAGCTATGTTACCACAAAGCGCGCCATGCACTGTAGCTAACTGTAACCGAAAAAGCACACGGTGAAATTAAAGAGAATTGATATGCTTTTATATTTCAGTAGGTGTCAGAAATGCCTACCTCAGCGGAAGCAATGAAGCTGTGCTCGGAGGCTGGACTGAGAGAGCATACTGTCCTTCCTCCCATCCCAAACGCAGCAGGTCAGGCGGGGAGCGTCGTTTCCAGTCTGCCAGAGCACAGAATGGCAGTGCGGAGAAAACTCCTGCGGCACAGGAGAAGTAAACAACAGCAGCACGAACTGCATAAAATAATGTCAGTCTTTACTATTTCCGATGTCTTTGCTATAATTTAGCTTTAAACCGTTCTAAGTTTTGCACTGCACAGTGCCTATGGCATAATTTATAAATTATGCAGCATCTAAACTACTATTGTGTTTCTATTATAGGGTCGCCGGTGCACTGCAAGTCTATAAGCGGGCCAAGGACACAACCCCTGCCGCTCCCTCTCTCCCTGAATTTAAGTTTGCCCCAACGGTATTGAATGTTATTCTTCAAGCAACCTGACATCACACAGCGTTACACTCAGTTTGGTATTCCAAGCTTTTCAACACAAAACCTTTTTTTCTTTCTATGTTTGTAATAGATGACCAGTGAAGAAAGGAAACAGCAGGTAAGTACATGTGTTTTGTTTGTTTGTTATCATTTTATTATCATTTTATTATCATATTTCAACCTCATACATGACTCCAGTGTCCTCCTCTCAAAGTGCCTTATCCCATCTTCACGCCTCCGTCCACGCCACACTTTGCAGATGAACTACATGTTCCTCAGGGAGTGCGTGGAGAGGAGCCCCATCATGCCCATTCAGCAGCAGTGGCTGGACGCCGTGCTGAGTCGCGTGCCCTCATCGCTCCGCCGCAACCCCGGCCAGCGGCAGCTCCTGGAGGAACTGTGCCAGGAGGTCTGCGAGAACTTCCTCCACAGCATGGTTAAGCACACGGGTGAGCTCATGTTAAGACACATTTTATATCTCTGATTTTTGTGTGTCATGTTGTAGAGAGTATAGAGATAAGTAAACTTTATAGGGTTGCTTTATGTTATTGTTGTAACTCTAACCCTAGTTAAAAAGTCATTTTTTCAGTCAACAGTTTTCTACAAAAGCCACAAATGAAGGGCACAGTCCTTGCTGTGAAAAGTCCACCTTTACCAAAGTGAGTGCACACAGGAGACACAGGAGTCTGCAAATGCATCTTGACAATTTCTCGATTCCAATATGGATTTCAGATTTTAGAACACAAGGCACCTTGGTGATTGTAGTTTTCTCTCTCCTCAGGGCTCTCGATTTTTCCAGACCTTGGCACAGTGGCTTTGTTGTTAGTCAAAAGAAGATAAAAGAAAATTTGCACATCTTGCACCCAGTCATGAAAATCATTTTGGATATTTGTTGTGGGACATTCTCTCAACTGCTTCTCGTTGATCTCTCAGATTGCCGGTACTGGTTTTTCTGTCACTAAGTATTTGAGTGATTACTTTCATTTAAAACATATACACACTGTGACTAAACAATATATTTAACTTGCAGCTATCGTAACTTGTTCTAACTGGTCGTAAGCCAAAATAGCAGAGGTCTATATTTACGAACTTGTATGTATAAGCCTTGTATAAATGTGGTGGTGTTTTTACATCACTGCTTGCTGGTTGTTCTGTCAGAGTTCAGTATGGCAACATGTCTCCACCCATTTCCTTTAGTGTTTTAGAAGATCCAGTGCTAAGCCTGCAAGTTTGTGTTTTGTTGTTCCCTCATGGTGGCTATTAAAGTATAAAGTGCAGCAAACAATGCTTACACATGTTGCTTATAAATCAGCTGCCTGCCATTGACCACAAAGCTTATTGTGACAGGGAAATGGCAATTTTCACTTTTAATGTTAGGATGTATACAAATGAGAGAAATAATTTTCCATTTATTACTAAAGTAAAGTCAACTAATCTGCTTATATATGTAGCATTTAACAGTTACTGCAGTTAATTATTGTGTTCTTTAATGCTTAATACTTATATTAAGTATTTTAAGTAGTATATTAATAATTATTAGTATTTAACAAAGAATTTGCATGTGTTCTCCCTTCAAACCATTGAGTATTGTGCTGAACTATAAACTGAGTTCCTGTGGTAAAGGTCATCGGGGCCTGTAGACTGTGAGAACCTGAAGAACAAAGTGGCTGTGGAGTGTGAGAGAACCGAGGAGAAGCTCATGAACACCTGGTTCCTAAATGTCATCCACCTGCTCACCAGCAAAGACACTGTGCAAGGAATCAGAGCAGGGAAAGTGAAGGCCTTCTACAACTGTGCTTCAACGCTTCTCTCTAATCAGGTCAGCCTTGTATTCACTTTATTCCACCTCTGTATCAGCTGAAGATGTTTTTGTTGTACCACCACTGTCAGTTTCTCAGTACTGATGAGATAAGGTACTACTATGTTGATCATTTGCTTTGTGTTTCTCCCATAGCTGAAGGCCCTGGTTGAGAGAAGCGTGGAGGCTTTTGTCAGCTTGTTTGATCCCCTTGACACACACAAGCTCCCCCTCTTCAGGATGCACCTGACGTTCGATGAGGAGAAGATGGACTTCTATCCCAGCTTTCAGGATCTTGAAGATGTGGTGTTAGAGATTCTAAATTTGATCACCAATACAATGCAGGTGACAAGCGATGTGTTATGTACCAAATAGGGTTACATCAACAACTTAAGACAATCAAGTACTGGGTATGGAACAAAATAATCTAGGATGACATCTCTTCACTATATACTTTCGGATTTAACATGCAACAAGATAAAAGCAAGCTTTTCAAACTAAACGTGACAGCAGTTTCTAGAACCAGTGTTTCAGTTTCTAGAGCCAGTGTTTCCATTTCTAGAGCCAATGTTTCAGGTAGGACTGATGGTATTTACTGAACCATAACATTCATTCTACAGAAAGTCCAGACTGTTCACTCCTGGCAGGCTGAGGTTAATAGCTCGCTAGTTGATGCCAAACTTGCAGATCATGTTCTTACATGGGCTCGGACCACACTGACGAATGCTGTCCGTAAAAACCTGGAGGATCCTCACAGACACTTTCAGTATTATTGTGAGTTTTTCTCATTTCAGATTTTTTTATGAATGACTTTACTTTTATGCTACTCCATGTAATACCAGAGTTGTTCCTGATGTTCTATACTGACTTACTAACACTTGTTCTTTCTATAGTTGACAACTATGATTGGTTAGTTAATGGCACAGCACAGGATCGGGTAAAAAAATTTGTAGAAGAGGAGCACAGCTTTTATCAGTATGTTGAGGTAAGTTTGTCCATGCAATGTAGTTTCATTTTCATCAGTGCATTCATGTGTATCTGAATGTTGTTTTATATCTTAGCAAGTGGAAGAGTTTCGGGCAGTGTCCCGAGAAATCTCCAGCCTCCCCTCAGTGGCTCATTTTGATATGATTCACTTGGATTGTGAGGAACTCAAACAGGGACTGGCAAAGAAAGCGAAGACTTTCGCTCAGGTCCTCTTGGAGCGACAGATCAGCACACACCATGAACACTGTCTCCAGTAAGACTGGCTGCTCAGGGTCTCTCAGTATTTGCTGTATTGAATGCATTTCTCTTCTCAGGTTCGTCACTTACCTGAGTTCAGTTCATCTGAAAACCGAGAAGTGAGAAAATGTTGTTTTCTTTTCAAGAATCTGTAAACAGTTTGAGACTATTCAGGATAAGGCTCTAAAAATCCCAGAGACAACAGAGGACATGACAGAGATGATTGCTTACATTGATAATGCAAAGACCAAGGGATTAGAAGAGCTCAGGAGCGAGATATTGGTGAGCCCTTCTCATTTCATTTAAATTTGCCAATTGTAAAACTTCAAACCATTAACCAAAAGCTCAATGTTGCTTTCTTTTAGGAAATGCATAATAGGTTGAATTACCTACTAGATGTACACATATTTGATATAGAAGACATGGAGCTTAATTCTAGAGTTTTGCTGTGGCCACAAAATATCATTCCGATCTTTGATCTCAATGATGAGGTAACACTCACCACATGCACAGATTTCTAACCTTAAGGTGAGGTTGTGTTGATGTATTATGTCTCATACTAGCTACCATGGGTCTGTGGTGCAGGTGCTGGAGAAGGCCAAGCAGAAAGGAGAGCAGGAGCTTCAGGGCAGGAGGGAGAAACTGATGTTGGAGTTGGAGAAACTTAGCCGAAGGATGGAGGAGTTTGCAGAGTGCTCAGAGCTGGATATGATGCAGCAGGTATTTTATGACCCTAGGAATCTTCCAGATCACAAACAGACTTCACTCCACCTCAGGTTCTGGTGGCAGTGTTTCTTCTGTTCCTCCACTGCAGTATGTGACAGACATAAGGACAGTGCAGAAGAGGCTTCAGGAATCCGAGGAGTCTATTGTCTTCATCAATAAAGAAGAGGCCCTTTACAAGTGGGATCAAACTGTTTATCCAGAGGTTGATGTTATCAAAGAGAACATTGAACCTTATCAGAAGCTCTTTGGGCTTGTGCTGAAATGGCAGCGCACTGAGAAGAGGTTTGTAGGGTCATCAGGTGTCGTCAAATCATGTTCCTTACATTCCATATAAAGAAGATTGTGTAGTTTATATATTTTGATGATTATTGACAGATAATCATCAGTCCTTTTTGATGCATTTATACTTCCAGTCTGTTTTGAATAAAATTCTTTCATTCTATGATTTTGTCTAGATGGATGGATGGGTCCTTCTTAGATTTGAATGGTGAGAGCATGGAAGTGGAGGTGGACGAGTTTTACCGAGAAATCTATAAGATGTTGAAGTTCTTTCAGCAGAAACAGAAGAAGATTGATCAGGAGAAAATGGTAGCAGTAAAACGAAGGCCTGGAGATGAAGACCAACAGGAGAGTCCTACTGCTCTTATCTGCTGCAGTGTCATGGAGCAAATTAAAGATTTTAAGGTTCACCACAGAATAACTCAGATTAATTCTGCGTCATTTTCATGTTTAATTTTCTGTGTTTGTCAGTTGTTGCTTTCTGCTATGATGGATTTGTTTGCTCTTGTTTTTGAACTGTGTCATCTTGAGTGAGACCTAAATAAGGATAAAACAACATGTAAACTGATTATTTCATGTTCACAGGAACACGTCCCAATGGTTTCAGTACTGTGTAATCCAGGAATCAGGGCACGGCACTGGGAACAGATGTCTGAGATTGTGAACTACGACCTGATGCCTAACTCAGGCACCACTCTGCGCAAAGTCCTCAAACAGAACCTCTCTGCTTATATGGAACAATTTGAAACCATTAGTGCTGCTGCCTGCAAAGTAAGGCCTTTACTAGTTAGGAAAGGGTTGCGTGAGTGAAGTAACCTCATTTTTCACAATCTATAATCTGGGGTTGTGAAATGAAACACTTCATGGCTGTATAGCTGTGACATATACAGACATATAGCTGTGGGGAGTTAGACGTGGCTTGAAGGGGGGTTGTTTCAGTACTGTCTTTTTAAAAATAGTATATTTCATTGTATTTTAGGGCAAGGATCATGTATCTCATTTATGTCTTATCCAGCTATAGCAAAACTCTTGTATCCTCCACACAAACACAGGAATTCTCTCTGGAGAAGGCTATGCAAAATATGGTGGAGCTCTGGGATACAGTGTCATTCCACCATCATGCATACAGGGAGGCTGGTGTATCCATTCTAACTGCTGTGGATGAGATTCAGACCATGCTGGATGATCAGATAGTGAAGACCCAAACCATGAGGGGTTCCCCTTTCATCAAGCCTTTTGAGACAGCCATTAAGGTAAGTCTTCTCATGTAGTCCTCACAAGTATTAAAGGATATGTCAGCATATTTGTTTTGTTCAAAATGACTATTTGCTGCATTGCATATGAATAGGAGTTAAAAGGCAATGAACAATTGCTTTGCTCAGGCCTGGGAGGAGCGTCTCGTCCGTATCCAGGACACCATAGATGAGTGGCTGAAGGTGCAGGCCCAGTGGCTCTACCTGGAACCCATCTTCAGCTCACAGGATATCATGCAGCAAATGCCTGAGGAGGGACGCCTGTTCCAGACAGTAGACAAGACCTGGAGGGAAGTCATGAGACACTGTGTCAAGGACACACAGGTAAGGGCAAGGGTTAGGGTTAGGGTTAGGGTTAGGGTTAAGGTTAGGGTTAGAGTTAGGGTTAGGGTTAAGGTTAAGGTTAGGGTTAGGGTTAGAGTTAGGGTTAGAGTTAGGGTTAGGGTTAAGGTTAAGGTTAGGGTTAGGGTTAGGGTTAAGGCAACATCAGAATCTTTTTTATTTGACAAGTACGAAGTGAACAAAGAGTTTCTCTTGATGCAGGTGTCAACATAGAATTAAAGCAACATAGAATTAAAGCAACATAGAATTTTGTAATAATAAGTAACAGAAAATTAACTTTGTGAAAAACTATTGTAGACTATATACTGTATAAACTATGAGCATTTTGTGTTGTAACCTGTATCTACATGATTATGTTATATACTATACAAAATGTATATGTATACATATATATATGTATGTATGTATGCTATGTACTGTATATTGTACAAATGTATGCTACAGATACTGTGTAACAGGTGCAATGTTCTATGTGCACAACTGATGAAGAACCTCTGACTGAAACATCCTGTTTCTTTGGAAACTTTGTGTACTTTGTGTGTGTGTGTGTGTGTGTGTGTGTGTGTGTGTGTTTATAAACATACGGTATGCAGCAAGTACAGAAGGATCCATGATGTGGGGAGATGAGGTACATACTGTATATATGTACAGTGTGTGCAGAAAGAGAACAAATAAGCAGTATGTGTGTAGATGTGGGGTATAGATGTATAGGAATCAGTGTAGTGTATCTAACAGCCATTCAGTCAGAGGGATGGAAACTGCTTGAAGAGATGATGACCAGGGTTAGAGGGAACCACATGCAGGCAGCACCAATAAGCTTGTTTTCTCTGGACTCTCACAGGATTTGGGAGTTAATTTCTCTCTTTTTTGAAGGCAGGTCTTTTGTATATTGCAGGTCTTAGCTGCAACATCACTACCAGGGTTACTTGAAAAGCTTCAGGACTCAAACAACCTTCTGGACCAAATTATGAAAGGACTGAATGCCTACCTCGAAAAGAAAAGGCTCTTCTTTCCACGGTAACTACTTAAATAGATTCAGTTTTAACTCATTATACGTTAATTTTGTCAAATGTTCACCCAAGTGTTTATTCTCATTTGCCTTTCTACCTTATCTTAGCTTCTTCTTTCTGTCGAATGATGAGATGTTGGAGATTCTCTCTGAGACCAAAGATCCTCTACGTGTACAGCCCCACCTGAAGAAGTGTTTTGAGGGCATCGCCAAGCTGGACTTCCTGCCCAACCTGGATATCCAGGCCATGTACAGCAGCGAGGGGGAGCGTGTGGCCTTAATCCAGCTCATCTCCACCTCGGAGGCGCGGGGGGCGGTGGAGAAGTGGCTGGTGCAGGTGGAGGACGTGATGCTGCGCAGTGTCCGTGACGTGATTAACTGCTCCAGGCTGGTGAGACTCCAAATGTGTTTTGTTTGATCCCTCTCCATTCCTCAGTCTCCACCCCGTACACATATGCACATGATGTAACCCAGGCTGTCATAGAGTATAATCTGGCTGAGTGAAAGTTGTTTCTTTTTCCTTTTCTATTTTTCAGTTTAATACACTGAAGTGTAAACACTGATGAACAGAAAAAGCAGCCACAATTTAAAATATTTTTAATAAGCAATTTAATCAGTGCTGTCATTGGACGGGCGAATACTTTACCAGTGTTCTTTCAGGACTTCCGGTCCAACTATTCTGTTATTTTTACATACATGGATATATGTACTGGCTTTTCTACTTGCTTGCTTGGATTGGATTGCAGGCATACCCAGAGACCAAGCGGAGTCAGTGGGTTCGGGACTGGCCTGGCCAGGTGGTGCTCTGTACCTCTCAAATGTACTGGACCCTAGAGGTGCATGAAGCCATCAGGAGTGGATCTTCCGTAAGAAAACACAAAAACTAACTGACATATTATTGGGATTTTCTAGAAATGATTCACTTTAGTATCTTTCTGGGTTTGTCAGGGTCTAAAGAACTACTGTGGCCAGCTACAGAGCCAGCTGAATGACATTGTGGAGCTGGTCAGGGGAAAACTTCCCAAACAGACACGCACTACCCTAGGTGCACTGGTCACCATAGATGTACATGCTCGTGATGTTGTCATGGAAATGATAGAGAAAGGTAGGATCGCTGATTTACAGTATAATACTGTGGCACTGGCAGTAAAGTCCTTTTGGTTTTTTGTGCTGTTAAATATATTTATGTCAAAAGGTTTTGAAAATGTCAAAGGCTATTAGTCAGCTACCAGAACTACTGGACATCCTGTATTTTATTTAGCCCTTTTTGACCCTTGGCATTAATTTGCTTTATATTTTTAATCTAAATGAATTTTCTCATTCTGTAAGGTGTTTCTCATGAGACAGACTTCCAGTGGCTAGCTCAGCTCCGCTACTACTGGACTAATGGCAATGTCCGTGTCTGCATCATAAACTGTGATGTCAAGTACGCTTATGAGTACTTGGGAAATTCTCCTCGCCTGGTCATCACACCTTTGACAGATCGATGCTACCGAACTTTGGTAAACAGAACTGCCAGGTCCTCATTACACTTTCCTATTTGTGTCTTATTGCTAGGTTCACTGAAACATCGTTCACAGATAGCAGATGTAAAATAACAACTTCTAACATCATGAAGAGCTTACTTTCAATTCATCTTCATTTTCTGGCTCCATCATAGATTGGAGCGTTTTACCTGAACTTAGGTGGTGCTCCTGAAGGCCCCGCTGGAACAGGCAAGACAGAGACAACTAAAGACTTGGCCAAAGCCCTGGCTGTGCAGTGTGTGGTTTTCAACTGCTCTGATGGCCTGGACTACCTAGCAATGGGGAAGGTAATGTGAGCTCCTCTCACGTTAAGATGAACAGAATCAAAGGGAATAATAAAAAAGGAAACTTGTTTTTTGAAATTGCTGGTATCATTTAGTTTATTTAGATTCAGCTTCTTGGGTCTTTTTTGGGGGGGGATTTTTTTTGTTGTTGTTGTTGTTTATGATAATCATGTTTGTGTGAATTATGTCTGCTATATTTGCCCATATTTTATTCAGTTTTCTATCTCATTACAGCAAAATTCAAGAAAGTTTTCTGAATCTGAGTTCACTTTTATTATCCTCTTCTCAGTTCTTTAAAGGGCTGGCATCCTCGGGCGCATGGGCCTGCTTCGATGAATTTAACCGGATTGAGCTGGAAGTGCTGTCTGTGGTGGCCCAGCAGATTCTGTGCATTCAGAGAGCCATTGAGATGAAGCTGGAGGTCTTTGATTTTGAGGGCACTGAGCTTCGCCTCAACCCAAACTGCTTTGTAGCAATCACTATGAACCCTGGATATGCTGGAAGATCTGAGCTTCCCGATAACCTTAAGGTGACGTGGTTTGAGATCTTGTTTCTTCTTTGGCATTAAATTATTATGTTATTTAATTTAGGACTATGTGTGATATGTCCTTTATGAATGGTCGCTGCTGAACAAGTATTTCTCTTGTATGTTTTCTAGGTTTTGTTCAGAACCGTTGCAATGATGGTTCCCAACTACGCTCTGATCGCAGAGATCTCCCTGTACTCCTATGGCTTCTTGAATGCTAAGCCACTTTCAGTGAAGATAGTTATGACCTACAGGCTGTGCTCTGAGCAACTGTCCTCTCAGTTCCACTACGACTACGGCATGAGAGCAGTCAAGGCAGTGCTGGTGGCCGCAGGAAATCTCAAGCTAAAATTTCCCAATGAAAACGAAGATATTCTTGTGAGGAAAAAGGATTGCGTGTCTTAAAATATTTCAATCATAAAACTGTGTTATGAGACTCACACACATTATGTCTCTCTGGTTAGCTTCTACGGTCTATCAAAGATGTGAATGAGCCCAAATTTCTGTCCCATGACATCCCTCTTTTTGATGGTATCACTAGTGATCTATTCCCTGGTGTCTCTCTCCCTGGAGCTGACTATCAGGTGAGAAACTCAGGCTCTTTACTAGGAGTCACAACTAGGAACTCAGTTGTAGTAATGATGTAATGATGTAAAGATGTAATGATGTAATGATATACAATTTTTGGACATTATTCCTCCTTTTTTTTTAGCTCTTCCTGACTTGTGCTCATGAATGCTGTAAAAACCACAATGTCCAGCCTGTGAAAGTTTTCCTGGATAAGATGATCCAAACCTATGAGATGATGATTGTGCGACATGGGTAAAAGTGCTCTCTTACACAGTATACATTATGACATGGGTAAAAGTGCTCTCTTACACAGTATACATTATGCATCAGAGTTCAGTTTCCAGCAATCGCATTGTCATCTGTGGTAAGAAGCTCAACAGAATACATTTGATAGTGCATTAACTGGGCAGAAAGCATGGAGTGTTATCAGGAAAGCTAAGGGTATATTTTAGGCCACACACATGGTCCTGAACTTAGCATCATCCTTCATCTTATTATATAATAGGGAAATGTATAGCAGTGGGTAGCTGATTTTACTGGGAGATAAGTGGAACAAAAATGTAAAAAACCATAGTGTTTGTTTCTTTCAAATACAGTTTGTTTTCATTGCTGCTTGCTCCTTAGCTTCATGCTAGTTGGTGATCCGTTTGCTGGCAAAACCAAAGTGCTCCATATGTTAGCTGACACCCTCACACTCATGAATGAGAGAGGTTACAATGAGGAGGAAAAAGTCCAGTACTGCACTGTCAACCCTAAGTCCATCACTATGGGCCAGCTCTTTGGTCAGTTTGATCCTGTGTCCCATGAGGTGGGTTTCAACCGACTGTTTCTCCACCAAATCAGTTAATTAATCTGGAATAGTTATGAGTCCACAGGTTTATCCTTAAACAGTCAGGTCTTTTTTTCCTTCCAAAAGTGGACAGATGGGATTGTGGCGAACACGTTTCGAGAGTTTGCCTCAGCAGATACACCAGACAGGAAGTGGGTCGTGTTTGATGGACCAATAGACACACTTTGGATCGAGAGCATGAACACTGTGCTGGATGACAACAAAAAGGCAGGGGTTTTGGGTCAACTATAACTTGTTTCCTTTTAGACTTGAGTACTATATAATTTATGATTTAATGTTGGTGTCTTTTGGCTAGCACTCAGCACTGTTGTGGAAAACTCTACATCAAAGCCCACTGGTTTGTGGCAAGCTGTATAACCGGGTAATAAATTAAAGTTTCTTTTGCAGCTGTGTCTCATGAGTGGAGAAATTATCCAGATGTCCAACCAGATGAGTCTGATTTTTGAGGCCATGGATCTGTCACAGGCCTCAGTAAGACTGCTTCTTCACACATTGTTGTGCATACTAGCCTATAATACCTAAAACTACTTTAGATCCAAAAGCTTCCCTTGTTACCTGTTTTGGTAGCATTGGGGATTTGCTGACCTAGGTGAATGGCCTTTAGGATTATACCACGGTATAAACAGTTTTATACAGTGGTATCATACTTTTATAAACAGTGTTGACCTTCACTTCCAGCCAGCCACGGTGAGCCGCTGTGGAATGATCTACATGGAGCCGTCTCAGCTGGGATGGCTTCCGCTAGTGGAGTCCTGGCTGAACACTCTGCCCCAACCACTGCAGACCCAGGAGAATTCTACATTGTTGCTGGAGCTGTTTAATTGGCTGCTTCCCCCATCACTCAGGATGTTAAGAAAAAACTGTAGGGTAGGTATAAAACTCCTTCATGTGTTTTAAATTACATCAGCATTATTCCTTTTTTAACTAGTGATTTTTCTAATGTATGGACCAATATTATTGTAATTATCTTAACCCAGCCTCCGCTCTGATCAATGTCTGTTACAGGAGGTTGTCTCCACCAGTAACAGCAGTACAGTCGTTTCTCTTACACGACTCTTTGAAATGTTGCTTACGGAACCCATAAATGAAGAACCTGGTAGCAAGAATATACGTACATGGATCATGGTAAACATTCGTGAAACATGGGTTGCAGTTTTATTAACACATTTGATTAACACAAAAACCCAGAAAAAACAAGCTTTTCAGATGTATTCTGTTATAAATGATTGATTACCTGATATAATCAGTAAGGTAATATAAAGTGCCAGTAATCCAATTGAAAGACTTTTTTTATGTGCCTTATACACTGTAAAGACTTTTCTAATTTGTTTAAAATATGTTAAGAATTATATCTTAGAATCCATCAAATTATATTATCTTATGTTTTTAAAGTTTTTTTTTTAAATTTGATTACTTTGCTTGTCTGAAATTGCACTAGATTATTGTTTTATGGTTACCATGGAAATGTTTTGTGCTTTTTACACAGGCAGCGTTTGGGTTTTCCTTGGTGTGGTCTGTTGGTGGGAGCTGTGATGGAGATAGTCGTGTACGATTTGATGAGTTTGTGAGGGAAATCATAACTGGAAAATCAGATGAGCACCCCATCCCAGCTGTTGTTTCAAAATGGGAATGTCCTTTTGATGAAAAGGGTCTTGTGTATGACTACTCCTACGAGGTATTTAATGTTTAGGTTTAGGCACCGTTTTTGACATTTGTGAGACACGTTCAATAAGCCTTTGAGAAAAGGCACTATGAACGCTGTGCTCCTGTAAACTCTGGTGCCTTAGATTTAATTTAATTTCATTGCACACACAAATAACGCAGGAATGACAAGGAATTCTTCTAAACTTCTGTTTGTCTCTTTTTGCTCCTGTTCGCAGTTCAAAGGAAAAGGCCATTGGGTTAATTGGAATGAATCAATCAAAAATGTTACAATAGGAGACAAGAACACAAAAGTGCAGGACATCATTGTCCCTACGATAGACACAGTGCGCTACACCTACATGATGGACCTCTGCATTAACTATGGAGTGTACGTCTTTGTTTAGACTCCAGAAATGAGAGCAGTAAACTGTGGCCCCATTGCCATTCAGTGCAATAAAAAATGGAATATTTTGATTTTCAAAAAAGCATGTTGTCAGCATATTCCAAAGTATCATTTTTTTCATCTTATTACATATTTGTATTTGATTTGATGATCTTAACCATGTTATGTACATTTAACAATATTGTGACTTTAAGAATGAGAATATAAAAATGTTATATGTGTTACTGATCAACAGGCCGCTGCTTTTGGTTGGTCCTACTGGCACTGGAAAGTCTGTTTATGTAAAGGAGAAGCTGATGAACAATCTTGACAAAGATCGCTACCTTCCCTTTTTTATCAACTTCTCCGCACGCACTAGTGCCAACCAGAGTCAGGT
Organism: Sternarchorhynchus goeldii; assembly: GCA_028565775.1. Lineage (NCBI taxonomy): Eukaryota > Metazoa > Chordata > Actinopteri > Gymnotiformes > Apteronotidae > Sternarchorhynchus > Sternarchorhynchus goeldii. The sequence continues at coordinate 5,075,337 of JAOXYF010000023.1, forward strand.
AATCAATCTCTTTATTACACTAAAACACTTAATCCAGATCCACAGTTGTGTCAGTTTGTGTATATATAGGAGGGATTATTGCTCCAACACTGTCTTCTTGACTTCTGTCTAGAATATAATTATGTCCAGACTGGATAAGAGAAGAAAGGGGGTGTTTGGACCTCCCATGGGAAAGAAATGCATAATTTTTGTGGATGATATGAACATGCCAGCAATGGAAGTGTTTGGTGCCCAGCCTCCCATCGAGCTGCTTCGTCAGTACTTTGATCATGGCAACTGGTATGTTTTGGTTATGAAATGAATGTTTTTATTAGCGTGCATCCTGTCCAGCTTGTTAACTACACACGTATGTTGATCCTCTTTTGGATTTACTGGTGTCTAAATATACTGAAACCATGTTTACCTACCAGGTATGACCTAAAGGACACAACGAAAATCACCCTGGTTGATCTGCAACTGATCTCAGCCATGGGTCCCCCTGGTGGTGGGAGGAATGCAGTGACCCCACGTTTCCTGCGCCATTTTAACATCTGTAGCATTAATGCATTCAGCGATGACACTATGTCACGCATATTCTCTACTGTGGTAGCCTTCTACTTCCGTAACAATGGCTTCCCACCTGACTGCTTCACCATGAGCAACCAGATAGTGGCTGCTACCTTGGAGGTTTATAAAAAGGCTATGGACAACTTGCTTCCTACCCCAGCTAAATCTCACTACACATTCAACCTGCGGGATTTCTCACGAGTGGTACAGGGATGCCTGCTGCTGAAGAAAGAATCTCTAGAGAACAAGCGTACTCTGATCCGCCTCTTCATTCATGAGGTCTTCCGTGTTTTCTACGATCGCTTGGTAGACGACCAGGACCGAGCCTGGCTCTACAGACTCATGAATGATATTGTAAAGGAGCATTTCAGGGAGAGCTTCGATGTGGTCTGTGAGCATCTGAAAATTGGGAAAAAGGCTGTAAGTATCAACATCTCTGAATATATTGCAAACAGGGACAGGTTTTAGACAGGTGTGTGTCATGATTAACAAGTAACATTAGAAACTGGGAATTGACAGTGTGTTTAAAATTTTGTGCTTCCATATCAGCTCTGTGAGCAAGATATGAGGAACTTGTTGTTTGGAGACTACATGACCCCTGATGTAGATGCCAGTGAAAGACTATATGCAGAGGTCCCCAACATGGAAGACTTCAGTCAGGTGGTGGAGTCTTGCTTGGTGGAGTACAACCAGACACACAAGAACCGCATGAACCTGGTCATCTTCCGGTAACTTCTCATTCCTCTTCACACTGCAATGTACATTACCTGCCAGTGACAGATAGCTGTACAAAACGTCCTTAAGTAAACATGTTTTGCAATAACGTAACTATTTACGTAAACTTCTAAATAAAATCTGCAAAACTGAATGAACATGGTAAGGTGACTGCAGATCTTTGATGGGCAGAATATGTTGTTCCTGTTAAAGTCTTAAACTTGAATATGAAGTTTAAAGTGTTGAAGGAGTTGTATTGCCTGTGGCAGCTACGTCCTGGAGCACCTGTCCAGGATCAGCCGTGTTTTGAAGCAGCCGGGGGGAAACGCTTTGCTGGTGGGTGTTGGGGGAAGTGGCCGCCAGTCCATCACCAGGCTGGCCACATTCATGGCTGACATGACTCTGTTCCAGCCTGAGATCTCCAAGAACTATGGCATGAATGAGTGGAGGGATGACCTCAAGGTGTGCTATTCCCTCATGTAGGATGATATAAAGTTAACTCATCCTGCAGTATTCTCCATTAATACTTAAGGTGTATTCCATACTCAGGTCCTGCTAAAGAAAGCTGGTGTGAAGGGGCAGAAAACAGTGTTCCTGCTCACGGATGCCCAGATCAAGGAGGAGGCATTTTTAGAAGATGTGGACAGTGTCCTTAACACAGGGGAGGTTCCAAATATATTTGCTGTGGATGAGAAGCAGGAGATCATGGAGGTGCTCTATGCTTTATCAGAATATTAAGTAGTGACAATCGCATTCCTTCCTTACGAATCAGTATATTAACAATTTTGCAGTGGAATACTAGCTAATAGTTCCTGTCTCAACCTCAGGCAGTGCGGCCCATCGCTCAGGCAGGCAATAAGAATTTGGAGTTCAGCCCTTTGGCTCTGTTTGCCTACTTTGTGAATCGCTGTAGAGAGAATCTGCACATAGTGGTGGCTTTCAGCCCAATAGGAGATGCTTTCAGAAACCGCCTAAGACAGTTCCCCTCTCTCATCAACTGCTGCACAATCAACTGGTTCCAAGTAAGTTACCAACAATCATGTGATATGTAATTGTTAACTGTTTAACACAGTAGCTGTTTGAACAATTGGAACGATCAAAATTAATGGAACATCGTACTGATATTCAGTCAGTACAAGACAGCAGTATGCCAGCCTCTTTTAGATGTGTAAATCAGTCAATCCCTCTCAGCCTTGGCCTGAAGAGGCATTGGAGCGAGTGGCGAACAAGTTCTTAGAGACTCTGGAGATGAGTGACCATGAGCGGCAGGAAGTCATGCTGATCTGCAAGACTTTCCACACTTCTGCTATTCAACTGTCCACAAGGTTTTTGTTATATTTTACTTTTATATTAATCTCTAAAAAAAATGAAGAACTGATCACATTTTGTTAATAATCAAATGATCTTTTGCTAGATTTCTGTCAGAACTTGGTCGTCATAACTACGTGACTCCTACTTCCTATTTGGAGCTCATTGCTGCATTCAGACTACTCCTTAGTCAGAAACGAGACACTGTAATGAAGGCTAAGAAAAGATACACTAATGGACTGGACAAACTGGCCTTTGCTGAATCTCAGGTCATTTTTCTCTCATTCTGTCCGTTATTTTTCCATGTTTAAAGATCACACTATGTGGACTGTACTATTTTTGGTATCTTTAGAACACATTTTCATTATACTATGGCATAAATATGGTGTCTATTTCTCTATAATCTGTATAAATAATTATGTTCATCTAGGTGGGTGAAATGAAGAAGGAGCTTGTAGACTTGCAACCAAAATTGGAACAAGCTAAGATTGACAACAGAAAAATGATGGAGGTGAGTAATGCTTGTCAGTATATCTGCTACTTGCTTATGTGTTTATGCAAATATCCTGACACGCTAAAATGTTGTTGTATTGCAGGTGATAGAGGTGGAATCAGTGCAGGTAGAAGCCAAGAGTAAAGTTGTGCGCATGGACGAGGAGGCGGCCACTCAGAAGGCCAACGAAGCTCAGGCTCTGAAGAACGAGTGTGAGAGCGACCTCGCCGAGGCCATTCCTGCTCTGGAGGCAGCGCTCTCTGCTCTCAACACACTGAAGGTCTGAATCAGGGACGACTCCAAGTCCTGCCAGTCTACCACGTGTTTCCTAAATTTTTATTTTAAAGCACAATTCAGGTGTCTAAAATGAGTCTGGTTCTGAACAGGTAAGCCTTTTTGTGTGGTTTTGTTTGTTGTTTGTTTGTTTAGCCCTCTGACATTACAATTGTAAAGTCTATGAAAAATCCTCCATCTGGAGTTAAGCTTGTGATGGCAGCAGTGTGTGTAATGAAGGACATCAAACCTGAGAAGATCAATGACCCAGCTGGAACAGGACAGAAGGTAAAGAAACTCAGTTCTGAGTACTTTAAACTGACAAGCTCTTCTGTTACTATGTTAACAGTCTACATGTCTACACCATATCTACAGATTCTGGACTACTGGGGTCCAAGCAAGAAATTGCTTGGAGACCTAAATTTCCTCAGAGACCTAAAAGAATATGACAAGGACAACATTCCTGTAAGTGTATTTTATAGGTTCAGATCAGTTTCATGGTGTCTTTATTATTTGCTGATATATATTCCTCTCACTTTATGAAAGGTACCAGTCATGCACAAAATCCGTAGTGAATATATGACCAACCCTGACTTTGACCCAACAAAAGTGGCAAAGGCCTCTTCTGCAGCAGAGGGCCTGTGCAAGTGGATCACTGCAATGGAGGTTTATGACAGAGTAGCAAAGGTATGCAGGCCTGCATCTGTCAATCACCTGCATCAGTCAATCTCCTCACCTCTGACACCTCTTTGTCATCTTCCTGCATCTGCATTTACCTGTTTCAAGTTTGCACTGTTACTCTTGGACACTTTATTTAACTGTTCCTAAAATCATACCATACTTTCAATGGCATGTAAACTCTAACTAATGTTGTGGTTTCAGGTAGTGGCCCCTAAGAAGGTGAACTTGGCTTTGGCACAACAGTCTTTGGCCACCACCATGGCTCTGCTGAACCAGAAGAGAGCTGAGCTCAAGGAGGTAGAGGATCGCCTGGCCTCCCTGCAGAAGACCTTTGAGGAGAAGACAGAGGAGAAGGCTCAGCTAGAGTTCCAGGTGGACCTCTGTGCCCGCAAGCTGGAGAGAGCTGAAAAGCTCATCGGGGGCTTAGGAGGAGAAAAAAACAGGTTAAGATTATATTTATGTGCAACAATAGTTTCCTAATCAAATATAAAAGTAGAACTCCAGTGTATATCCTTTTGAAAGAACGCTCTCTGAGGCATTACTCTGTGTCTTTCAGGTGGTCAAAAGCAGCAGATGACCTTCAAAACACCTATGACAATTTGACAGGTGATGTGCTGATATCTGCCGGTGTAATTGCTTATCTTGGAGCATTCACTGCAGGCTTCCGTCAGGATTGTACTAAAGAGTGGACTAAACTCTGTAAGGTATAGTGCTCACTGTACATGGGCTGAAGTAATATTGAGAAGTCACATAAATATGTTGTCATCTGGTTGTCCCATTTAGTTAAAACTCCAGTCTGCCATTGCTGACTATACTCATTTACAATTTACCATGATTTCATAAAACATGTCACGGTATTTTTATAATTGTATTGAAGTATATTGTTGTCTTCAGTACAAGAAGATCCCATCCTCAGATAACTTCTCTTTGAGTAAAACCCTTGGTGACCCAATCAAGATCAGAGCCTGGAACATCTCTGGCCTGCCCACTGACAGCTTCTCTATTGACAATGGAGTCATAGTGAGCAACTCCAGAAGATGGTACATCTCCACAAACACACCCTTAAGCAGACCAAAGCATAAACATTAATTGATTTCTTTCCTATTTTATCCACCTTATTATGCCTCAATCTCCAAGGATCTGGCTATGATTATCTGAAGTCAGTACACATTCAAATATATTTTCAGGCCTTTGATGATTGACCCACAAGGTCAAGCTAACAAGTGGGTCAAAAACTCAGAGAGAGATAATAATCTGAACGTGATCAAGCTTACTGATGCAGACTATATGAGGACCCTGGAGAACTGTATCCAGTTTGGTACTCCGTTATTGCTGGAGAATGTGGGAGAGGATTTAGACCCCTCCTTGGAGCCCCTACTGCTCAAACAGATATTCAAACAAGGTACATGGCATCTGTTTATGGCAATTGATGATTTATAATTTCTCTGATTCAAATCATAATAGTTGTACTATCATTCAAAATAAAGCCTAACTGGTATGATGGAAAATAGCTCATGATGCTTTATATAGATTGCATATATGTTTTGATATTAATGTTTAGTTTATCCACTGGGATCCCATATGGGAACGAAGATCGGTCACTGAAACATGATTGTGTAAATGTTTTCTGTACATAGGAGGTATGGACTGTATCAGGCTGGGAGAGAGCGTGATCGAGTACTCGAGTGATTTCCGCTTCTACATCACCACTAAGCTTAGAAACCCTCATTATCTGCCTGAGCTGGCTACCAAAGTGTCTCTGCTCAACTTCATGATCACTCCAGAGGGACTAGAAGACCAGCTGTTAGGCATTGTGGTGGCCAAGGAAAGGTGATGACCGATGCGCGCATCTGTTTATGCATACACATATACTCAGATGTCTGACCTTCCTTTGTATATGAATTTAAGGCAATGCAAGACTTATAAACGGCTATTGAGATGTTCTAGATGTACTGAGATGTTAATATTCAAATGCCACATATATTTTATAGGCCAGAGTTGGAAGAGGAGCGGAATGCCTTAATACTGCAGTCTGCTGCCAATAAGAAACAGCTGAAAGAGATTGAGGACAAAATCCTGGAGACTCTGCAGTCCTCAGAGGGGAACATCCTGGAGGACGAGAGCGCTATCCAGATCTTGGATTCCGCTAAAATAATGTCTAATGAAATATCCAAGAAACAGCAGGTCAGCAGCTTGAAAGACATTGAAGTATTGTGACAATGACTAACTAAACCTCTTTTCTTAGACTTGAAATTTGTCTTTTTCTGTTCAAACATTTTCTTTTTCAAACATTCAGATTGCAGAGAAGACTGAGATCAAGATAGCAGAGTCAAGAGAAGGTTACAGACCCATTGCCAAGCATTCTTCCATCTTGTTTTTTAGCATCGCAGATCTGACAAACATTGACCCCATGTACCAATACTCACTCAACTGGTTTGTCAACCTCTATATCAACTCCATACAGGACAGGTAAAAAATAAAAATACTCACTTGCCCTCCTGGGCAGTCTTTTTCCTCCAAGGAGGTCTTTTTTCTTGGTAGAGGATCCAAGCTTGGGGGTCCTGCGTAGTATCTTAGCTGTTCCCAAGGCTGCACTTTTCTGGGTAGAGATCTCAGATGTCGCTCCTGAGATCTGCTGGAGCCGCTCCCCCAGTTTGGTGGACACAGCCCCTAGTGCTTCAGTTACCCTAGGAACCACTGTTGACTTTTCCTTCCACATCTTTTCTAACTCTTATTTCAGCCCTTGGTGTTTCTCAAGTTTCTCGTGTTCCTTGTGTCTAATGTTGCTATCATTTGGGATCATTTCATCTATCACCACGGCCCTCCTCTGTTGGTTATCTACTGCTACTATGTCCGGTTGGTTAGCCATTACCATTTTGTTCGTCTGTATCTGGAAATCCCACAGGATCTTAGCTTGGTCATTCTCCACCTTCGGGGGAGTGTCCCACTTAAACCATGGAACTTCTAGTCCAAACTTGGCACAGATATTTCTGTATACTATGCCAGGTACTTGGTTATGGCGTTCCATGTATGCTCTACCTGTTAGTACCTTGCATCCCTGTTAAGCTGTTATGTGCTGGATTGTTTCAGGGGCATCTTTGCACAGCGGCACTGCAGGAAATATTTTGTCTATCTGGCTCATATTAATTGCACTGTATGTTTCAGCAACAAGTCAAAGATTCTAGACAAGAGACTGCGGTACTTAATTGACCACTTCACCTACAACCTCTACTGCAACGTCTGCCGCTCTCTCTTTGAAAAGGACAAACTGCTCTTCTCATTCCTCCTCTGCTCTAATTTGCTACTGTAAGTCAGATCTTTCTAATCCAGGTTTAGTTTTATTTGAATACATTTGCGCAACATCCGCTTACATCCGAATGAGACAGCTGAACGTCTGACTCAGAACCCTGGCATCTGGATTTCTCCCTTTTTCCTCAGGGCTAAGACAGAGATTGAGTACTCGGAGTTCATGTTCCTCCTCACAGGCGGTGTTGGTCTGCAGAATGATGTCCCAAATCCTGACCCCAGCTGGCTACAAGACAAAAGCTGGGATGAAATCTGTCGAGCCAGTGACCTGCCTGGGCTGCAGGGTCTCAAGTCAGCTTCTTTTTGTCTTTGCCAGTCTGACCTGTTTTAATATATATTCTATATATAAGTGTCTATAAGATCATTTGTTCCCAGAAGTAGTTGGCCTGCTGTTACTGTAGTCAGTTACATATTATGGTTTTTTTTTTTTTGGATGAATGTAGGGAGAGTTTTACCAAGACCCCTGAGGAGTTCCTGCCTATTTATGATAGCAAGGAGCCATATAACATTCCACTGCCAAAACCATGGTGTGACAAACTCAGTGAATTTCAGAAAATGATCATCTACCGTTGCCTTAGGCCTGACAAAGTGAGATGTTATTCCTTCATTTTTGTAAATAGCCAACATATTTACTCATATACTGTATTAGCACCCTTAGCTGCACTCACACTTTTCCTGTCTTATTTTGAAGATTGAACCAGCCATTGCTAATTTTGTGACTGACAAACTTGGCAAAAAGTTCATTGAACCACCCCCCTTTGACCTGAGCAGGAGCTACAGTGATTCCAACTCTACTGTCCCGCTGGTCTTTGTGCTCTCTCCTGGAGCAGATCCTATGGCCAGTATGTATTGCAGGCTACTCTGAGAACTATTCACCAGTATGTATTGCAGGCTGCTCTGAGAACTATTCAACAGTATGTATTGCAGGCTATCCTGAGCACTATTTGCCAGTTTGGTCCTAACTCGGATCCACTCTTACACATTTCTGACCAAACACTGGAACTCTTTTTTCATATACACAGGTTTACTGAAGTTTGCCAATGACAAGAACATGAGTGGCACCAAGTTCAGGTCGATCTCTCTGGGTCAGGGCCAGGGCCCTATAGCTGTAAAGATGATCCGTTCAGCTATGAAGGAGGGCACATGGGTGTGTCTGCAGAACTGTCACCTGGCTGTGTCTTGGATGTCCACTCTGGAGAAGATCTGTGAGGACTTCAGTGTAGATACTTGCCACCCAGATTTCCGCCTCTGGCTCACTAGCTACCCCTCCCCCATGGTATCTTTTCTGTCTTGAGCTAAAACACCTTACAGACCTTCATAAGCTTTTCAGAATATTTTGCATGATTACAATTCATAATCTGGTTTGTTTGCTGTGTCAGTTCCCAGTGACCATCCTGCAGAACGGGGTGAAGATGACGAACGAGCCACCTACAGGACTACGGCTGAACCTGCTGCAGTCCTACCTAACTGACCCCGTTTCTGACCCTGAATTCTTCTCATCATGCACAAACAAAGAGCTGGTGAGCAAGTGCATACACTCTATTGTTGACATCATTTTCATTTTACTATAAATGAATGGTCCATTATAGTAATCCACTGCTGTGTTTATAGGTTTGGGAAAAGCTCCTGTTTGGGCTTTGCTTCTTTCATGCCCTTGTCCAGGAAAGAAAGAAGTTTGGACCACTGGGATGGAACATTCCATATGGATTCAACGAATCAGATTTGAGGATCAGTATCAGACAGTTGCAGGTTGAACGTTCTTCCCTTAATATCATAAATAACAACATATCTGTTCTATAGAAATATAAATACGTTTATAGATGCAATTTAATCCCCATATAGCTAGAAGCGATAGACCAGTGAAACCATGTTTTACAGTATTTTGACACACACATCAGCCACACCGGATGTGCTGTAAGAGATCTATTATTTGTCAACCTTTGCTGATTCTTTGGTCAGTCACTGTACTGTCCCAGCAATTCGAGCTTAGAACACATCCAAACCCAGACTTGGACTATGACACCTGAGATTTGAACAGACACTTAAGACGCCCTCCTCTTTGTGACAAGATGATGATTTACTCTTAACACAGTCTTCCTCCTGCCGCCATAGCTCTTTGTGAAGGAGTATGAAGAGGTTCCCTTTGAGGCTGTCTCTTATCTGACTGGAGAGTGTAACTACGGGGGCCGTGTCACCGACGACTGGGACCGTCGGCTCCTTCTGACCATCTTGGCCGACTTCTACAATAAGGATATCGTTGAGAACCCCCGTTACACCTTTTCCCCCAGCGGCAAATACTATGCACCTCCAAAGTCTGTTTATGAAGACTATGTGGAGTTTATTAGGGTGAGGTCCACCGGCTCAGTCCGGAGGCCAGCGGTGTGTGGCACGGACACAGCATTTCATATCCCAAGGGATATTGAAAGTCAGCTAAAAAGGATTTCTGTATAATTGCCATTGCAGAATCTGCCATCTTCTCAGCATCCAGAAGTGTTTGGTATGCATGAGAACGTGGACATCTCTAAAGACCTGCAGCAGACCAAACTCCTGTTTGACTCCCTGATCCTGACTCAGGGAGGAGGTTCAAAAGGAGGAAGCAGCTCTGGAGGGGACAACACTCTACTCGACATTTCCAACGACATCCTCTCTAAAGTAAAGCGTTCACTCTCCCCCCTTTTTAAAGTAAATCATATACTTAAAGCATGTTTAGTGATCTAATGCAATTTTGAGAAAGTACAAATTCTTGCAGATTTACACAACTGAGTATTTCCTCTAGTTGCCCTTAATGCAGTGCTCATTTCAGTCAAACCTTTTGGTGCATCTAGCTTCCAGAGAACTTTAACATCGAGTCTGCCCTCGCCAAATACCCAGTGCTTTATGATGAGAGCATGAACACCGTTCTTGTACAAGAGATGGAACGATATAATAAGTAAGTTATCAAAAGCAGTTCAATATCAGAAAGCACAGTGTTCGATGTATAAAGATGATCATTGACATTCACATTAATTATAAATTTACGTACCATATGTAGCAAAAGCTAAGTCTCAAGCACAAGTCTTCCTGGTGGCAAACATGTGCTCTTACCACTAGACCAAAGAAACAACTCTGTGGTATAGCAGCCAGATCACACATTTACTGAGTAAATGATCTCTGTCACAGTTGTTCTCCTTTCGTTCTTCTTTCGTTCCACAGTTTGTGCAGCACCATCCGTGTGAGCCTACAGGGCCTACGGAAAGCTATTAAGGGGCTGGTGGTGATGGATGCTGAGCTGGAGGACGTAGCTGGCAGCCTGCTAGTGGGAAAAGTGCCAGAGAAGTGGGCCAAGCGCTCCTACCCCAGTCTTAAGCCCCTGGGCAGCTACATCACTGACTTTCTAGCCAGGCTCAAATTTCTGCGGGTTAGAACAATTTCTTAAAAAAAACTAACTGATTTTCAAGAAATTAACAATTGCTGAACTGAAATGAAGAGTACAATTATTAACTAACTGAATGCACAATATAAACTTCTGACATGCCACGAGTGCTTACGTGAACCATTATATATTACACTGTGAATGCTCCACTACTGAGAGGCTTTCTCTGTGTTATTTCTCTGTGTTCTTTCTCTGTGTTCTTGTAGGACTGGTATGAGACCACCAAGCCTCATGTGTTCTGGCTGTCTGGATTCTTTTTTACCCAAGCCTTCCTGACAGGAGCCATGCAAAACTATGCTAGGAAATACTCTATTCCGATTGATCTTCTCGGCTACCGCTATGAGGTACCCACTACAAATGCAGACGCTTTGAAGTGGACATTACTGGACTGTTGAAAACATAGAGCTTTACATGCTATATGTATGAAAGAATGTGCTGGAGCTTGATGTTCCTTCTATTATATAACCCAGGTACTGCCTATAGATTCATCAACCACCTCCCCTGAGGATGGAGTCTACATTAATGGTCTCTTCCTGGATGGAGCACGATGGGATAAAACAGGGTGTGTTTATATGCCAGAACAGTTTACTACATTTCAAATTTACTTCTTTGAAACTCCGTCTGAAAGTGATTTTTTTCCCCCCCATGCAGTGGAGTCTTAGCTGAGCAGTACCCCAAAATCCTCTTTGACTCAGTCCCCATCATCTGGATAAAGCCAAGTGAGTGTACATATTACAGATAGAGAAGAGCTCTTGTACTTTACACAATTCTGCATTTTCAGTGCCTTTGTTTTCAATATTTATCAGCTATTCAATATGTATCATTCTTTTCAAATTTCTATATCATAGCGGATAAGCGGCTCATGACGCGACCCGAGAACGTCTATGTGTGTCCTCTGTATAAGACCAGTGAACGTAAGGGCACACTGTCCACCACAGGCCACTCCACTAACTTTGTCATCTCCATGATGCTGCCCACATCCAAGCGGCCCCAGCACTGGATCAAGAGGGGTGTGGCCTTGCTCTGTCAGTTGGACAATTAAGCACACACCATTTAACCTTTCCACATGCACTTTACTGGACCTCAGCTAGGAGTAACTACTGTGCATTAAGTGACAGAAAAAACAACATCTCTGTAACAGCTCTGAATTAAATGATTCTCCTAATGTGATCGTGCCGTGAGTCTTAATTCTGAAGGACTAAATTGTGCTCCAAAAACACATTTCATTATATTGAATTGTTAAATTATGATCAGGGAAGCTGTGCATAAGGCCTATGACCCTTCTGAGTGCATCAAGCAGTTGGTTAAGTAGAGTTACAGAGTTGAGTGTCACAGAGTGGTCTATTTAAGAGAGGGGCTGGCTGGCCCAGTCCCATGATCACATATTTTTAACTGTCAGGTTATAAATAGCTGTGTGGCAGCTAAGAGCTTCAAACACCCTGAGGTTACAAGTGCAACACTAACAGCAGTGCCCGTTGCCTAAAGGTAAAAGGAACATTTGCATATGAATTCTACATATTTCTACATAGTCTACATACTTCCGGAAAGGCTTCATAGAACAGTGGAGTGCTGCATGCATACAATAGTTAAGTTTATTGAAAACTGATTACAGTCAGTAATAAATTATTGTTAAAGATGTTTTTAGGCTCTTGACACGAATGGCAGAAACTAGAGAAGTTATTTAAGGGTTATTTGTATTCTAGCTGTACTATCACATGCTATTTGCACAAAGGCCTGAAACATCACCCTTAATGATAACTACATTTAAGGTGTACATATGTTGCTATTGTGTTTGCTGTGATCTGACTACTATTGCCTTCTGAACATAGAGAATGTGAAATTTATTTTGGTAACTAGCCTATCCCTATCTGTTATTTTCTTTATTTGTAACAAACACTCCAAAAACTTTGCTTTTAAAGGAACCATTAAACACCTTTTGGTTCTTGCTATTGTACTGCTTTAATAAATTAAAACTGAGGATGGAAGAATCGTATGAGACACCAGAGGAAGATCTGGACGAGGATGAGGACGAGGCCACACAATACATGATAGAGCAGAGTCTCCTGGAACATACCAAGTGCAGTTGTCAGGCTCCCAGGTAGGACTCTTACTTGCCCTTTGGCCTCATCAATATATTTACCCCCCACTATGTGAGGAAATAAAGCTGTTTTCTTTAGTGAAGCTGCACTCGAGCACATCGACCACGAGGAGATTTTTACAGCAATACGGGCAGGTGAGAGCTGAATGGCTACAACTGATGTGCTAGCACTGCTGAGTGTCTGCATGCTACATCTCTGCCTTGTGTGTGGCCACAGGGAATGAAGAAGCCCTGCGGTTGCTTGTTCAACACACAGCCGCCCTGTCCATGGCTGACGACAGGGGCTGGATCCCCCTGCACGAGGCAGTGATACAGGAGAAGAGGAGTGTTTTGGAGATCACTTTCTCAGGTACACGCTGCTTTTGTCCAAAAGTGTTGCAAAAGTTCATGCAAAATGCAAAAGCTCAAGCTTTGTGTCAGGAGTTTTTTGTCTGTGTGTGTGTATTTCATGTTCAGCCTCACCACAGGGATCAGGCCACTGCCGCACGCTGAGGGGAGAGACCCCTCTCTTCCTCGCTGTCACCCATGGCCTCAGAGGCAATGCTACGTTCCTGCTCCAGAATGGCAGCAGCCCTGACTGCCAAAATGAGGAGGAGGACTCCCCGCTGGTTGCGGGTGGGTAGTTCTTTTACAGACGTTTTATAAACATTTCAAAGGAATTTAGGGCAACTAGCCACTTTGTCTTAAAGATTAGATAGGCATTTGCTTTATTTACACTTCATTACAAATGTTTAAATCATATGTAGCTTCTCAGAGTACTGAGAGTGGGTTTTTCGGTCTGCTAAATTTTTATGGTATGAATGGTTTTTGAGTGACTCACTGTGTTATGGATAATTTAAGACATGATGAATGACGTGCAGTAAGAAACCCTGGAAAATATCAACTCTGTATTTTGTCTCTCTCTCCAAACAGCCATAAAGAATGATCAGTATGACTTGGCATCTCTTCTGCTTCGGTATAATGCCTCTGTGGACCAAAAAGTGAGTCTTCAGAGAACCGCTCTGCACGAAGCAGCTCTGCGGGGCTTGGAGGACTATGTGTATCTGCTCCTCCAGTCTGGTGCCAACCCAAATGCCTGTGATTCCAGTGAACATTCTCCTTTAGGACTGGCTGCCCAGGCTGGGCACTTGAACGTTGTGGAAATCCTGCTACAGAAAGGTGATTTCAATTTTATTGATCCCGAATCAAGACATAGCTTTTCAGTTTAGATGTGAACCCTAGCCACATTACATGCTATCCTAACGTCCTCGAGAACATGAGTGGTTCTCTTCTTCTTGAACAGGGAAGCAATGGTTCTTTCTTCTTGCTTAGTAACACACCAGGCAAACAAACTGGGAAGTTATGTGAAAACAATTAGTACACTCTCTGCATATACCAAGGCACTTGAGAGTTGTATAGCTGAGTTTGAAAAGATGCCAAGCTTTGCATGCATTTTCCTGTGTTCACATGACAGAATACAGATTTACAATGAGACCTAATACACTAAAAGGAAGTGGGGGTGGAATTATCATGGGGGGAAGCCAAAGCTTTGTGAATTTCACATAAAATGGACTCATGATGCCTCATGGATATCAAACAGCAATTACCAGAATCATTTTACATTGTGAATCTTTATGGACGTCCCCTCCCACTGCCCTGCTTTATTCCACTCTTAGGGGCAAGCGTGTTTTCAAAGCCTCAGTCACTAGAGTCGACATCAGTACTGTTTGAGGCAGCAGCGTCTGGAAATCCTGACATCATCTCTGTGCTGCTGGAGTATGGAGCTGACCCCAACACTCCCACACACACAGGCCACCTACCCATCCACCGGGTGGCTTACCGTGGCCATCTGCTGTGAGTGATGGATGGTCTAGCTGTCTGGTCCCACACATACAGACATGTGTTTGCTAGATATCTGAATATTGTACAAAGGTATATATTGTCAAACAGAATAAATTCACCTGTATGCTCCACTCCTGTCCTGTTTTAATCCTGTCATTGTCGTCTGTACTTTCACAGAGCACTGGAACAGTTAATCCCGGTAACTAAAAAAGAGGCCATTAAAGAGAGTGGGATGAGCCCATTGCATTCTGCCGCAGCGGGCGGCCATTCGCAGTGCCTCGAGCTGCTGCTGGCCGCTGGGTTCGACCCCAACTTTATGCTCCACCCGCGGGTGCGCAGGAACTACGATGACGAGCGGAGGTCGGCGCTGTACTTCGCCGTGTCGAACGGCGACGTGCAGTCAGCCCGCCTGCTCCTGGAGGCTGGTGCCATGGCCAACCAGGACCCCGTCAGCTGCCTCCAGGCGGCCATGCACCTGGGCAACTACGAGCTCATCAACACGCTCCTGCGCTACGGAGCCAACGTCAACTACTACTCGCGTGTAAACACCACGCACTTCCCGTCTGCCCTGCAGTACGCGCTGAAGGACGAGGTGATGCTCCGCATGTTGCTCAACAACGGGTACGACGTGAAACGCTGCTTCGATTGCCCCTACGGCCAGGGCCCTCACGTGCCGGCCGACTACGAGGGCTGGAGCGCCTCTGTAATACAAGACATGGTGGTAAGTCCACTGTTGCAGACCGGTGCTGTGGCTAACTAGGTCTTGTTTTGTACCGTTATCCTCCCTTTTAAACTCCTTGGAGGCTGTGGTGCAGTAATAACACATTTGTGTCTCCAGTTTTGTGAGGTCATCACGGTTTACTGGCTCAAGCATATCACGGGACAAGTGGTGAGAATCATGCTGGACTATGTTGACCACGTGTCTTTCTGCTCCAAACTGAAGAGTGTCCTGGTAGAACAGAAACAGTGGCCTGAGATATGCAAGATTCAAGGTGTGTGATCAGTATCATCAAAAAGCACCAGTTCTGGAATTAATTTCTGAAAAGTTAGCAAGTTGCTAGGGGTTAGACTATTAATATTTTATTACTATTACTATTAATAGTTTATTACAGGTATCGTTTTTGTGTGGCCCAAAATTACAGCTACATATTTTGCTAAAATACCTGAAAACACAGTGTCATGGTATTTACGTTAATACGGCAATGATACGGCAATACATATTACTCTCTTTTCAGGGAATGTTCGAAGACTGAAGCATTTGTGTCGGCTTAAGATCCGTGAGTGCCTTGGTCGCTTGCGCCTGAGGGCTCCAGTTTTTATCAGTTTCTTGCCACTACCCAACAGTCTAAAGGACTATATCCGTTTTAAAGAATACGACATTTATAGCAGAGGAAGTACGGCGAAGGTTGAATGAAAGTGGAAATCATTTCAATTTAGGTTACATTGTGTTTGTTCTAAACCTATTATTTTTAAATCGTTTATCGTCGCGTCTCTCTCTTTAAATAAATTATGTATTTGATCATCATTGTAAAATTGTTGAATTTGTGGCATCGCTTTATCTATAAAAGCTATAATTACATTGTGGGACTCATTGATGTGTGATTTTACCCCATTGTTGCCATCTTCTGTACCTAAAATATCATGCTAGTCCATTCTGTTCACATGAAAACTCTGATAACATATTATTAACCATCGTTACGCCAACTACATACATTTATCTACATACAGACCTAATAACGGATAAATAACGATGTTTTAAACGGTCCCGTTATGTCTAGACGGCATTGTCGTGAAAAATATGGCCTTTGGGTGGCGTACGACTGCTTGTAAACAGAGTGGCGTCAGAGTTTTGCAGTGGTGGGGAAGGAATACGTCACGGGCGTAATGGCGGAGGCTGGTTGAGAAGGAGAATTACTCCGTGAAGCGGCGCTGAAACCAACTTCATCGCCAGTTGACGTGGTGATCAGTGGCCCAAAATGGCCTGCAATTTCAACGAAGACAGAAAATTCGCAAAGGATGTCTTAAAATCAAGTGGCTTGTCCCTGGATGGTGGCGATAGCCAGAAACAATTGTCAGCCTGTACCACGACTACATCCAAGCAAAATGGCGATCAAGCTGGATGTGAAGACGAGCAAATGTCTGAACAAGATGCTTCTGAGCGACGAAGGAGCGGGCTGTCAGATTTGAAAAACTGTGGCAGTTCTCCCTCGACACTGCAGAGGTCCGCTGATGAGTTGCCACGGAGGAATTTTCAGATTCCTCGGAAGATTAAGGAGCGGAAAGGTTGTGTCTCCTTTCTGGCATTCCTGAAACTGAAAGGGGCTGCTTGTTTCATAGCTTGCCCATCCTGCATGCCTGTTAATCCGCGTTACCTAGTAACTTGGCTCCCGCTGTGTTCAGCTAGAATAACTAACACCTAAAGTCAAAGGACTCGAGCGTGTAGTTGCAAGAGTGGCGTATTGTGCGCATGGCAAGTTATTTGCACCTTCATGTAAATGTTATTTATCCAACATTTGCCCAGCGTCGCAGGTAGCTAGCAAGCTAGCTGTGATAGCCAGCGTTAGCTTAGCTCGCGACTACTCAAATAGCCTGCACGTCGAGAAGCACGTGAGAATCGGTGTCCTGTAACAAACTTGTGCATGTCTTGGATTAAGTGTGGTAGCTGGTTCCTGCGTATCCCACGTCGCGTAACTGTTCAGTTTTGTCCCTTGCTGTGAGCCTGACACTGCATTTGTTAACGGTTGTTAGCCAGCTAGCCACAACGGGTAGCTAAAGGGATTTACCATCACAGTGCTGCCACCACATGACACATTTTTGCCACTCCTCATTCACTAATGGCACTGGTCGTGTAATGTGACTCAACACACCATAACATTGGTCATGTGAGCTCTTATTGTGGGCTATATGATTGCATTCATGGACCCCATCTTGAAGTCAAGAGAGCCCTTAATCCATATAACCCCTTAATGACAGGTATTCGATATATCAGTGTAGTTCTTGGTACAGATACACTGTCATAAGGTTGGAATTAAAGCTTGGACCCAGATTCCCATAGCAGCAGCTGCACATGGTGATCTGTGTCTCGTGTGAGCACAGTGGTGGAGAGAAGGCTCTTTAAAGAATGAGACCTCTGTGCATTTGTGCATTACTTTAGGTCGTCTTGCATGCAGCTGTTGGTGTTGGTTTTAACTTGTTTAGTCTTATGAACGGCTTCGATGGGACACATGAGATGTAATTGCTCTCTTAAGCAGCAGTGATTTTTTGCTAGGTCACATACGTGCTTCACGTGCTTCTTCACTGCATGTTGTCCCGGCCAGACCAGGACTGTCGCCATAGTAACAGGAATAGAGTCGTTGACTTGGTCCTCCTTCCTTGCTCTTGGAGGGTTCAGATTAGTGTGACACATGCCCACATCTTTTTTTGTTTTTGTTGTTACCTGATGTTCTCCTTGTTAAGTGATTTGTCCCTTATCTGTTTTCTCTGAAGTCACATACTGATTAATTACCCACAGTTAAGATACTGGTTAAAACGCACAAATTATCTAGGGACAGTTATTTTTTAACTGTCAACTTTTTTATGTTGATCTTGAGGCATCCAGCACTGTTGTCCTGCAGCTGCTGTAGATCTTGGACCTGTTGTTTGGGTATGTGCTTGTTCTCGTAACTCCACTTCTCTCTGCTGGTTCTGCAGGACTGCTCCAGCAGTTGGCCCCGGACTCGCGGGAGTTTGAAGACCTCGTCAAGATGCTCTCTTCCTTCTACCTGGATACCTCCTCACGGGGAGCTTTCACATACACCAAAGCATGTCTCATTCACAGTGAGCTCTTGGAGAAGGAGGTGAGCTCATGGAGCTTAGAACATGTCACCTACTGTCCTGTTGTGCTTGGAGCCAATTTCCTGCACTTAGAGGAAGTTTATTCTGGGAGGAAATGATCTTCATGAAACCCATAGACAGTAGTGGCAGATTTGTTGCTTCTTAATTGTTTTTTGGGAGTAGTAAGTGGACCAGTGTTAATTGTTTAAAAAGAAACAACAACAGCATGGCTGTCCTGTGATCAGATCATTTGATTTATGTAAGGGCCTCATGTTAGAATGTATGAGGCCCCACAAAGTATGTCATGTGTGGCTTGAGAGCGACGCGCCGGGCTGTTCTCGCGCTGGCCTGCAACGCCACTGACGTCTTCCGAGCCGCGTCCGTGTGGGACGGCTCCGCCGGCTCGCTGCCGTTGATGTGACTGCCCCTTCTCTCCTTGGTAGTTCATCGAGAAGAAAAGGGAGCTGAAGCAGGCCGGCCGCACGGACGCCGAGCTCACCGACTCCTACGCCTTTCTGCTGCCTGATGCAAACAAGGTGAGCCTGGGAGCCGTGTTCCCTCATCCGGACTCTGGGCCCTTGTTTCAATAAGGCTGACTTTAGCCCTGCATGCTCTTGGTTTCTCTCTTATTGTTCTTTCCTTCACCTTTGTTTACATTTATGTCTTGGCTGTTTAAGGGGAAACGTTTGGCACGCTCTGCTGATTCGTTTCAGCTCGATTCAGATTTATTCTCAAGGAGGCGGGTTGTTTCAGCACAGATGGTGTGGCGCGTAAAACGATTGCACAACACACACAGCCAGACAAGCTTCATTTTGTATAAATTGCAGTGAACAATAAAAAATGCACTGAGTGAGGGAATAGTAAGCATGCAGACTTCAACCCACATTTGGTGCATCGGGGTTTGGGCGCAGTGCTCTGAGACCCATGTAACACTCCCACCTTCTTTGTTTATATCTCTTTTCATTGTTGTTTTTTTGTAGACCCACTGGATCTGTGAAAAGGGCCTGTCAGTGGGACATGTGCGTCTTAGTAATTTGGGGAATCCCGTTAAAGGTAAAGCGTGGTGCTTGTTTGAGCCCAGTCCTTCAGAACCAGTGGTGCTCCTGTTTAAATGCTCTGCACTGGTGTTCATAAATAACCCCAGTGTAGGGTTCAGCCAGTTCCATAACACTTCCCCACCGCTCTTGGCCTTCCATCAAGAAATAACATCGGAAATTTGCTTGATGGTCAGGATTACTGGGAAGGCTGTGGTGTGTTAGGAACTGGACTGGATCATTTCACAAACAGGCACTCGGTAAATCATTGGTGAGGAAGCTCTTCCTCTCGTTCTCTGCCTGGCTTCACCAAAGTGTGTATAACTGAACACTCATTTACTCTGCTGTTTTGGACTTTCTTTTATTATGGACATCGTGTCTGATGAAATGGAAAAACGTGCTGTAAATGTTTAATATTCACCTGAGTCAATGCAGAATACTGCACTAAAAACTTGCACGGGACTCGGGTGATTGCAAGGGTATTGTCTCCGCCGTAACCTTTAGTGGTTCTGTCTCTTTTTTTCAGGGGTTTACCTTTCCAAATACTCCGATTTGTTGCAAATGAATCCGTTTGAAGCAGGAGCCTCTGGGGATATTATTATATTTAAAGTTATGAAGGTAATATTTCACTTCTCTGTAAAACCGTCATGGTGTGTGTTTTTAGTTAAAATCCTCTACCTTGCATCATTCCTTTCATTCTTATTCTAATGATTGTTTTTGAATAATCTATGGACTTTACCTTTATTCTGCAGGGTAGATTAAAGAACATATTTGAAAATATGCCCAAGAGTAATCTGGAACCTTCGCCCAAGTTTGACTGCCACATGCACAAAAATGCTAGCAAAGTGACCTCATTACTGTCATACAGGGCTTTCGAGCTCACTCAGGTATGTGCCTCAGTCATTACCGTTACCGTCATCCGGTACCTGTCGGCTTCATTGTTTAGTCTCTGTGTGCTATGTCTAAGAGAGTGGTGTTATCTGTTCTTGCCGGCTGGGTTCAGTAGCCGGTTTTGTGTTGTTCACTGTTTGCATGTCTCATACACAGCAATACTTCTATGAGTTTGCCTTCGAGGAGCTGAAGTCCCGGCCCAGGCACGTGTGTCCGTACGCTGTGGTGTCCTTTCAGTACAAGGGCAAGGAGACGGCCACGGCGGCCCACAGGTACGGGTCCTCACTCGGGACGTTCTCCGCTACCCCGTTCCTTAGAAGCAGGACTCCGGAAGCCTCGCCTGGTAGTGGGACTGCAGGCACTACAACCCCAGCTCCCATCCGGAGTGGGTGGACTATATACCACTTAAATTAATTTCGTTGAGCGCCAGGAAGTTGCTTAAGCAATGGATTAAATCATCTCTGTTGGCATAGAATAGAGTTACGATTTGCTGAGACCAGCGTCTTTTTTGAATCTTGTTGTGGATTACTTTGCTAGGTAGAAGGGAAATCTAATGGCAGTTTTCCACCAACATGGTGCCAGAGTGCTAAATCTTGAACCATTCCAGACTTTCCCACTGCTAAAGAACTGGTTCTTGGCTGGTGAAACCAGTGCTGGTTTGACCACATAACCTTGCCGGTCTGGAACCAAGGAGTCCATGACGTGAGCAGCTGATGGGTGTGGTCTTTCTGGCACTCCTAAAGTGGAGCTGCCATTTTCTAAAAATCTGTCTGCCAGTAAATTCGATATAACTGTGCACATTCATAACATAAAAATAAACAAAGCATTAGTCGTCTTCCACAGTCATTGACTATGACGATCCCTGTGTAGATGCTGAAAGAGCTCATTCTCTGTTGTCAGATATGTTCTCAAAGCAAGAGCTAAAATTTCCAAACAAAGAACATGATTCATATTGTTTTAATGACGTCTACGGACGGCGTTTGTTCCAGCCAGGGAACACCCACATCAGATATCTAATAGTTCAGCTGTCAGACCAGTGGAAATGTGGCCTGTTCTTGTTGGGTTCCCTGGTTCCTGGGGACCAGGTCTGGCTCAAGCATCTGACCTTTGATGGTGGTACAGAGCTATGAGTAATGTATATCCAGTGGTGCTGGAAAGCTGTAGGGATTTTAGTAGCCAGTTTAGTGTGTCCAGAGAAGGCTAAAATTGAGGCTTGGTCTGCACTTACTGTGAGTTTGAAGAGTAATAATGTTCATCTACTAGTACAGACAGTAGGTGATTTAGATCAGAGAGTTGGTAAGTGTATATTTATAATTTGAATCGTAACTGACAGATGGAATTCGTGTCGTCTTCTTAAAACTCTTTTTGTTGACTTTTTAGGCTAAGCAGCACTATGTATGAAGCACACAGAGGTAAGCAGGCCCCCATCTAGACGCTCTGTGGTTTGTAGCGCCGTGTTCTGCTCTTCCAGTCATCTTTTTCGTCATCGTATCCCCGGGTCGCCTGGCAGGACCTTGTGACTGGTGCTTCTGTTTTGGCAGTGCGGCGTAGGTTCACGGTGTGGAGTGGTCCGCTGGTGAACCAGGGGGAAGAGCTCTATCAAGTGTGCATCAGCTCCCCCAACCTCCCGTTCCTTCCCCTCAAACTGTAAGCGACCCAGTTAACCCTCGCCCGGTAACGCTGCTGCCGGTTCGGGTGGCGTTTAATGAACGAATACACCCCTGTGCTTCTCCCAAGATGGAACTTGCTGAGTTGTTGTTTCTTTATCTTAAAGCCCTGACAAGATCGACATCAGCTGGGCCATGCATCTCGATCACGTGAAGAGGAAAATCCCTTCCACGCTGCTCTCATGGGACACGTACAGAGACGCACAAGAGGGTGAGAGTGATGGTGCAAATGGGCTTTGCTGCGGTTTGTTCCTGGAGCTGTAGTCCCTCTAAATCCTTTGTTTGTTTGTTTGTAGTGCTTAAGTGTGGGGTTTATGGCAGCCTGTTTGAAGTCATGGGTAAGAGCAAACAGGGGAACTGCCTTTCTGGACTGCTGCACAGAATGGAGAGGGAAAAAATGGTGAGTTGCTTTTATGTTAAGAGTGTTGTCTTGTACAAATGTGGATGTCAAGATTCCCTTAATGAGCGATCAGATCTTCCTGTTGCGTTGCACCTGAAATTCAGCAGTTCTCATGGTCCAGGTTGTGATCTCCCTTCCAATGTTTAATGTGTGTCTGTGTGGAGATGCAGGAAGTCAGCAACCTGTCACTCCGCCAGGCAAACGTAAGTTGGTAACAGAGCAGATGGAGAGTCTCCTAAAATTATTCTGCAGTGCAGCCTGTTCTGTGCAGCCAGGCCATGGTACCTGGGTGGGGGCATCTTCAGCTCCTTTGCCAACAGAGATGTGTCTGCAGCAATTGAGACACAGTTCCTCCTGTAGATGAGGGACTCTGCAGTAATAGGAGGCCTTTGGTGTCTTATGCCCTGGTGCTTTCCTCTAACATGAGCACACCCTGTGTTTACACCTGGAGTCTAGTGGCTGTGTGAACCAGACTACACTCCATGCTGTGTGTGTGTTCTGTATTGGCAGCTGTTTTTCTCCTCATCTTGATCATTTAACCAGATACAGATCCTGCAGGGTGTAAAGGACTGTCTCACTGTTTATGAAGGGTTCATAATGTTTATTGAGTCTTCCTGCTGTTCGATGTGGTGCTCTGCAGCTCAGTGTGAACGGAGAGGAACTTTCCTCTCCCAGCACCTCAGCTCTACTCCTGTCAAGATTTTCTTCTGAATGAAAGAAATAAAGTTAAACTTATATAGTGCCTTTTTCAGCAAAGGATGTTCGACAACACACTACACTTTTACATCCAGTCATCTTTTTCGTTTGGTTAAGGCTTTCGGAGCTCTGGGCTTGATTTGTGGGTTTTTTTCTGTTATTTTCTGTTTTTGTGCAGGTTCTCGTGAAGCCCCTGGTGGACAGAGGCTTCCTGTTCCTCTTATCTTCGGCTCACATGCACAGTTCTAGCGGTAAAGTCTGACCGCGCGTTCATTAGTACATACACTGCGCTTGGCACTTCTCTCGGCTGTTCGACTGATCTCAGAATATCTTTCTCTCTGTCCTTTGCTGAACTGCAGAGAGACGAGGGAGGAGTGATAGAGGCTTACACGCACTTTTTGTTTTTCAAGAACCAAGAATCACAGCGAGGTTCAGTAAGTATTTTCTCATGCCTTTAGTTATAATGTGGTTTATTTGTCCAAGTGTTGACATATTTCTGTTGTTTGGTCTGTTTCTTTTCTGTTCTGCCCTGTTTTGTTTAGTGTCGAAGCACTCTGGCCGACACGAGGACATTCTGCTTCCATTAGAGTCTAAAGACCCGATCACTAAGCACCTGGACAGCTACGTCCCTGCCCTGCACCATGCCTTCTTCAAGCTGCGCTCCAACCCACCCAAAGACCTGGCTGCCGGGGTGAAGAGCCAGGTGCAGGACTACCTGGGCCTCCGGGAGCAGGGCGCGGCCCGGCCGTTCGTCGCGCCCGAGTACCGGCACAACCTGGACGAGCGGCCCAGCCTTCACCCCGCCCCCAGACCCAAAGGCCTGGACTCGGCGCTGAGCACCTACCTCTACGGGCCCGGCAGCTTCCAGGTGCCCGTGACGCGGCTGCAGAGGGGCCTCGGGGAGAGCGGCTGGAGCGCCGTGTCTCCGCCCGCCGGGGGGGACGAGTACAGCCCCGTGTCGGACTGGGGAGGCACCGACAGGCCGGTCGGCGGCGGGGGGGGCGGAGCCGCCAGGCCGGGGCCGGCCCAGTCCAACGGGGGCGGAGCAGGGCAGGGCCCCCGGCTGGGCCAGGCAGAGTACGACAAGGACAAGATGGAGAAGCTGCTGAAACTGATCCAGCTACACAAGCGCACGCTGGGCAAGGAGGACGGCGGAGGGCAGGAGCGGGCAGACGCCTGGGACCCCGCCGGGCTCAAGAGGAGACCAGAGGGAGATGCTCTGCCCAGCGTTAGCAAGTACCTGAAGACGGGCATGCTGAACAACGGAGAACCGGGGAGGGGTGAGTCGCTGTGGCCCCGTTTGGCACCAGAGAAATGAGGCGATGTCAGGAGGACGTGATTAATATATTCCCAGTTCCGAGACTGTGCAGGTATGCTGGTAAGAGCCTCCTGTTTCACAGACAGACATGGGAGCTTGTGAATCTGACAGCAGTTCAGTAAACTTGAGCAAACAGGTTGTGGGGAAGCAGCGCTGCTGAAAGGCCTGTGTGTGGGATCGGTCCGGGAGGGGGGGAGGGGCCTCGGGTATGAAATAAAACTACTGGTATGTGGGAAGCCTGAGGCGCGTTCTCTCGTCTTTGTCCGGCGCTTCACCCCTCTGCTGTCTCATCCTTGCCCGCAGTGCCGCAGGGCGAGAAGCCGGCGTCTCTCTCGGCCGTGATGGACAGCGTGGGGCTGTGTGACACGGATCTGCGCGAGCGCATCGCCCACGGCGCCGGGGCACACGACACGCAGGCGCTGCTCAAGCTCTTCTTCAGCGCCATCAAGAGGATAGCGCAGAGCCCCGCCCCCGCGCAGAGCCCCGCCCCCGCCGCCTCGCTCCCCGCCCCCCGGCCGCAGGAC
>JAOXYF010000023.1:5100431-5121008 GCA_028565775.1 Sternarchorhynchus goeldii
CGGCCGCGGAGCCCGCCGAGCCGGCCGCGCGCTGCGACCGCGACCTCCGCCCCAGACGCGCTGACGAGGAGCGGGCTACGCAGGAGTACCTGGAGGTTTGGGTCTTGGCTCGTCCGCACGCACCGTGGCGTATGCCGTGGTTTCTGTTGCTGAGGTCGCCCAGGCCCAGAGAGAGCCTGCTGGCTCAAAGCCTTTGGTTTGGTGTGCTGTGCAGGATCAGATGGCCTGCAGCATCAGCAGCATGGACCTGTGCAGCCCGTCGTCCTGCGGGGAGCAGCAGATGTGCCGGCCCACCGAGTACGCTGGTCACGCTAGTCACGCTCATCCGCAGTGGAGAGCCACGTCCTCGGGTAGGCCTCCCTCGTCTCCCCTCACGGTTTACTGCACAAGCTAGACTTTCTTTTTTGTTGCATTGTAATCTGTATGCGGTCCAATCACATATGCTTGATGCCTGTGTGCATTGCTCAGGGTTAATCCGGTTCTGTTTGGGTTCACAGTCGCAGACACTCAGGGTAATGCAGGGACTTCGGGAGCGGACAGGCTGGGGCAGGCGGGAGGGAGGTCCCTGGAGTCCATCCTGGACCAGGAGTTCCAGCACCTCTGTACAGACATTCGGGAGCTGATGGACAGCCAGAAAATCTATTATGTTTCCCAGCCTCCTCCACCTCGGCATGAGGGCGGGTCCAACAGGCTGAGCTCCGCCTTCTCCTCGTACGTTTCTAAGTACATCTCGCCAGTGCCCGTGCAAGGCTACATCAGCACTCTGTGCGAATGGATGAGTCACATGAGTGGGTCATCTGTCCCACTCACAAAGCCTGCCTCCAACAGCCCTGTCCCCGCCTCTCAGTCCACCCCTCCTGCCAATCCTCAGCCTGTCCCCGTTCCCTCAGCCGTTCCTCCTGCACATTCTACTCCTGCTCCTCCAGCTTCTCCTTCTACGGTTAGTACACCTCCATCTGCTACAACAGCACCTGCTCCCCTCCACGCCAGACAGTCGGTCCCAAAGCCCAAACCGCAGGAACCTGTATCTAAACCAGCACCACCCATGTCCCAGACCCCCGCCCCCAGCCCTGCCCCCACTCCCACCCCTACATCCACCCCCAAGAAACAGCCTTCTCCCACCAGCAAGCGCCTGGGCACCATCAAGGAGGTGCACCTGGTCACGCAGGGGAAAACGACTGATGCCCCGAAGGTCCTGAGCACTGTGGACAGCCCAAAAGGCCTTCAACAGGTTGGAAGCACTGGTCTCCTGCCCATATCGGAGTTGCCCCCTGACCCGACCCAGGCGGGCAGTGCCGGCGCCGTAGGAAATCATGTGATCGGTCAGCTCAAGCCGGACGTGTTGTGCACGCTGGTGGAAATTATGCAGATGAACGCAGTGAAGTTTTACATTCAGCGAGGAGACGAGGAGGAGAACAGGCTGTGCATGGAGATCAAGGTAAGCGCCCCCTGTGTGCTGGGGTGCTGACAGGCCAGCAACATTACCTGTAGGGGGCAGGTTTTCTTAACCTTGTTCTTTATTGTCTGCTTCTTTCTGAATGGGTTGCAGGGATACTTGGAAAGCCTCGGCAATGTGGAGTGCGACCCTCAGACGTACCTGGAAAACAACTGCCAGCAGAAGTTCATGGTCATCATTCAGAATGAAGACATAGCTTCCCACGTCCACAAGGTCCTTTTGCGCTGTGTCAAATGTGTGATCTGAATCTGTTTGAACAATTTCAAGTGCGGGGCTTCTGCCCGAACTGAAAAATCTTCCCAAATGGTTTTAAATCTTCTCAAATGTTTTGCAGATTCCAGCACTGGTCTCACTAAAGAAGTTATCTACAGTGTACTTCGCCGGGGTGGACAGTCTAGACGACGTTAAAAATCGCACTTACAATGAGCTTTTTGTGTCCGGAGGTCTGATCGTGTCTGACGAGCTCATCCTTAGCCCTGACTTCATCACTCTAGGTGAGCATCGGACCTGACGTCTGAGCCCCTGGTGGAGTCCCTACACTGCGCTGGCTTCTCTCCAGGGTCATAAAGGCTCCTGCCTTTGCCACACATCGTTAGCTGTGAAGACCGTTACATTTGCCCAGTGGCTCACTCCCTTGTCCCAGATCTGAGAACGAACATGGTCTCTTAAGCAGAGTCTTCATAGAAGTGTTTGATCAGTCTGATGCTCTGTGATACTCAGATACTCTGAGTCTCAGCGTTCTGGTTTTGATGAGTATGTCTTTCTTTTAAAGAATGAGGCTCAGTTTGTAGATAAATTGGCACGATTCTTTTGTTTTTATAGACGACATATTCAACCAGTTCAGAAATGTTTTTGGAATATCATATAACGAGCTCAAGACGAGCCCATTTCGCAGTACACAGCCTCTAGGCAGGAAGGTGTTTATGTTGATGGATTTCAAGAAAAAAAGCCGTTCTTGTTTGCTGACTTGTTTATGTTGTTTGTTTGTTCCCCCCTCCCTCTAACTGCCCTGAGATTAGCCCACCAGTCACTACAGAGAATCAGGGTTGTGTGGATAAAATGTTTACTGTGAAGCGAACGGCTAAAATATGCAGCAATGAAGAGTGTGAAATGAAGGAGAATAATGGGTCTACAACACTCAGCGTTAGGGAAACGCCAGCCGTGATGATGGGTTGTAGAACCCAGTGTTCTTCAGTAGAAAGAGCTCACAGGCACCCACACACACACACACACACACACACACACACACACACCTGCCTGCCACTTCCTCAATTGCTTGTAAGAAGAAACTTTTCTGTTGGACGGTGTTCATTTTCATTCGTGAGCTTTGGTGACGTCTCAAGCCTGTCCATGCCTGCTGGGTTTCTAGCACTAGGCGTATTTATTTGTGCTGCGTGTTCTCTTACTGCAGACAAGCTGCAGACGTTCCTCCAGTTCCTGGAAGGCCAGAGCACTGCCTGGAAGTGGAAGGTGCACTGCAAGACCCAGAAGAAGCTGAAGGAGCTCAGCAGGTCAGTGCCTGACAGGCTGCTCAGCCCCAGCCTGCCAGGACTCATGTCAGCACAGCAGAGTAAAGCCAGAAGGATTAAAATCTTTCACAACAAGTGGCCTTGTTACATGCTGCTGTTTATTCAACTGTGAACTGTGTTTGCTTTGCTTCCCTCTGAATGTTCTGTCATTCTTTCCTCAGCTGTTGTGGAGCAGTGGAGTTTACTGAGAATAACAGCACCACTTCTTAATATTGCAGATGCCTCTTTCTGATCACAATTTCTCATCACCACTTTCTTTATTTCTGATGCCGCCGCCTTCCCTCCTCACTGACCCCGCCCCCCTCTCGGCGCTCGCAGGCTAAACAGTGAAGCTCTGGACCTGTTGAATTTGCTGACGGCCTACCAGAAGAAGCACCTGGTAGAGTTCCTCCCGTACCACGAGTGTGATGCGCTGTCACGTCAGGCGCCCGACCTAGACTGCCTGGTGAAGCTCCAGGCCCAGCACACTCAGCTCCGACACGTCATCTTCCTCACGGGTAGGAAGGCCCCGTGGGCCTGTTCCTTACAGATGCCTTTCACCTGTTGATTTCAGATTTGAACTATATTGATTAATTTGGAGTTTGTAGTCATTTGCATTCAGTTTAGCACAAACATTATTTCAGCTCTCAGAGGGGTGTGTAGATCATTATTTTTAAATAGCATTTTGCTGTCTGTTGGAACTTTTTAATTAATAGTTGCGTATCTCTTTGACATGTATTAATGTGATATGCTTTATTTACAGAAAAGTGCTTTGAACTGCCCAAGTTCTCTAGTAATGGAGTCATCACTGCTGGTATTAACGACATCATAACGAGCTTCGAGAGCCTGATTAGCAGTACTAAAGCTGACGCGTCCACTGTGCCCCTCCTTCCGACTCCAGGTACTGTCGCTAGCTAGCGTGTGGCTAATGTGGTTTCTGCTTTTTTTAGAACATGTTTTTATTGTTTTTAACTCCCTGTCTGAATGCAGGTCTGACCTGCTCTCCCCTGAACTCCCTCACCACACTCCCACCGCCCGACGTTTGCGTTGAAGAGGAGGACATGTCCTTGGATTCGGATGAAGAGGCGTCGGCGGTGGCCGGCAGCTCCATCCAGCCCGAGGGCAGGGTGGAGAGCGAGAAGACCCCACTTCCTCCCCCGCCTCAGTGCGAGGAGTTTCGGCCGCCTCTCCCCGACCTGTCGAGCCGAGACTCCCTCCCCTCTTTCCCCGGCCAGAGTCAGAGCTCGTACCCCGTGGACTACAACGTGCTCAAGACCGCCATCTCACAGTACAAAGCCTCCAGGCAGGGTGGAGCAGCAGCTCCAGAGGTGGATGACGGCCTGGCCAACTTCGGCGTCAACCCCCACCAGAGCTACCTGTTCCCCAGCACGCCGCAGTGGAGCCCCTATCCTGCTTCTCCGGGCTTCCACGTGGGTTCGGCCTACTCCTCACCTGCCTGCTCGGTCTCACAAGGTCAGGAGTACGGCCAGCTGGCCACCCCGGGCTTAAACCAGACTGGCACTCCCCCGCTCTCCGTGCCCCCTGCCCTGCCTCAGGCTAACCCCAGCACTCTGACTCCCACAAACTCCTCCCCACAGGCCCCCACGAACCCGTCTTCCCTGCCCCCGCCGCAGGCCCCTGGCGGTGCAGCGGATGCCCAGCCTGTTCCGGGGGCGTCGCCCTGTCCTCAGCCCTCAGCACAGGCCCCGCCTCTGGCCAGTGACTCCGCCCCAGTGGGCTCCTCTCAGGAGGTGCAGAGCAAAGCCATGGAGTCAGCTCCCCTCGCTTCCCCTTCCTCCTCGTCCTCCTCATCCCTGCCCAGCACGCTGCCTGGCTTCCCGGACACTCCACTGTTTCCCGCTCTCACGCCCATCCCGCCCGTGCCACCCATGTTTAACTGGGCCACCCCGGCAGGGGCACAGCACAGCTATGCACCCGGGGTGATCGGAGGACCCTTCAGCGCCCTCCCCCCCACGCAGAGCGAAGCCACAGGGACATTGGCTGCCCCGGGGTCCACCGACGGACTGTGGTCGGCACCTGGTGAGGGTTTGACCCCGAACAGTCAGGTGGAGGGGGGAGTGGCCGGGGGAGTGGCTAGCGCAGCGGCCCCTTTCAAGGAGGCGTGTTCAGAGAAAAGTGGCACGCCCGGGAATCTGACCCCCAGCAGCCAGGGCAGCAGGACTCCAGTGAACTCGTGTGCGGAGAGCAAAGGAGGCGGGCCGAGCCAGGCCCTGGCCGGAGGGGTTGCACCCGGCCGGGGCGGCCCCGCCCCCAGAGGACTCCTCCCCATCCCTGGAGCCGGGATGGGCCCTGGGTGCAGAGGGGGGCCGCAGGGACTTGGCCCTCACGGCGGCGGCGGTGGCACGTACGGCCCCAGGGGGGCAATGCCAGGGCCCATGGACATCATGCGTGGAGGCTACAGGGGAAGGGGAGTCCCCCCAGTGCCCATGAGATCCAGACCGGGTCGGGGGCCGATGCGGGGCGGCTCGGGCTGTAACTGGGGCTACCCACCTGGGAGGGGAGGGGGCGGAGTCCCGGATTACTATTCAGACTACACGTACCCCTAAATGCCAAGGCAAGCGGTTCAATCCTCACAGACTACTGCCGTAGAGAATGTATATATTTGACATGAAGAGCACATTGATGATGGGAGGGGGATTACGGTTTTGTACCAATTAGATCAATTCAGACAACAGCCAGTGGTGTACTGTTGCTCAAAAAAACCCTTCCTGAAACCTTGTTCATACCACTGTATTTATATTGCCAAGAAATGTACTTGCCTTTCCCTGTTTTTTCGTTACACGGTTTATGAACAAGGGGCAAAATGCAGACAATATTTTTTTAAAGAGAAAAAGTGAGTCACTCTTCATTTTAGCTGTTTTTGTTTTGTTTTTTATTTACGTTCTTGGTTGTACAAATGTTCTATTAAAACAAGGTTGTATCAAACATGGGATTGTGTTTGAGTATATTATCCGCAGGATGTGGTTGGATGTGCTCTTAATGTATGCATATTTATGATGCCTTTTCTAAATATGGTCTGTTTACAGATTCTCCACCACAGAGGATCCAGTTGGTCTTCATGGACATAATTTTAATGTCTGGCCAACAGAGGGCAGCATTCTTTCTTTGTCTCCGAGTGGAGTCCATGGCACTAAACGTACATTGCAGAAACTGCAGATTTTTTTAATCCTACTTTGTAGGTTTAAAACATGTTATCTGGTCTGTTTCATAAATCTGTTTTTAAGCAGACACCTTTCGTGTCTTCATTTTGCCAAATATTTTTTGAATTGTGAATTCATGTGCACAAGAAAATATTCTTCCTCAGCAGAGAGTTCAAGGTTATATTGTACATCTCAAGA
The DNA here is from genome assembly GCA_028565775.1 of Sternarchorhynchus goeldii. Taxonomy (NCBI): domain Eukaryota; kingdom Metazoa; phylum Chordata; class Actinopteri; order Gymnotiformes; family Apteronotidae; genus Sternarchorhynchus; species Sternarchorhynchus goeldii. The sequence goes on from JAOXYF010000023.1 coordinate 5,106,755, forward strand.
TGATGAATCCTTAGTGGTGTTTGGTGAAGTTTTTACCTCACATTTTGTGCAGCATTATTGCTCATCTGTTGAGTGCAGGCCTCACTGAGGAACGAGGGCACAGCTTGTTGTGAAACCATTGTCTGCTGTCCACAGCTCATGGAACTGGATCTGTCTGTACGTTAGTAGATGTTCATTATTTAAGAAGCTTTGCCTTGTACTGCAGACGCGAGGAGAATTCCAACATGCCCTTCAACCATGCTTAAACTTCACAATCCGTAAAACATGTTAGAAGGTTGTTGATCTGACTATAACTCAGCCAAGTGGGTAGAAGTTAGTTAAGTACATTTGTGTGAACAACATGGAGTGCGTGGTGCTTACAGCTGTCGTAGTGCTCAGTTATGTGTTCTTATGTGAGTGTTCGAGAGAGCACACCAACACGGTGTTCTGTCTTCACTCAGGCTGTCTGCTGCACCTGGCAGCAGTTCCATATCCTGAAATGTGCTTCCCTCCTACACACAAACACATACTTTAGTAGTAAGGGAGGAATGTTTAACACGTTGCAAGTGTTGTTATTCTTTGTATGCTGTGTGAAAGCATCCTGTATGTGGGACGTTTTATTGCACATTTGTTAATTTAGTTTTTTTAAATTTCCACAATGCAGATTTTTCATACCCACAAGTTCGAACCCCATCTTATTAAACGGACGATTAAGCGAAAAGCTGCAACGAACAAAGCACCCGGTTTACGGTCCATGAGAAAAACTTCTGAAAGTTACTGGTGGCTGTGTTTCCCGGACACCTCTGCAAGGCTGTACAGCAGGGGGGTGGACAGTTTTGATCGCTGTCACACATAAGATATAGCAGTTGTGTTTTTCTAGTACCACACAGCTGTGTATGTGTGGAGCTTGGGGTAATTGGGGAGCGTTGGTGCGTTGCTTTCTGCAGAGAAGGACAATGCAGTCAGATAAAGTAGAGAATAAAGGAATAACACTGACCTTCAAATCTCTTTGTTGTAGCAGGTCATTCTGGACCAGCACACAGAACCATGTGTCCATGTATTATTAATGTCCCAGCAGGAACATCTACAGTTAATTCTGGTCACATCTGACACTAAGCAGGAAACTCTTACTTCTGCCTTTTTCCGTTTGCTCTTTTGCTGCAAGCGCATCTCCTCATGCTGGAGGGGGACAGAAATGGTTCATGTTTTCCACAGCACCTATACATAATTAAACAGCACTTGAATGCACAGGCATGAACACCATCACATACCACCGTCAGGGCAGGGAGCGCTGCGTTTCCTGCGCGTTTTGCCTTTTAAATTTTGGGTTAAGAGCCTTGAACACCAAATTAAGACTGTGCTCTTTCTCTTGCACACACCTTTAATACTAGTAGCTACCAATTTTCAGTTTCATGTAACCATATATCAACCTAAGCAACAGACATCCATCTAAAGATCATCTGAAATAGATTCTAAAGCTGGAGTAATACAGTAAGATGAGCGATTATTTTTTTCTTTCAACATGAATTGCTCGGTTATGCTTTTACAGGTGTTCAGTTGCTCTGGTCCTTGCACTCTTAAAGACATCTGTTTCTAACATGAATATCAGCCTCCTCTTGTACACCTACTTATGTCCTCAGTGTTTCAAAGGCCAGAACCATGATCCTATGATGGAGAAACACTCTGTATATTCGTGTCGTTTCAGCATGTAATCCGCAGGATCATCCTTAGTAGTAATTTTGTTTGCCATGTTTGTCCAGAATTGATTCCCACACTACCATGTGCCAATTACAGAAAACACAAACAAAACCATGAATACCCCAAAGCCTTAACATGAACAAAACCATGAATACCCCAAAGCCTTAACATGAAAGCATGTAAGAGACACCACTGGATTCTGACTTCAGGACCAAATTGTTGAGCTGTTTTTTGAGAGTAGGGAAATTGAACAATATCTACTTTTTGGAGAAGCTTGTTTCACTCTGCAAGTTCACCGTCACATTTATTTGAATATTTACCACATTGTTTCAGTGAAATGTGTAAGAGACTCCCCTGATGTGCTTTAAAGTCTAATGACTACCTCATTAGGTTGCTCCAGGAAGGTCTCAAAATATGCAGAACATTGAAATCCTAATTGATGCCAAAAAAAGGTCAATGGTTCATACAGACTGAGATATCTACAGAACTTCTATAGTTATACATGTTCATCACACTGTTTAATCCTGGCTAGCTGGGCCTTGTCACACCGCAGTGTCAACTGCTCTGTCATAAAGGCCTCCACCAAGTGTCTATTCCCTTCCTGCACCAGGGGTTCGTGAAACACCACATGCCTGTCGGCATTGGCTCTGCCCTTCAGCTTCTGCTCTGGCACCAGTGGGGCTCCTAAGATAGACAGCAGGGTTTGGAGGCCCTCCTCTGGACCGGAGTCAGTGGGCAAGGGTGGTGAAGGTTTGCAGCAGCTGCAGTGGCATGGAGTCAGATAAAGATATATCAATATGAGTGCCACAGTGACAGCACAACCCAGCAGTGTGGTGTAGCCAGTGCTGAAAGGTTCCCCTGTGAAGTGCTGCCCTGCTACAGTTAGGTTTACTTCACGAGACTCGTTAATCATCCTAGCCACATCCATGGCCACACACTGGTAGATTCCTGAGTCTGCAGCTCGGACAGCTGGGATTTCCAGGACACCATCCTTGTACATCCGAAGGTTTCGGTTTTGGATCGGCTGAATTGAGGTGTCCTCTTGCGGAATGACCCAAGAGTAGGAGAGGACCAGATCGCTGAGAGTACCTGTGCAGTCCAGCCTAACCCGATCACCTTCATACACCAACATGTCAACCTTGGGGGAGATGAGTGAGATCATCTTCTCCAGAGTGCAGTTCTCAAAAAAGCGAGGGCTATGCAGGAAACGTATGGGAATGGGGGGTTCTTCATTTGTCTGGCACAAATAGTTATCCTTAAAGTCTCGTACAGCCTCGTAACCCTCTTTGTCCCAATGCCAGAACATGCGGTACATGGAGCAATCACACGTCAGGCTATTATTGTGAATGAACAAACCCCTCTGCACAGCTACGGGCAGCAGCACCATGTCATCCAGAGGTAATGTAGATATACGATTGGAGGAGAGGTCCAGAGCGACCAGTTCAGGATGACTGTGCTTGCGGATGGAGAAGAAGGGGAAGTTGGTGAGCTGGTTGAGACTCAGGTAGACCTTCTGGAGCTTATTCAACCCCATGAAAGCATGACTCTCCACGAGGCTGATCCGGTTGTTATAGAGCAGCAGCTCCTCCAATCCCAGCAGGTCTTGGAAGGTGTGCCTCGTCACCACCTGCAGCCTGTTGGATGAGAGGTCCAGGTGGCGCAGAACGCTGGCGTCGTGGAAGGCTGCAGGGCTGAGCAGAGAGATCCGGTTATGGGACATCCTCAGGACATCCAGCCGGGGCAGTCCATGGAGGGTGCCTGCCGCCAGCCATGTGAACTGATTATGGCTGAGATCCAGGACAGAAACGGTGGGTGGTAGAAGAGGAGGAAATCTGTCCATGCCCAGCGAGCCGCAGTTCACTATGTCAGAGATGCAGAGGCAACCCGGAGGACAGCCAGCCTCTGAGAGACGGAGCCAGAAAACAGAACCAGAGATGAGAGCTAACCAAGCTGTACACATCATTCCGCTGGTGAGGAACCAGATACCACAGAGCTCCACAGTTGGAGAGGCACAGGAATCCTGAGGAAATGGTTTTACACACAAATGTGTGTTAGTTCAACAATGTTGTAGCTTTTTTGTTTGTTTGATTTCAAGTTATATTTTTTCAGGAGGGTGTATGATGACAATTATTTAATATTTACAAATATTCAAAAAAAAATTTAATATTTACAAAGTTAAGATTAAATAAAGACAAATGAACTTTAAACAAGTTTAACTAATAATTCAAAAATCTGTGTGAAGTTCATTTGTTCTTATTTAATCTAATAGATACACACATCAGTTTAAAACAGGCACTCACTTTTGCAAGATGTTTTCGTCTTCCAAATTGTTAGATTTCTCCTGAAGAAAGATTCCTTGATCCAAACCAATTATAAGTTCAATTCTAAATTCTAATTACCTTAATATTTCCTTTTTCCACTCATAGTCCAGAATAATCAACAGGGAAGTTGTTCCAGTTTTCTACTGTCTTCTACAGTCATTCAAGCTCTATCCTTAAATTGACTCTGGATTGTAGCAGGACTTCACAGAGCAAAAGAGCAGTTCTGATCTCTGATGATGTTTCTGCAGGTTTTCTTTCCTTTTGATCTATTCAGAACACAGCTGTGTTCCCCCTCTGCTCACTGCAAGTGAATATTCTTGATTTGCTCCTTCTCTCTCTCTCTCTCTCCCCCTTTCAGCCTGTCTCTCATTCTCCCTCTCTTTCAGTCTCCATCTCTCTCTCTCACTAATTGTTTTAATCTCTGCTGGCATTGTTTCTGCCCATGTCCATTTCACTCGTATTATATGCATTTTTATTCTATGTAAATTTTGATTCTTTGGCGTGGGATGAGAGAGAATTTGTCTTTATAATGTACTTCAAAATCTCACCCTCCCCTCCTACTCCTCATCTCCGCCTCTCTGCGTGGCTGGCAGCTGTTGACTGAAACTTGGTCACAGTGGCCTGCGGATCCTCGTTGCTGTCACAGCGCATCAGTCTTGCTTTGATTGCACTTCCCCATGGGCACAGTGTGATACTGTCACCCACACGCGATTAACATCCAGAGAACTCCAGCGGTACTGATCCAAAGTGCATTTCAGAGATGTTCATATCCCATTCACATGCACAAATGTAACAAAATTGGCAGACAGTTGATATTTATTTAGGTTTTCTAACTGTATTAATTTGTTGGCGTTTGCCTTTTGTAAAATCAAAAGTTTAAATGAGATCCAGAGTGTTTGCGTGTTTTTTTTAATCCACAATAAATTTAGAACCAAGGTTTGTTCATAGGTTATATATAGGTTATATATAGGTTATAACATCTGTGAAGTAATGTGAAGCTATAAAATAGGATTATGTTTTTTTTCCCCAGTACTGTGTTGTAAGGGTGCCGTGCTTCAGCACATGACACAACTGCCACCTCACCACAGATCACTCCTACTCACCACAGATCACTCCTACTCACCTTTCACTCTTTACTGCAGGTGGTAAAATTGAGATAAACTGGGAAGAGGATTTCCGCTTAAAAGTATTTCTTCAAATAAACAATAAGGTGTACAGAGAGAAACAGAGCTGAATGTGCATTAGGAGTCGCCTGCTTCTTAAATCTCGTTCAGAGACTCTCGTCTCTCATCTTTATGTGAAGCCCAGTTACTTTCATGTAACTAGTTTTAGCAAATTTAAGGGCAAAAAGCATCCTAATAACACTATGGTATTTATAACATCCTAATAACACTATGGTATTTATAGCCTAGTAAATATTCTTGAACTTTGTCTTTAAAAGACAGAAAAAAAACCTTTTGTTAACTTTGTGAGAAGCGAGACCATTATTTCCATACCTTCATGTTATGTGCACTAGGTTCTAGAAACAAGGCTAGAAAAACAGACTAAAATCTGTGGATGTAACCAACACTACTGCATAAAAATATGACAACATAGTTTCATAAAAAGGCTTCGTTTAGTGACTTGCACTCCTAAGCTGAGCCAATACATGCGTCTGTTCATGATCGAGAATTAAGGATGTCTTATATGTGACTGTGGACTATGAAAATCAAAACATATTGTTACTCAAAACAATCCTGAGCTCAAAGTACTGCAGCACAAAGGGATCTCACATTAGTGTTATGTCATAGTACATTTTTAAGATGAAACCCTTTTCAAAAACACTTTTGAATTCATGCACAATGGAAGAGCTCCTGACCACTGCAGACCGAAGACGGAAGTGAGGAATCATCAGAAAAGCATTTACCTTCTTACTGAAATGACTCAACTTAAAAAGTGGTAGTAAATTTGAGGTTTGGACTGTGTGGTGATTTCCTAGATAGCAAATAGCCATGAAGTATCAGATAATATTATTAATTATCAGATAATGCTACAATACTTGACCCTTGACTCTTGTAATATGCTTTCGACATTATAGCCTGTTGCCCTGTTGAGATACGTATGTTTACCTGTCACTGATGTTGGAAGAACACAGATCTTGTTGCAATATAAAGGCTGTATTTAAAATAAGCCTATTTATTTCGGTGGGGCAAAATGTCTGGGGCTTTTGGCCTTGAGGTTATAATGAACCGAGGCACATAAAACACCGGAAGAGGGCAGTAGTGTAACTGAATGTAGTCGGGCTGTTGTTGATAGGCTGCGTTAGCGTGAGCGAAGGCGCGGCGCTCTCCTGTAGCCTCTGTCCGCTGTTATTTGTCATTATGCGTCGGAACAGATGCGGCTCATGTAGGACTTGATATGGTTTAATGATTTTCTGACTAATGAACTGTCATGAAGTATAGAACTCAACATAATATTATTAATATTATTTATAATATTATTTAGATAATAATTATAGCATCTAGACAGCATATTTATCAACATTTAATGTGCACTGATATGCCAGGTCATGAGGCAGCAGTATGTAAACCGATCATTAAGTGCTGTTACCTTGGTGTATGGGTTAGGAACGCCCACACCTGTATGAGAGGTGAGGTGTTACACCTGTATGAGAGGTGAGGTGTTACCTTGTGAGTGAGACAGAAATACGCCCAGCAAAAACTCATGGCAAAATGACGTGAACTGTAGGGATTCAAATGAGGTATGATAGTGAGTGTCAGGCAGATAGGACATTCTGTTTCTGAAGTTGTGCAGGCAGTTAACATTCCTTGATCCAGAGAACCACGTGAACCAGAAATACGTGAGAGAAGCCATTACCACCTACAGCTGGACAGTGCAGTGATCGCCCACGGTGCTTAATGATCGTGCCTGGTGGCGTCTGGCTAGAACTGTCTGTGCGAAAAGACTCTGGCAGGAATCACATCCACATGCAATACAGGAGGCCCCACACACATATCCCACCGTTCTTTAGCTTCAGTGTGATAAGGGAGCAGAACACCCACCAGAGTGTCTCTGTTAACACCACGACACAAGCACCTCACCTGGGCTTGCGAGGTTGCTGAGTGGACCCGTCAGGACCGGCCTGGGTGGTCCGAGTCACAGTACCAGTTTTGGTAAGGTTTGTGTGAAGCCAGGGACACCACTGACCGATGCCTACTAACTTTCACTACTTGGTGACCATTTGCTGTCCTTCATGGACTTCATGCACCCCACAATGATGGTATATTCAACCAGGGTAAAGCATGCCATTGTGCTCAAGTTGTTCAGGACTGGATCAAGGAACATCCTGGAGAGTCCTGACGAATGATGTGGTCTGCATAAATGTCTCCAACATTTCAATTTATGGGATGTGGTAGTGAGGTCCCTTCGAACCCGAGATCCTGCACCAACAAATACCACAGAGCTGTGGGTATCCAGACGGCATGGATCAACATCCCTCCAGATGTCTTCCGTCCACTTATGGAATTAGCACCATGTTGAGTTAGTGCACTTGGCTGGGCTAGAGGGGGTTAGTTAGTTTTTATAAAAAAATTTTGTTTGTCAGTGTATATAGAACTCTCGGTGTGTGGATTAGTGAATGAGTAAACAAGTATGCTATTTCAGGCATTGCTGGAATCTTTACTGCTCTCCATTCTATCTGTTTCTTACATATGTCTCCATTTTCACTCTCTATAACACTCCATGTGAATGATTGCCCTCACAGTGGGTCATCCAGGAGAGAAGCACTGAAGTGTTTAGGCTGCGCTGGGGAAAAGAGAGCTCTGACTGCAGATCAATGTCCTCCTGCTCTTCTGCCATGCAGTGCTCTCCTCCCAGGTGATCGATATGAAGTGGTTACCTAATCTGGTGAGATCAACTGACCAGCAGTGATTGGAGGATCAGGATAGGTATACTGTAACATTGAAACTGTGTGTGTGTGTGTGTGTGTGCGCGTGCGAGTGTGTATGTGTGTGTGTGTGTTCATGCGCACAAATTATATCCAGTTTTTCTTGTAAAGCCTTGAGAATTCTATAAAGTACGCGAACGTCATCATCTAGACTTATTCGATATACAGGATTTTAGACAAGATGCACTAAGACCTTGAAATATTTCAAGGACATTTGGTGATACATTTCATTTAGCAAAGGTTACTGACCCTGTTATTACTTCTTTTTTTAAATGAATGATTAAGATAACTGTTAATTGTTTTAATATGTTCCTTTCCTGTTATCTTTAAACAAATTATGTTAGGATCAGATATGGGTTTGAGTTCCAAATTTTAATAGTTTAACAGATAAATACTTGGTCATAATACTCTGTATTGAATAGTTTAACAGATAAATACTTGGTCATAATACTCTGTATTGAATAGCTTAACAGATAAATACTTGGTCATAATACTCTGTATTGAATAGCTTAACAGATAAATACTTGGTCATAAAACTCTGTATTGAAGGTCTGCGCCGAAGGCCTTCTTTCCCACTCTTTGTATTCCTCTGATATAGGTTATTGTAAGTTATTGTAAAGATATAAAGTATTCGTTTCCTCTCCCCCTTTCTCTCTTGCTCTCCCTTTGTTCTCATCCTGTCTCTCGTTCTGTCACCCATTCTCTGAATGCGTGTATTGTGCTTTGCTGTTGGCCTCTGCAGCAATTTGAGCCCCTCGTTACCGCCTAAATGAGGTGCTGTGGTGTAATTAGTTTTGAGCACAGACATTTTTCCTTACAGTGCAGACAAGTGTGTTGTGTTCCTGCCTAATGAGTCAATGACAATACAAAGGTTTATGTTCATGCTCAATTTAGAGAGGTAGTGACGCACAAGTCATTAATCTCCTTCTTGTTATCATGTTCATGTTTTTCCCCCTTGACTCTTGTAATATGATCTTGACATTGTACCCGTCGCCTATTTAGAGACACCTATAAACAACTGACTTTGGAAACAGACGGAACTCGTTGCAATATAAAGGCTGTATTTAGAATGAGGCTATTTATTTCGGTGGGGCAAAATGTCTGGGGCTTTTGGCCTTGAGGTTATAATGAACCGAGGCACATAAAACACCGGAAGAGGGCAGTAGTGTAACTGAATGTAGTCGGGCTGTTGTTGATAGGCTGCGTTAGCGTGAGCGAAGGTGCGGCGCTCTCCTGTAGCCTCTGTCCGCTGTTATTTGTCATTATGCGTCGGAACAGATGCGGACCCTGACAAAAGGCGGCTCGTATAGAGCCCTGATTACGGCAACTGGTCCCACTCAGGGAACTCGAACAATTGTAATTCCGTGGCTCTGTCCATTATTTCAGGAGCGTAAACAGAGGTTTGCATTAGACATTCCACGACACCTCCATTGTGAACCCTAGCAATCAGGGAACTTACAGCATGTTGGTGCTAGTCTCACTCGCTTTTAATTGGAAAATAACTATCCTTCTGTCGGTATTTTTAAACATAAACTTAAAGGTTTTGTGTCTCTGCATTTGCTTAATTTCGGTTTTATTATATTTTGTGAAAATAATTAAATAATTCGTTTTTATTATTCTAATAAAAATATAAAACTCTAAGTAACATACCAAAGTAACATATCTTTCTGAATATTAACTAGCTTTATAGCATATACATCTTCACTGTGGATAAAGTTGCTTCAGAGGACTTTTGCATGAATTATTTTAGAGTAAAAATCTAAAAGAAAATCTTCATAACCATATGATAGATATGAAGAAAATAAACAAAGCTTTTCATCAAAGGGATGAATAATCGACTGTTTGCTGCCATCGTTGTGTGCGCATCCAGAGCAGCACTGTGGTGAGGGAGGGCGAAGCGAGGCATTTCTGAGCCAATGGAAACATTCATATGCGGAGCATCTTTCCGAAACATAAACCGAGCGACACGACTAACAGAACCATAACCTCTCGCGCGAGGAAACAATCTCCGAATATTAGTGAGTAGTTGAAGTTTAACGGGTGTTACACGTAGTCTCGTGCGCTGTCAATGGCGTTCTCTCAGCTGGAACATCATAAAGGTAATGATGAATACTATAAGCGTCCGTTTTGAAGTTTTCGTTTAACTTAGCCTATTAGCTAATGTTCTGTCTTTATGCTATGGAGACTGCAGTAATGGGCCTACGTCTACATCCCATTCAGATCTTTGCGCACGAGAACTGTGTGTAGGAAAACGTTTAAACGGTCGATTTTGCACCACCAGTGCAAAAGTGAGTTTTCAGTGGGCTATCCAGGATTTGAGAAAACGGCTCATGATTCGCGCGTAAAGATCTACTTCTCCGAAATTGGGGATCCCAGTGGCGCCTAAATTGGGTAAACTCCTTTTAAACAGACTTCCCGATACATTCTTCGAATTGTGTGGCAGACATGGTTGTCTTGAAATTCATCGCGTCTCGTGTGAAAGTGTAGCCTACAATTGGCATCCCTTAGTGCACTCCTGATGAAACGGTTTAAGTGCGTTTCCATGAGATCTCCGCGCGGCAATCATCGCCACTACCACCAGCTGGTTTTACGCTTGAGAGAAATTCCTAGCCGGTTTGGCTCTAGTGGATCGAGGGACCGTTCAGCTTTATCTGCACGAGGATTTTTTAACAGATATTAAGCGCCACTTCATGCGTGCCAAAGTGCATTCATTCGGCCAATACACGTAAGTGTACCTTAACACTTCTTTAAATTCTACAATTACACAAGCTTTCATCATTTCTGTTAAGCTCTCGTAATTACGTCGATTTCTAACCTGTTGGGCTATTCCTTTTTTTATTATAATTTTTCAGACATTTGACCACAATTATTTTCAGCGGCCAACATTTTAAGGTTTATTGTGAAGAGACCGTGATTCGTCTTACCTCCCTTACGTTGTTAGACCTTCCAGTCTTAACGTTTTCTAAATCATACATACGAATGCCATACATCTGTTGGCTTGCTTCGCAATTTCTTGCATGTGTTCTCTGCGTCTGCGCTTTTCTCACACCACACTTTGATTTAATCCTTTAACCCACAACTAAGCAAACATAGATTAGCCAACCCTCAACAAGTCATCCTTTGGAAATTATGTTAATTATGTCTTGTTGTTTATTTTTGTTGCTTAGTGCCGCGATAGAAACTGGAGTTTGATGTAACTCCGTGTACTACAGTTTTAAATCGTTTGGACTCGCTCTTTGCTTTCGTTCTCCCTGGAGGCAGTAATTACTACCTCATGTGTGTGAGTGATAACCCACGTCCCCATCGTGGCAGTTGTTTGCATAATAGCATGAAGTGCTGCCCTCCTGTTTACAGTATATAAAAATACAGTACAAGTGTGAGTAGTTGCTTTGAGATTTTTTGGCACTTCACAAGTTCATGTCTGTTCATAAGAAATGTTATCAGTTCAGTGCCCCGAACTGAAACCCATGAATGTAACCCGTGATGTATAACTGTTCATGCTGGCTTAAAACACACCATATCAAATTTTATAGCACTGCAGTGAAACACCAAACAAATTAAAAATACTGCAGTATTCAGACACTTCTGGCCGAATAACCAATCATATCCTTTAGCTCGTGGTTCTTATCGCTACAGCTGTGACCCAGGGTTACTGATCAACCATGGAAAAGTGGAGTGGAGATTTTTGAGAAAGCAGCATGTGGCCCAGAAAGAACCAACTCCAGATTTGTGGAGTTTAATACAATTTTCTACAGTTTTTTCTAGAGCATACACAGTGGACTCCTAAAGAATAACTGTCAAATGTAGATAGGCTTCTTTAAAACCCAGACGTCCTCTTTTGTTCTTTAGTCGGCTCAACTGCATGTCCAAACACATTTCCTTTTAATTGCCTTGTCGTGTCACTGGATTGAATTAATTTTTATTGAACGGCTGGAAAATTTCGGGGATGCAGATGTAAACACGGAAGCAGGCTGGCAGTGCTGGTTCAGTCACTTTCGTATGCTCACCGTGGGGTCAGATTAGCAGGTGATTAAAACGCTGGATGGAAAGTAACGAGTGAGTTGCCTTGGGCTGGGCCTTTTCTTTTACAAGACAAACATTACAACACCTATGGGACCAATTTGAGAGAGCCAGTTCTTACAGTCCACCATTCATAGACGGTTTAAAACAGCGGTGCATGCTTTTGAATTCAGCTCAGTCATTTCTATTCACATATTACATTACCCATTATTCTTATTTACCAACTGTATGCATTAAAAAGATGAAGTCAGAAGTCTGTTCTGTTTCTAATCTCCATAAATGAATATGTAAGCAGGAGGGAGAGGAAATGCAGTCTAAAAAGGGTCCAGAAAACTCACTGTTTAATTGATTCTATTCAGTAGATGAGGACTTCCTGTGAGGTGAGTCCCTTCCCTGTTCATCATGGTTTTCAGGGTAATGTGAAGCCAATGAGGCTGACTGATGACCAGTCAGCATATTTACTTAAGTCTGTAGCCCCACCCCCACCTGGAGTCCAATTCAATGTAAGTATGCAACATTAATTAAAGCACAACTGCAGGTTGCCAAGAGGGCACCAAGGGTCCATACCAAGGGTCCCTACCAAGGGTCCCTACCAAGAGTTTTTAAAAATACTCGACTTGGAGTCTCTTATAGCTATAGAGAAAATGTCACATGGGAACCAACTATGACATAAATCCACTGGCATGTCATTCTAGTTCCCTTCTCATAGCAGATGATAGATGCATTGTCTTAGCAACCTTGGGCCTCCCATCCTGACTCAGGGCACACAGTGCAGTCTCAGTACTGGTGGCCATTACTTTTAACAGCTGACAAGCTCATGTTCCTTATACCTGCACTCCCTGCTGTGATGAAATGTTAAGGACCAAACGTATAATACAGAGTACGGAATGTATTGCTGTATTATATCAAGAAATGAGCCTTAGTCAGTACTGATTTGTTCTTTGTGTGGAACAAATGCTTTTGTTTATGTGTGTGAGAGTGTGTGTGTGTGTGTGTGTGTGTGTGTGAGAGAGAGAGTGTGTGTGTGTGTGTGTGTGTGTGTGTGTGTGTGTGTGTGTGTGTGAGAGAGAGAGAGCGAGTGTGTGTGTGTGTGAGAGAGAGAGAGAGAGAGAGAGAGTCTGTGTGTGAGTATGTGTATGTGTGTGAGAGAGAGTGTGTGTGTGTGTGTGTGTGTGTGTGTCACAAGGAAGTGGATGACATAGAAGCAGTTTGACAGTGGTTCTAGGGGAATACACTGTCCCAGGCAGTGGAGCTCATTTGCAATGGTGATCCTCTTCTTCTTACTTTCCTCTATACTGTTTGTTCACACGATTTTAGTGGGTGCGTTGGAGGAAAGATGAAAATAGGCTGCTCACACACACATACACACACACACACACACACACACACACACACATGTGCTCACTCAGTCACACACTTGTGTAATCACTCATGGTCTTTTCTTGTTTGGAAGGCAGGATCTATCATGGCTTCCTGTAGCGCGGCTGAAGGAATACAGCAGGAGTGACTGCGATAAGGGAATATACCCCACTTTAACTGTAGATGTCCGTATCTCAGCACAGATGCTGGCACAGTAGATGTTCTCATAAAGCAGGAGTCCAGTCGTATGGTGGACAGCTTTACTGTGACGTGTGGGTGGTGCTGCGTAGCTCCAGGACATCAAACACTCTTCCCCCGAGCTCTTCGCCTCACTGTCCTTCTCATCACAGTTGACTATGGACTCTGATCTCATGTGTTTGAATACGGTCGAACGCCTTGGTCTCTTTGTAGACGAGTACAACTGTGTCTGGCCCCAGTGAAATATTCTTATATTTACTGATGTGTGTTTATAGTGTTTTGTACTGCTTCCCTGCCCCCCTTTCCTCATTCTTGTTGAAGAATTTCACTTTACTTTTTATTTATGATGTGACAATGAAGCTGAATTAGAAGGTGAAAGAATTGTGGGCATGTGGCGTCCCAACCCAAATGAGGCCAGCCAACAGAACAGCCAATAAAACAGCCAACAGAATGTGCTTCACAAATTGCCAGACACTGCCACACTGACCTGACAGACTTGCACTCTCATTTTCATTTCTGGCTTACTCTCATTCTGTCTTGTCCTCTCTCTCCCTTTGTGTCTCTGTTTCTCTCTCTCTCTCTCTCTCTCTCTCTCTCTCTCTCTCTCTCTCTCCCTTTGTCTCTTTCTGTCTCTCACCTTCTCTCTCTCTCTCACATTCTTTCTCTCTCTCTCTCTCTCACCCTTTCTCTCTCTCTCTCTCTCTCTCTCTCACCCTTTCTCTCTCTCTCTCTCTCTCTCTCTCTCTCTCTCTCT
>JAOXYF010000023.1:5148828-5158828 GCA_028565775.1 Sternarchorhynchus goeldii
TGCTCTTTCATCATCCCCCCGCTCTCTCTCTCTCTCTCCTCTCTCCTCTCTCTCCTCTCTCTCTCTCTCTCTCTCTCCTCTCTCTCTCTCTCTCTCTCTTTTTCTCTCCCACTCAGATACTCATAGATGACATTACTGATAAAACACTTTTCTCCTCTCCTTTTTTTAAAGAATGGTAAACAGAAAATCTTTGACTCTTGCAAAATCAAACAATCAACTCAAAACTATTTTAGCTTTGCTCCAAACTAAACATTGCTGTCAGACAACACACAAAGCCAGCCACACCATAAACACACACTCCAGTAATCATTACACACAAAACAGTTCAAAACATTGCACTCTTGACAAAAAAATCTTTATTCAGGAATTTTGCATATTTTTTCCATCTCTATGTGAAGAGCAGTGTTGGCTCTTCCAAGGCAATGGGGGCAAAATCCTTTGGCTTTCCTGAATCCTTGAAAAGTATCTGCTCTTGAAAAGCATCACGCTGCATCCACTGACAGGAGTATTTACAGGTGTTTCCAGGGTTATAAGTCACTTTGCAAGGTACTTCTGTAATGTCACACTAATCAATTTTGTTCTGACCTCTCCTTGAATCCAAGCCTCATCCAAACAGATGCATTCATCTCGCCTCTCGGTGGGTTCCAGTTCAAACGTTATGTATACACACACAGTGAAAACATCCCAAAATGACATTCATGGCACAGCATGGCATGCGTTAGGTCTCTGTATACACGTGCTCCACCTCCTCACACATATTGATATGGTTGTTCTTTCATGCTTCCTGATGGTGCTCAGTAAACATCTTTCACCAGTATATTGAAGACAAATATAATGTCTGTAATAATCCACTGTTGTATTTCACACAGTCAGATTTCATCATTCTGATGGACCACATCAAAATGAGTCTCCTGCTAAGAGAACATGAGTGCTTTACTTTATAGTACATATATGTTACTTTATAGTATATATATATGTTACTTTCTAGTATTACACATACACATGCTGTAAAATTCTACTGGCACGTTTCCTCTAACCCTTTCCCCTTCTGTAATGCTGTCATCTTTCTAGAGAGAGAGAGCAATACTGTAACATTCAAAGACCAAACACCTTCTTGTAATAATGCATCTCACAAACAAAGCAGGATGCACATCGTAGCAAACAGGTTCATTTTTATTTTCGACAATGGAGAACATGAATAGCACCAACAGTGACAAACAAGGGGTGGCAGATAAACGCTTTAATGCAGACACACTGGGCGAGACACAGGTGAAACAACGATGGAAAGGACGAACATTTACACACCACACACACACACACACACCAAAACATGATCTATGATCGTCGCTCTAATTTCATCTAATATGACTGCTGTTGTTCTTATTTTTCCTCTTCCTTTCCCTTAAGGGGTTCCACTATGATAAAATGTATGTGTGTGTGTGTGTGTGCTTGTGTGTGTGTGTGTGTGTGTGTGTGTGTGTGTGTGTGTGTGTGTGTTCATACATCCTGCCCAAAGGTGCTTTTCCCTTTATCATCAGACTGTCAGTTTAGATTTACACAGAGTTTGACATGCACACACGTTCGCATCGAGTTTGGTTGAGTATTTCTTGTCAAGGTCAGAAGTCCTGCAGAGCTTCACTGCTGCTGTGTAAAGACTCCTGCTAGATTCCTACACAAGCACAAATCACAGAGAACATATGTCACTGTGACACTCTTCAGCCTGAAGTAAAGTGTGAGAAATGTTCAAAGATAAAAAACTCACCTCACTAACCACACCAAGAACACTAACCACATCAACCACACTAACCACACAACCATACTAATCAAGCCTCTCAACGAAGTGATGAAAAACCAAAAACTGCTACACGTGTACCAACTCTCCACCCATAACCATGTCACCACTATTCCAGTATTATTGTTGTGCTGGGACCAGTCTGCTACTCAATCAACATCCATCCAGCAGTGGTCCAGTGAGGACCTGCCAGGGATGAAGGGTGGAGAAGGAGGGTGATGATACAGATGGAATGTAATTGTTCAGTTGTAAAATGCTTCTGTTTGAGAGGTGGAACTAATCATTCAGCCGCTGACAGTAGGAAAAGCAAGTCGTTCTAATAATGCAGCTGATTGGTGTACAGATGGTTGTAGTGCTTATTGGATGCCAACCTGAAGCCAAAGTGAGATTAAGGGCATACACACTTGGGATTTCATTCTTCTCTTTACCTCAAGCCTGTTAAGCATGAACTTTACAGAAGGGATCCAGTCTCTTATTATTCTTGCCATCTTTCTGTTTAAATATTTTAAAAGCTCAGAAAGATGAAATTTTAAGACGCTCTTTTGTTCTGCAAGATCTCATAAGACTTCCATCAGGTGATGGTAGCTTGGGAGAAGGAAACAGGTGAACAGGAGAGAGACGGAGAGGGAGGAGGAGTGTGAAGAAGAGATGGAGGAGCTGAAGAAGAGATGGAGGAGCTGAAGAAGAGATGGAGGAGCTGAAGAAGTGAGGGAGGAGCTGAAGAAGGGAGGGAGGAGCTGAAGAAGGGAGGGAGGAGCTGAAGAAGAGATGGAGGAGCTGAAGAAGGGAGGGAGGAGCTGAAGAAGAGATGGAGGAGCTGAAGAAGGGAGGGAGGAGCTGAAGAAGGGAGTCCTGGGGGACGTGAGAGTAAGCTTGATGGGCAGAGATGGACCCACACTGGAGAGGAGCAGACGTGGGCGACACGATGGGACGATTGGGCAGCCAAAGAGGACGCAGGTGGTCACCGGTCGTTCATCCAATAGCAGGAAAGAGCTGGAGGAGGGCATGAGCTGACATGTCTGTTATGAGGTCACGGAGCTGATAGGTAAAAGACGGAGGTTAAAGGATGGAGGTGAAAGGTCAGTGAGTGGTAATATGAGAGAATGGAGGACAATATGTTTCTACTTGAGCCTAGGGCTTGAGCATGAACATTAATATATAAATATATATATGTTAATGTGTACAGTTTAGCATTGGCAGCAGTCGGAGAACTTTCTCCCTGTTACACACTTATCAGAATGTGGCCTATCAGAAAAGATCCCTCTCCACAATTATGCTGCTGCCCCCTCAAATGCCCTTGTGTCTGTAATGATAGCTTGTTATCATGTGATTATTCTTTTGTCCCCCTTTCACATGTCTGTCTGTGTCTGCATGCGCAAAAGCTCAGGCGTGTGCGTGTGTGTGTGTGTGTGTGTGTGTGTGTGTGTGTGTGTGTGGGTGCATCAAGAGATGAGTAGAGGTCAATGAGAAATTGCACCCTGCCACTTCAGAAGCTCATTTAAATCCAGAACATAGAGAGAGTGTGCAGCCCTCACTAGAGGAAAGGGAGTGGGAGATGGCTGCCATTTTGAAATTGCTTTTTATTATTACCGTGTCATGCAAACGGAAGGAAGAGTAAACAAACAAAACCAGCCAACATAAGTGTGATGGCAGCCAGAGACAGATGGACGAGTACTAGGAGGGACAAAGGTGGAGAGTGACAGAATGAACCATAAGGGCTGGAGAAATGGCCACTTAAACACATTTATGCACTGTGCATCTTGGTGTTTGGGCCGTTCGAAAAGGGTGTTAAGCACTTCCCTTCCAGGATCCCGCTGACCTCACCTCACACCCCATTCAAAGCTGGGGAAAGTGTTCCAGAAAGTGCCACATAGTCATTCCTATTGGATCTCCTCCTTATGCTCCTGCACAGATCAGTGTCACTAGCTCTCAGTATCGACACCCTGCACTCTTTATGGTCTTCCCTGAGAACGAGACGCTGCTGTTTATGAGAACGTACGGTGAGAACGTGTGGCGGCCGCAGACTTGAAAGCTCTTAATTGGCTATCTAATGCCACATCCTTCATAATAGTGGCCAATTTACTTTGCTTCACGTTGCCTTCCCACAATCCTTTGCTTCAGCAGTTATTGATTCTCCCTCGACCAACGAAATCGGGGGCTTTTGGCGCTGATAAAGGCGGGGGATATTGATCAGGCGTGCTGAGTGGCTGGGCTGGAATTCCAGCATGGTTGATAGGTACCTCCGTCGGCAGGTGGGGCCGTCGCCTGGGCGACAGACGTCGTCTAGTGTTGGCTTATTAAAAGCCACGCTCGAATCTCTGCACAAATATCAGACAGCTTAGAAAATCCACTCTGCTGGAGTGTGTGTGGGTGTTGGTGTGTAGGTGGGCGGGTGTGTGGGTTGTTGAGTGTGAGTCTAGGATTAAGCTCTACTTTATTACTGCTAGTGTTGTGTTACTGTTAACAACTCTTTCTTCATCTGAATGTGAGAATAGTTTTTCATCCTCTCTCTGATTCCCTTTTTTTTCCTTTTTTCAAGCTCGTGTGAAGACACTTGTTTACTGTGATGTTTGAGTTCCCTTCCTCTGACCTGTTATCACAGAGCGTCTCTGATTATATGTTGAGCCTCTAGTTCAGAACAGCTCTACATTCTGCACTGATTAGTCTGATGACCACAGTAATGAGAAGGATGATCTTGATTGCATTGTGGGTGTGTCTCTGGGTGGGTGTGGGTGTGTATGTGTGTGTGTTTGTGGGAGAGAGAGAGAGAGAGATGAAATAAACACAATATCTCTGATTGCAGCTGAGCACCAGAGAGGACATCCAGCAGTAGGTTGTCCATGTAATGAGATCTGTTCACAACAGCTGTGTGTGGGGAGCTGGGAGTTGTACAAGCACGTTTGTATTTCAAAATTCAGACACATAAAGTGTTCATGCATGTGCATTTATATGTGTATGTATTAGTCTGAATGTGTATTTATATGTGTATGATAGACATCTACTCAGTGCTTCTTTTTCTTGCATAGCCTGTCAAAGCAGCACTTCTGATTGTCTGGAGGTGCATGTGTGGTTGCTATGGGGTCTCCAAGGGAGACATGCAGAGATCAGAGTTAAGGGCCTAATTGGAAGTGACTGTGTGTTATTAGGGGGTCTGTAGTGGGTGATGTAGGGGTGGGATGATGGAAAGTCTGAAGGATGAAACAGGATCACTCAAGGATGTTGTAAGCAAAATTATTTCATGTGGTCCACACAACCATGACAGTTTACTAACTGCTGAGCTCCTGGATCCCAGATTCCCAGAAATCTGCAGAATCTCCTACATTAACTGCTGCTACTGCTCTGTGATAAAGACAGAGCCTGCTGAAGGGCTCCAGGTGTTTCCCTTGGGAGAGGCTGTGCCTGATTTGCCTCCTGCCTCATGGGTCTGTCATCACTGACATTCACTCATGTATTTACCAGCTTCTTCACCAGTATTCACCAGCTTTCATCACATAGGGTCTTACAAAGCCACTCACTTTAGAAATAAATGCATACTGCACTGAAGCCTGAAGTTTATCCCTCCTAGGGAATAACTAAATGATCTATAGGACAGATTCTTATGCTAAGCCCACCCCCCGTCCAATCAGGTAGTGTTTGTGTTTACCCTCTCTCCACACCTTCCAGATATATTCTGATGTCAGCCCCACCCACACTTTTGGTGTGGTTCTGTGGCAGTGGGGCATTCTGGGACAGTTTGTTGATATTGTGCTACCATACAGTTTGATCACAGTCACTGAGTGTAGCTTTGTTCAGAGGTTCCTTATTTTGAGGTTGCAGCTCTCATATTGTGTTAGCAGCCATTTGATGACTGAATCTGTAAATGGCTGTCGCATTGTTTTATAGAATGGTCAGGCCTTGAAAGCGTTTGGAAATAATCTCCTTTTGAAGTTAGTACACCGCCATAAGGTATAAAAGCCAGTGCCATTGTTGTTCATAAGACCTGTTAAGCAGTTCTCTTTTCAGCACTTAAAGGGCAGACTAATAATGTAATAACTCTTTGATGTGTGTTCATGAAACGTTTTTAGATAAACACACAAAAACAAACAAACAAACAAAGATTGAACGGAAAAACAATTAAGAGATAATGCAGTGTTAATACATGAGTTTGTTACTTTTCTCTCACTGTCTTTCTGCTGTCTCCATTGCTCCCTTATTCTCTCTCTCTCTCTCTCTCTCTCTCTCTCTCTCTCTCTCTCTCTCTCTCTCTATTTTTTGGTTAATAAAAAAATAAATAATAGAGCCCTTCCTTCATGAATTACTGCATAATATGTAATATATAATATAATATGTAATATATAATATATAACATATAATATAATATATAACATATCTATTGCTATACTGAATACTTGTATTCAGTACTGGGCTCTAAAAAGGGTGTTATTTTTGTGTGCATGAAGAGCAAGGCCTTGGCCTTGGCGAGGGCACACGGAGGACGAGGCTGGCGCGGTGCGTTGGCAGAAGCCTCCGGCAGGCCAAGTTCAACGGTCAGATTTTGGGGGGCGGAGTCAACAGGTGACTCATGACAAGTGCGTTTCCCTTAGTCGCCAGTGAGCTGTGATCACAGGCAGGGACATTCTGTCTGTGTGTGTGTGTGTGTGTGTGTGTGTGTGTGTGTGTGAGAGAGAGAGAGAGAGAGAGAGAGAGAGAGAGAGAAAGAGAAAGAGAGAGTCATTTTGCAGTAGAAGAATTAGCTTAGAAGTTTAAGCCCACTGTCCTCTCCCTTTCCTACTGCTGTGTTTGTTTGTCTGGGCTCTGTGTACAAGCAGACACAGCTCTGACTGCTCATTTGTCAGTAAAGTCATTACACCCCTCCCCAACTGGCCTCTCTACCGCAGACACACGCACACACACGTGCACACATAAACACTTGCATGCAGAAGCACACACACTCACACACCATTATGCTCTGTGCTGGCAAGTACAGCATTGCAGACTTGCTGCAGGAAGGCAGTTCCCAGGAAAGGCAGGCCTTTGCTGATGCGGCATTTTGTCTCGTTCTTCTCTCATTCATATTCTGATGTCATTACTGTAATAAACTTTGTCCTTGACAACTTCTACAAAGGCAAGCTTAAGTGACATCCACTGCTAATATTTCAGCCAGGACGTTTTCAGAATCGATTATTTTTTTCTGGGATGGTCACATTTCTCAGAGGGATTTGTAAGGGAAACAGTTCAACATCGTTCCAGCAGTCACTCATTGGTAAAATATTGTATTTAAAGATTGACCTCCCACCACAAAGTGGTGCTATTTCTGAATGTAGGGTTTAGTATGGAATTTAAGCAGAGACTGAAAAAGCAGGAGCTCCAGAAAGAGAAACGTCTCCAGGGATCTCAAAACTCCTCATTAAAAGAGAGGAAGAGAGCAGTACAGTCTTGTTGTGATGTTCACAGTGACTCCTCTCACTTGTCTTCACTTTATTTGTATGTCAACAGGTGAAAGGCAACATTCATCGGAGCACAGCAAAACTTATCATTTTGTTTCTGTCTTTCTTCCCCCTGTCTCCGCCCCCTGTCTCCGCCCCTGTCTCTGCCCCCTGTCTCCGCCCCTGTCTCCGGCCCCTGTCTTTGCCTCATATGTTTTTGTCTCTCAGATGGGAAGGTGTATGCCCTGGGCGGTATGGGCTCAGACACAAGCCCTCAGGCTCTCGTGAGGGTCTATGAACCAGTGAAGGACCAGTGGCTGTCCCTGGCCTCCATGCCTACACCCCGCTACGGAGCCTCCGCCTTCCTGCGTGGCAACAAGATCTACGTGCTTGGTGAGCCCGCCCACCCTCTGCCTCCCAGCCAGTCAGATCTCCAGCGGGGCCTTTAAGGCCTGTCATCTGCAAGATAGGCCACATAACGAGCTTGTCACTGTGGCTGGGAGAAAATAGTCCACCTACACAGTGTCTGATCACGTTCTGTGCTGTGCTGCCCTGTTGTCCCGTTAACTGTGTGTGTGTGTGTATATGTGTGTGAGTGTGTCAGCATGAAGATATAGAGGCCTATTCCAGTGTAGTGAATAATTACAATGTGTCTGATTTCCATGTTAGACAGTGTCACAATATTCAGGCAGAGTGGCAGACAGGATAATAACACCTGGTAATTGTTCGAGCCGTGCCAAGTCTGATTATCAGCATGTGAAACGTGGTCTTCAGCAGGCAGGCTGCAGTTCCCAGGAAGCCTGTTCTGGTGGGAGAGACCATGGACAGATTTAGTGATTTAGGGGCTTAAGTCAAAACACAACCCACCACACCTTGGCTTGAGATCAGCTTTCTTGCTCAATTGTCCAGACTGCGATTGTACAGAGGGGTGGGCCTGACCGTCAGAATTATCTGTATTGCTCACGCGTCCTTCTTTGAACCCTTTTAGGTGAAAGATGGGAGAAATGTGAACCCGTGTGTTTTGTAATAATTGTTGTTTTTGAAGTGTAGCTGGAGCCTCATGTGAAATTTCATATCTATTTGTAAAGACCCGTCTCCCACTGCTGAGCCCAGTTGGTTGATATGTCTGTCTAAAAAGAGTTGGAATACTCATCACTAAACTACACTAACGTTTGTTCTCACATTCTGTAAAGTCAGCTGAGTCTGTGTCGCAGCTCCCTGTTCTGAATAAAAAATACTAATTAATTTCAGGAGTGTAGTGACATGTTTTATACTTTCTTCTCTTTTTTGTGGTTCTCTGCTCCACTCAGATAACATTGTTTTTTTAAAACATTTTCCCCTCTCTCTCAACACTCACTCTGAAGCACATCCTATCCACACAGTAGATATCACTCTGAAGCACATCCTATCCACACAGTAGGTATCACTTGTTTGCTGGCTTGTATTGGGCTGCTTTCACACAGTGGCATCATTATGTAAAATTCTGGAGCAAACCATTACAGCCAAGATCAGGGGTGGTAAGATAGCTAAACATAATTTCTTTATAATTTCTCTATATTTAAAATATGCATATTTTAAATATATTTAGGAATATATTTGAGAATTTTATGTAACATCAACAGATCTCATTTGGCCACATCTGGTAACTACATAAATCCAGTGCCCCAGGTTTCCCCAGGTTTTCCCAGGTTTTCCCAGGTTTTCCCCTGTACTCGTGCCCCTCGTTGAAGTTAATTGCAGTACTCTGGCTCTGTGACTGTTTGTGTGTGAAAGAGAGAAGTGAGTCAGTTGATGTGAAGTTGTCAGTGTGTAGGATTTCATCCCCACTACACTTCATGCTCATGCTATCAAGCTGTAGAGGAGAGGTTACAGAGTTAACACACACACACACACTCACACACACACACACACATACACACTCACAAACACACACATACATACACACACACACTCAAAAAATAGGCAAACATACCACTCTTTCTGAGTTTATCCACCAAAACACCCAGATATGTTGTTCCCTGTGAGACTGCTGTGAGACTGCTGTGAGACTGCTGTGAGACTGCTGTGGTGAATGATGTGCTTGGTGCTTTAGCAGTCCAGCATTCAGGTGAAACAGTGGGGTGGAGAAGTGAGAAAAATAAATCCCTGATAGTGGGAGCAGACTGGAGTGATTAATGAGTGATTATTGAGTGATTATTGAGTGATTATTTCACTCCCCTCTTGGCACTGTGGTACTACACCTTTTTTGTCTTGCTGATTAAACTTGCAGAGTTTGGTCCAACAACACGTGTAGTTGCTCATGCTGAATTTGGACCAGGTGGTAATCACATCTTCCTTAAATTACATCTCCCTCTCTCTCTCTCTCTTTCTCTTTCCCTTTCACTAACTCCTCTCTCACTCTCTCTGTCTCCATCTCAAACTCTGTGGTCTTTCCCGTCTCTTGCACTTTGAATGCAATGAAAGTCAGACAGCAACTTGTTAAATGTACAGGGGACCTGGGTGGGATGAAGTTGGGTGGAGCTGGACGGGACCAGGGTGAGGCAGGACTGGGTGGAGGGATTTCAGACACAGTAGCATGAGGGATGATCTGGGGGCTTCTATTTGTGGAACGGCTTGGTACATGACCCCCCCGGCTCTGTCTGCACAGACCCAATAACATCGCCTGGGCGCTGCTACCCCCCCCCCCCCATCTGCACAGACCCAAGTGAAGCATCTTCTAAAATAGCATTTCCCAGCATGAGTCTGGAGGAGGCGGCCGTGCCGTCTGCCTGCAGCGCGGGACTGGACAGACCACTGTGCTTCT
>JAOXYF010000023.1:5169045-5180829 GCA_028565775.1 Sternarchorhynchus goeldii
ACATAAAAGTGCACTAATTAGAACTAAAGAACATAACAGTAACATAAAAGTGCACTAATTAGAACTAAAGAACATAACAGTAACATAAAAGTGCACTAATTAGAACTAAAGAACATAATAGTAACATAAAAGTGCACTAATTAGAACTAAAGAACATAACAGTAACAAATAGCAACGATCAGTCAAAGAAACACAAAAAAACTGATAAATAGAAGAACATAACATTATTAATAGAACATCACTGAATTTGTAAGTCAAGGCAGATTTATGTATTTAGTAATTCATCCAAAAAGCATTACAAATACAATTGAAAAGACAATAAGAAAAGTAATGTAAATAATACAAAAATTAAATGAATGATTTATGTGATTAAAATAAAGTAAAAGTGCAGTACTAAGAGAGATGACAGAGAGTGTAGTAACTCTTGATAGTTTCAATTTTATATTTGAACATGAAATGTTCATTTTTTACATTTTAAACAGAGGAGTTCTGGGTTTAGTTATTTGAGTGGTTTGTTATCTTGTCTACAGTGATAAATTAGAGTGCATTGATTGCTGATATTTCTGCTAATATCTTAGAGATACCAAAAACTGACAGAATTACTGGAGGTTTTTCACCCCTCAGGAGCACTGTTTGGCTTTGAACTGCTTCACTGAGCTCTTTTTCCTGCACTAGTGGTAACAGTAATAAGACATTGGGGGCATAACTGAGTCATTTTAAGGTGTTTGTAGTTAAGCAACAACCTCAGGTAGAACTGTGTCAGGAGCAGACGTGTGTTATGATTTGAATTAACCATATTGTTCCAATAGTTTTAGAAAAATGGAGCAGATTGTATGTAAACATAATATTCAGATATATTTGCACATCATATGATTATTTAAAAAAAACTGTTTTAAATAATGTATTCATGAATAATAAGTATCACCTGAATAAAGGTTCTTAGTACTGGATCCAAACATTTTGTGCTTGGTGTAAATAAAATTGTGGCATTTGTGGATTTCTGGCAAAATCCAGTACCGTCAAAATGCAGCACATATATACTGCACACAAAAAAAACAATGAATGAATACAAAGCAGGAACTGTGTTTTGAAATTCAGTATTTTTTATTTTGTGCTCATTCATATATCTTATTCTTGGTTGTTGTTTTTTTACCTGATGTTGTTGGCATGTTGTGTAATGCTATATTGTGAAACATGTTGCTCTGGTTTGCCTGTGAGTATTACACATAGAGCTGTGTGCACAGTCATTTACGCTGTTCTCAATTCACACTCTATGTACAAGCATAGTGGATTAAACAGCACTGAAACAGAGTGGAGGTCTAACTGCAGAGCATTCTGGGTGCCGTTAGCTCTAGCTAAAGAGTGTGAAGAGTGTGTTTGAAGCCATGTGGTTGTGAACGGAACTGCCTGTGGACTGAGAAAGAATATGAATTGAATCACCGAAGTTGTTAACAGCCCATGGCCATTGAGATGAAAACTAGAGCACAGCATTTGGCTTGAGATGCTGTGAAACCTTTGAGTTCTTTCTTCACTGGGCCCTGTGGGCTGACCATGCCTGGCTAGAGATGAAAAACAATTTCCACAAAGAGATTTTGGATCACGAGTGCAATTTGTTTTGTAATTGAGCATGACCATTTGCAAAATCCTTCATAGCTGCTTTTTCTAAACAACTGCAGATTTCCTGATTTCCAGAGAGAGAGAGACAAGCAGAGAGAGAGGCAGAGAGAGACAGACAGAGGCAAAGAGAGACAGGTAGGGAAAGAGGGATATAGATAGGACAGAGACAGAAAGGCAGAGAGAGAGGGAGACACAGAAGCAACTAAAGAGACAACTTGAATAACAAGCAGAGAGAGAGAGAGAGGCAAATAGAGAGATACATTCAGAGATAGAGACAAGCAACTTGAGAGACAGAGGCAGAGAGGTAGAGAGAGAGAGAGAGAGAGAGACAACTAGAGAGACAGAAGCAGACAGAAATACAGGGGCAGATAGAGAGACAGAGGCAAAGTGAAAGACACGCAAAGAGAGACAGGGTCAGAGAGAGAGACAGAGAGAGACACAGAAGCAGAAAGAAAGACAGTGAGAGACATGCAGAGAGAGAACCTGAGCGCAGCAGGGGTCTTGTCTCAGTGGGCAACTGACTCATCGCACCCATGTGAAGCACATCAATCCCAGCTTCTCCTGTTACCATAGCGAGGAGAAGGAATATTCTTTAAAAAGCTTTCATTGCAAACTTAGAGGGAGAGAGAGGAGTGGAAGAGAGAGACAGGCAAAATGTTCCAAATCTAAGTTGTTTAATGTTTTGAAGAAGGCAGCGTCTGAGATGGTTGTACTGACTTCAGTATATAAGCAAGTCCCAGGTGCTATTGTTTCTAATGTGAGAGACTGTACAGGAAGAGGACAGACTTTTAGAGATGGTAGAGATGGGTGAAACATACGAAATGAACAAACATCACATGACGCTGGATAAAGAACGTATTAGTTTTTACTCAATAAGAAAATCGCCTATCTGGACAGAGGAAACATCCCTGACAGGAAACGGCACAAACTTGAGGACTAAAATGAGGCATGAGAGTGAACTGAGTGGGCGTTGGCCAGTCAAAATCAACTGTAGCAAAGTGACAGCATGGAGACACTTTTGAGGCTGTTATACGAGCCAGGGACTCGTACAACAGCCTCAAAATCACCTGAACTGTCTGACAGGCAGTGAGACAGACAGACAGGCAGGCAGGCAGACAGGTAGACGGGGGAGAGTCAGCAGAAGACATGGCTGCACTCTTGTTTCTATCTCACCACGCCAGCCAGATCTCTCCTGCATGTTTTCCTTTATTACAGTGATTATAAGGTCATTCGGCAGAGCACACACACTCAGAACAGAGCACCCAGCACACACTGACAGCTGAACACACCCACACACTCCAGCGTGATGTGGCCCAGACATGGTCTGAAGTGCGGTGCGGGGCACTGGCGGACTCACACCGAGAGACGCTGCCAATGAAGAATATTTAAGTTGTGCTGGGTTTTTTTTCTCTCTTTGGTTATCTCTCCTCACCTGACTTTTGCCCTCACCTTTGACCTTTTCACATTTTGTTTAGGTGTCTGGATGAAGCCCACATGGGGTTCTCGGATGAGAGAGAAGAGGGCAGACTTTGTGGCTGGGTGTCTGGGCGGACGGGTGGTCGTTGCCGGGGGGCTGGGTAAGAATCCTGATGGAAAGCATTCATACTGCACAAATAACTCAAAAACAAAGACTTGACTCACAGCAACTAAACCACTAGGAAACTGTAACTGTCACATGGCAGTAAGTAAAGGCTTCATGATAGATGGTAGCAACTGCAAATCAACTTCCTCTGTTTACTTCCTTTAAGAACAGTAGGAGGAACATGGCTGCTCCTCAGCGATCCGTGCTGTTGGAAGGAAGGCACAGATTCTTGAGTAAACCTCTCAAAGTGAGGTCAAAAGAAAACTAGATTTTATGTAATGGTACTCTGTTAGAGTGCAGCAGGGCGGCATCAAAAGCACTGAGGCTAAAAATAAATATTAAAATACTTGCACTGAGATGTTCCATGCAGTATCGAAACGAAAAGCACGTTACACACACATGTACAACATACAGTGTAAATAGAAGTTTTACAGCATGACGGTAAATTTAATCGGACAATGTTTTAATGAGTGTTATGGGAATTTCTGTACACAAATACTCCGACCAGCTCAGTGTTTGTTTCAGCTGTAAAAGTGTGACTGGTTGCTCTCATAGTTCACTGATATCAGATGATCTGAGAGGTGGCAGATAAATAGAATAATTAATTTTCTCCGAGTTCTGCAGTGTACACAATGAAGTCAGAGTTACTGTAAATAAAGTAACAAAGTACAAACATGTAAAGATCTTCCACCTCTGCACCTGGCAGCAGGTCTGCACTTGTAGTCTGTTGCTCTCCACCCATGGATCTAAGGATAATTTCCACCCACCCACCAACCACACCCTCACCTAACCTGCCCCTCCCACGACATTGCCAAGAGATTCAATGCTTTGAACACGCTTCTGCTCATCTCCTCACTGGGATATACCTTTAAGCTTTTAATAGCTTGGTCTATTTTAATAGCTTGGTCTATTTTCTTTCATGAAAACAGGGAGCTTATAACCAAATGACACATCTTCAGATGTTCTGCTGTGTACGGAAGCAGCAGATTACACTTTCTGACAGATATTATTTTCTTTATTTTGCATTTCTGCACATATTTAGATACATCCAAAAAAAGAAAATAAAAAGTATTAAGATGTGTGATGATTCTGTTAGTTTTATTGCGACATGCCGTAGTGTTTTTTTTACAATGTTCACCTGAGCAGCCATGGTTAAGGATTTTCTGTCATTTGCAAGCATGCAGCTCATCAAGAGCAATAGAGTTCCATTAAGCCCCTGCTCCATTAGGAGCCAGTGTCTGATTGACTCATCACAGCCAGTGTCTGATTGACTCATCACAGCTAGTGTCTGATTGACTCATCACAGTCTGGTCACACATTGTGTCAATTAGCTAATTGATTTGTTCATTGGAGTCCTCAATGAACAGCTGAAGGAGTCAGTTCACTCTGTGTAGAATCTCTCAGGAAGCTCCGCCCCCTTCATGCCTCTTCTTTTATCTGTAGGAATTCTCTTCAAGCCTACAGAGTACTTAGGAGATTTTATTTTAAAAAATGTATTTGATGCAAAATCATGCAGATTAAACTCGACGCATTTTTGTTTCACTGCTCTAAACATTCAAACTGAAAATGTATGTGAGGAACTTCCTTCAGTGTGAAACATATTCTCCTCAGCTCATATTTCTATTTTCACACACTTGCATATTTGATGGAGACTACTCACTACCTTTGCTACAAAGCGTCAGATTGTCAGAATTTTACAAATTGTCAGAATTTTGCTGGTACTGTGAGTCCATCCAGAGATTGCCCCCGTAATGAGGAAGATCCCTGGCTGTGAAGGGAAGTTGTAAAGCCCTTCGGTGAGGAGATATGGATGTGACCCCAGATGAACACTGGAGGTGTGAGAAATGTATAGGATGTGTGAAAGGTTCAGTCCCTGTTGAGCACAGCGTGACACAGAATCCTGAGGGTGTTGTTATGGGAACTGTCAGTCAGAAGCGTGAAGGTGTGTCCTGGCTCTCATACCTGAGAGCTGGCTCTTTGACCTGCTGGTCCCAGCACATGTTTGCCTCCTGGAAGGAACCTTCTGGAAGGCCTGGTCTCTGCCTTCACTGTGCAAAGGGGCACTCCAACAATGTTAGTGCGAGAGAGACCTGAGACCTGCCTCCTTCCCTCATAGTTCCTCAGAATTATTGTGTGCCATTAACATTCAGATGAAGCTCATCTTACAGCAATCACTCCATATCCCTTAATGCCCAAGTTCACCCCCACAGTCTTATTCAATTAGTTGTTTTACTCCATATTCTGTAGATAACCAGTGGTTATGTAAGAGTAGTGCCTGTATGTTACAGTGTCAGTTCACTGTGTCACCGAGTCCTGAACATACGGCTATTATTAGCCAAAATGTGCCCAGATTATTTGTAGTGAAGAGACAGTTTCATTGCTGCAAATTCAAATGCAATTTCTTTAAACGGAATACAATGATGTAATTAAAAGCAAGAATTTTACTGGCACAGAAAGAAAATGAACATTGGTAACTGTTATACTGTTATAATGTACATGCAGCTTGAATTACTTTGTGAAATAGACTTTTTCCCTTTAGAGCTTTGATATCACAGAAGCATTAGATCTCTAATGGACAGGAAGCATATGTACTCCTTCACTGGAGGGTTTTGCATCCACTAATTGAACTGCTGTCGTTTGGACACTTTGGGGTACTTAGATTATGGAGCGGAGGACTGAAGAAAGCTTCTGTAGGGAACGGTGTGTGTGTGTGTGTGTGTGTGTGTGTGTTAACAAGGGAGATGCGGTAGAAGAAAATGATGGGAAAAAAGAAAGAGCATAAACTTCAGACGTCCGTTCATTCTAGCTTCAGTCGGTCAAGTGCTGCTGTCGCATTTTAATGCGTCTTTTTTAACACATGAGAATTGAAGTGAATAATGTAGATGAAGTCTGAACAGTGTACTTGCAGTTGGAGCTGTAAACCTCTACCTTCACCTCTGTGAGGGTTACACCTCCTCTTTGCTCAGGTTACGCATCGCACAGCCTGACGGACTTTTTCCGATTATTTCCCCCACGAGCACCCATTCTGCCGAGTTCGTTCTCCCGAGAAATTATAATAACAGAAGTCAACCTCAGTGTCGCTCGTACGTTGGTATCGGAGGCGCTTCAATCTGCGTCTCCATGGAAACGCGCACAACTTAGTGGCGGGCAATGCGTAATGATGGTCTCGCTACCAGAGGTGAGGCAAACCTCAGTAAGAGAGAAAGAGAGAGACAGAGTGACAGATAGAAAGAGAAAGAGAGAGAGAACATTCTGCTAAGACTTCTTTACCTCTGGGGGAAAGGAGAAAATATTAAAGTCAAAGGTGCTGTGTGTGAAGCAGTCTGACTCCAATGTAAAGACTGGAGACATCAGACAGCTGAAAGGTTCCAGTCTGTTGCCTATACTGGAAATATAGCACTGAAAACACTGTCCAGATTTCTGGGATTTGCCTCATCAAAGAGGTTATGAGGTGGAATCTTGGCGTATGCACACGTTGAATAAATCTGACAGATATCTGCAAGGTGCCACCTGTCGAAATCTGCGTTAAAACCAAACCCCACCAGGTGGCAGGAACAACGGGTGCAACAAACATGTGTGTGTGTGTGTGTGTGTGTGTGAGTACAGCAGGGAGCAGTTGTAATGTCGCAGCAGTCCTGTATTGATTGAGACACTGAGGCAGCAGCCTAATGATGCGGCTGTGTTGGGTTCTCCACACATCTGCTCGAGAATGTCTCATAACCTTCAGTGCTGGACCTGCTTCCTCCACTCCGCCTGAACACTTTAAACACTTTAAATGCACTTTGCACATGCTGTGATTCTTTCACACATGCAGAAGGAAAGATGAAGTTTATAAAACATTCCTGGTGCCCTTAAATAGTTCCTTCTCAAGTGCAAATGGACAGATTTCTCGACAAATTCTTTTGAACACAGATGCAATATGGCCTTTTCATAGTTTGCTGCCTAGTATATGCCTACACATGGATGCACGTGTGTTTATCTTCTGATGTGTGTTTTTGTGGTAACCCAGGCAACCAGCCGTCGCCGCTGGATTCAGTGGAGAGTTATAACCATGTGAAGAGGAGGTGGGAGGCTGTGGCCCCACTCCCCACCGCGCGCTGCTCCAGCACCTCCCTGCAGACTCCCAACATGCTCTTCCTCATCGGAGGGGTATCCCAAGGACCAAGCAATGCAGTGGAAGCCCTCTGTTTGAGAGAGAGTGTCTGACAGACTCGCTGCACTCCCTGGGACGCAAACCACACACAGACAGAACTGGCCGAGGGTCAGGAAGGGGTTCCCAGACTCGCACTCATACATCAGGTCTATCCTCTCGACACTGGAGACAATCTACAGGAGTCTGGACAGTGACATGTATCACTGGTTGGACTAAAGACTGACAATGGAGGTCTCAGACTGACCAGCAAAAAAGAAACACACAGAACTGCAGACAGACTCTCAGCAGCACAGACGCCTTTGAACTGTTTGATTGAATTTGTTTGTTTGTTTTTTCAAAATTAGAGCAGGGTACCTTTCTGGCTAAACTCGAAAGGAACTTAGGGCCATATTGACCAGGCTGCAGCCATGTTCTCCCGCAGTAGCGCGCTTCGCACTTTTCTATTACCTTTAGCTACGGTGCAGAGACGGCGTGGGGCCATTTTACCGTTCTTATTTTTATTTATTTATTTTTTACTTTTTTTTTTTGCAGGAGTGGAGGCGTATGCCTTGCTGTGGCTTTTTTTGTATCTTCACAGCCATGCATGTGTGAAATTGCGAACTGTTATTTTGAGAGTGAAAGGAGGGAGGAAGAGGAGGAAGATGATGGAGAGGAGGGAGAGGAGAGCTCGGCTCTCAGCTGACGACAGACGCCTAGCCGTGCGCATCAGGGACGGGGATCAGCTGTCAGGAGCGTCCGCCTGTCTCGGACCAGGTGCTTCCCGGGGGGTGTTAGAGCTATGCACCGCGCATTTAAGCCTTTCCAGTCGCCGTATTTAGAACGGTCGTCGTGCACTCTAAATGAGCGGTTGGCATGACAACTGATGTTTCATGGCGGCTCCAGGAAAGCGGGTGTTTGAGCGGGCCGACGCGGTGGTGCTGGTGCCACATCCACCCTGTCCGTCGCCGCTGAGAAACTAGACAGCGCTGTTCTCCCAGGGGACACACCCTGGTGGATGTGGTTGAGGAACAGCACCAGTCTGAGGTTCAGAGAGAATCGCAGGCCCCCTCCACACCCTCCTAATCCCATCACAACGCAACACTCAGCTGCAGCACACATGCCTCCCACGCTCCTGGGAGGCTCCAGCGTGACTCGTCGTGCTCATGAAGGTCTGCAAACAGCAGCTCATGCTCATCGGAAAGTCCAGATGCTAAATGACGCTTCAAGGATGGGACGGAGGGGTGTAGGTGGGACGGGGGGGTGTAGGTGGGTCGGCTGGGACGGGGGGGTGTAGGTGGGTTGGGTGAGACGGAGGGGTGTAGGTGGGACGGAGGAGAGTAGGTGGGTCGGGTGGGACGGAGGGGTGTAGGTGGGTCGGGTGCACGGCACGTGGCTGGGGAGGTGGAGGGTGGGGCATACGCTGGCTCTAACACCTGCGGAGTGTCCATCATGCTTATTATATCTCGGGTAGGTCTCTGATGGCGTCCTGGCTTGCCAATAACAGCAGGCTTGGTGCCTGTCTCAGTAATAAGACATTTATACATATTCATGTTCTTGGATTTCGCCCGTCTCCAGGGTGTTCTGCCTCCTCTCAGTCGTCTGTGTGTGCGGGTCCACGCACGGAACGGGACCGTCTCGCGCCCGCCCTGCCCACAGACGTGCCGATCGAGGTGTACGTGGCTTGCATGTGTGCAATCACGTGCGTACACACACGCGTGGAGTCACACGCTCATGCTCAACATGCCTTGTTTGTTTAGCTTTACACCTCCCTAATGATACGACTGTGATACTCCGCTGGCTGCAGTCTCTCACAGCGTGGCCCAGTAGACACGTTGGCTGACGACGGATGGGGGAGGGGGGGCTTGTTGCCGTGAGCAACCATGAGAGCGGGGGCAGAGGCCTCACACGCACATAACCCCCCACCCTCCTTGGATAGCTTGTTTTTGTCATGGCGTTGTACCAGTGCACGCCCTGCTCAAACACGCTCGTAGTTTTGCCTGCCTCTTCAGCAGTAGCTCAAAGACACGAGCACGGCTCTGACAGTGAACCCAGGGCTTCGCAGGAACAGGCGACGTGCAGATTAACCAAGATAATATACCTCTTTTTATACACATTGGGAACAGACATGACACGATTCATCATCAGTGCACTATCGTCAACACACATATTACAGTCCCACTACAGTCCCAGTTTATTGAGCCAAGACCAGGCCAGTTCTTTTAATCTGCCAAGAGTTTGTTCTTAGAGCACACATTTTAAAGAAAGGAGGTAGTACACAGTGTAGGAGCAATGTGACCTACTTTCTGAGCTTCAGGTTTTAGACCAGAGAATTTCCGGACTTCTTGATAATGAATGAAATTAAACTGCCATTTCATACTTTTTTTTTATCATTTGTTTTTAGCTAATTAGTGTGTCAAGACTTGATTATATGCCCTGACTTTATGTATTTGTGCATTTCTTAAGAGGAACACAGAGTGTAAAGATCACGTGGACCTTCAGTTACAATTGTGTTGCTGTGATTTTGGTCATGTTTCTCTGTGTCATGGATATTTCCTGGTGGTGAACCCCTACTTTGGATCAGTGATTTAGCAGTTTTTCACAGTGCTTTGTGTTGCTCTACCTGTTGGTTATGTTCATCTCTGAGGTAGCAGGTTGTCATGGCCTGCCTGTTTCTGCAGAGCTGTGGTAGTGGCTCTGTCCTTTTTTTTTTCTGTGACGCTGTGTTTTGACGTTTGTAATCGGTGTGCAGGTGCAGATGGTACGAGCTGGTGGCCACCAGCAGGCCCCAGGATGCAGTGGTGATGCTACGTTCCAGAGCACAGCTGAGTCTGTGCCTTCTACTCTGAAAATCTGCCAAAGAGGAGCTCGATCAAAGAACAACCACAACAAAGACCCGCTGTATAAACTGGAGTGCGGCAGATACAGTTAAGACCGGTTTCAACCCTAAACAGGAATGGTGTACAAAACGGGACATGAAACATGCCTCAGTCTTGCAGCACAGAGCAGTTTTCTATCTCCAGATTTGTGCCTGTGTGAGTTTTGCCATATTCACACCTCTCACATCTGAAATACTGTCGGAGGCCCACGCTACTCAACAGAAGCGCTTGAGGATGATGAGCAGAGACGGTCTGCTTGGCTACAGCCAGCGGCCGCGAGCCAGAGGAGCCTCGTAGCCTCACGCTGTTCCTATTAACACAACGAGGTGTCAGCTCTGTACGTTAGGCCTGTATCCACCATGAGTGTACCAGATCTAATAATAGAAAAGAGTTCATCTGGTGTTTCTTTCTGTCACGAATTCTGAAAATGAACTAAGATTAATTAGGGGGTTATCGTGTTAGCGCTAATCTGCCTATTCTCGGCAGTGTCATATAGCCACGACAGTTCCTAGCATGCTCATCCCCGTCCGACAATCAATTTGAAGCTATTTTTAAATGAAACTGCTCAAACTGGCATCACTCATGACTTTTTTGAAACCACAGAAATACTCGAAACAGAGGCATTGATTTTTATTTGTACAGGGAAAAAAACAAAGTTTTATGGCAATTTGTGTGGGTCTGTGGTCATTGTCTAAGCATGGCAGATGTGAGATCACTGCAGCGTACGAGCACACCAACCACCTTCCAGTTTAAATCATGTGGAGAAACTGTAACATCGTGCCGTTGCTTCGTAATGATGAAGGTTATAATGATGTCACACAGAATATCACCAGGACGCTGCAGTGATGTCACACAGAATATCACCAGGACATTGCAGTGATGTCCTGGGATTCAGAATTTACTCTGAAAGGTAAGATTGTGTGCCAGATTTACACTGTACAGAATTGCCCCAGTGTTGAATATTCCTCTTATAGATTGCATAACCTAATATGGGTTATTTATAGAGTTCTATCTCTGAACTGTCACCCAGAGAAAAGGGTAAAAAGCATGAGCATATGATCCCAGACCCCCCCAACACACAGACACACACACACACACACAGCACTGCAGAATGCATCTGCAGTGCTGCAGTTACAGACTGCTGTAGCACCAGATAAGCCCCCCGTTACTCTTAAGTGCAGATGACAGCATATCTCACACGGAAGCCTCCACTCAGACTGGCATGGTTGCTGACAGTGTTCTGGGACAAACACGGGTTCACACAGGCTCGTGCCAGCCGCTCCAGTCCAGTAGTTCAGTGCCTATATATGTGAGGTAGTGCCTCTAACTATGACTTCTCTAATAAACAATTTGAGCATCGCTGTCCAGATCCTGCTTGTGTGCATCTCTGCTTTGCCTCTATCTTATCCCTCTTGCAGTAGTGGAACATGACAGTAGTCCCATCATATGCCCAGGATCGCGCTTGGTGGTACCATGAAACAGATCGCACTCAAATGTCACGTGGTACCATGAAACAGATCGCACTCAAATGTCACGTGGTACCATGAAACAGATCGCACTCAAATGTCACGTGGTAC
>JAOXYF010000023.1:5185621-5198575 GCA_028565775.1 Sternarchorhynchus goeldii
TGAGAATGGAGATGGTTAGTTCATTACATATCAACACAATAATCTCAGCAAACATAAGGGGTGTCCATCTTTAGTCCCGGCGAGTGATGGTAAGCTGTTCTCCTGCTTCAACAGGGGAGTTGTCTCTGGACGAGTTTGTTGACGGTGCGCGGCGTGACAGGTGGGTGATGAAGATGCTGCAGATGGACGTGAACCTGGGAGATTGGATCAGCGAGCAGCGCCGACGGAGCAGCAACGTCTGAGGCACCAGAAGCACCTCTTATTTGTTTTGAATAAGAAAGGCTTGTAATATTGATATCAATGGCATGATGTATTTGACAATATATAAAAACCATATATATAATGATAAATAAACATTATGGACAGGGTGCATCGATTCAAGTGCTGTTATAAAAACAAAACTTGTTTTTAGTCTTGTTTTTATCCACTCAGTAACAGACAAAAAAGCATATTTACTCGGCTGAACGTTAGGCTAGATCTCAAACGCCTTGGTGAAATAGGCTACATGTGAAAAGGGAAGAATGTCTTTCTGCATATATTCACCACTGACATTTGGTCTTATTTCTGCTCATTTACATAAAAAATAAAATAGACCCGAGGAGCTTTTTTGTTTTTTACAGGTAGCCATCTGACACTGCCAGTTCAATATCCTTCAGTTAGTGGAGAAGCAAGCTCTTCACAAGGAGTAATATTGTACATAGGCTGTTGGTTAAGCTTATTAATGTCCTTTTCAGAATTCTGAGGTTGTGTTTGGATGTCAGTGTGTGTGTGGGTGGAAAAGAAGAAGTTTGCTTCACTAACTCTGTAAAAAGAGCACAGTACAGACTTCTCCTATGAGCAACAGGCCTCTTAAGGTCAAGGAAGGAATACTGCAATAGAAGCAATTAGACGCATGGACGTCGGTATTTCGTGCGGACATAACGCCATTTCGTGCCCCTGCTCAACCAACTTGTGCAAATGAAAACAAATTTAACCCTAACCCCCCCAAAAAAGAAAAAGTACATGTAGTTGTTCTTCCTTACGCCAGGTGGCGGTTGTTGTTGTTCGGGAATAATCAAGCAGCTACATTTCCACATCTTCTTTTCTTATATAAGCAGCTACTTACTTCCGTTGTTGAGATTAAAACGTGTCATTAGCATGGTTGTGTGTGTATGACTAAATAACTGAGGACTGCCACAAAGTAAGGGATTTTTTATGAATACTGTCTGCAAAAGTTAACATTTTTCGTGGTAGTAGATAAGTAGCTGGATAATTCTGTAGTTAGACAGCTAGCCACCATACATCTCATACAGAGAGACAGCTAACACTAAAATTATCACTAACTTAGTAAGGTAAACGTTTTCTAACTATATAGCGTTAACTATTTATTTATCTATCTAAATTATTTGCCCATTTCTCTGGTCGCCTGGTCACTTGGTTGTCACTCAGATGTCGAAAATGCCCAAGAGTCCGCCTGATACGAAGGAAGATGGAAAAGTTGTAGCTCCGTGTGAAAATGAGGTAGTTACTTTTAGCTCATGTAGTTTAGTTGTTTTTCAGGCCTGCTGTCTAGGACAGCAGTAGATTATTCATAATGTGTGTACATTGAATGTGAGTGTATTCGAGAGCTCAAGATCAAATATGTAGCTTTTACCTTCCGGTATACGGGAAATCTTCCTGCACAGCGTTAAAAGTAAGCTTTATTTAGGTTTTGAATGACTAAAGGAATTTTCTTAGATAATCCATATCTCGGGTCCTTACGTTTACAGTATTGGGCAGACGTTGTTATCCGGAGAAACTTGCATATTTATCAGTATGGTATTCCGCTTCCTTCCTGAAGGTGGTGTCCTTAATGGCCTCTTCTTGCTGCAGGTTGTGAGTAAATCCCAGTCGTCCCAGTCTGCTGCTCAGTGTGCAGGTGTGGGAAATAATGTGGCGTATGTGAAGGGAGATCTGTTCTCCTGTCCTGCCACAGATTCGCTAGCGCACTGCATCAGCGAGGATTGCCGCATGGGAGCAGGTATTGCCGTACTTTTCAAAAAGAAGTTCAATGGAGTACAGGAGCTCCTTGCGCAAGGTGGGTGTCAGCAAGAGTGTAGAGGCCAGGCTGTACAATGAGCTTCTCCTTTGAAACTCTCCTGGGCAGTTGTGTTATTTTAACCACTCATTCTTCACTATCTTCTGTTCTCACAGAGAAAAAAACAGGAGAATGTGCTGTACTTAAGAGATTTGACCGATTTATTTATTACCTGGTGAGATAACGGTGATTTATTTACTGGTCATTATCATTTACTGGGTAAAATGGCATAATGCTTTATGCAGGCCAGTTCCAAACATCAATAATGTTTGTTTTTCAGGCTCTGAAAAAAATGGTTTTATAATTTTTTTTTTTAAACTATAGAATTTTCTTCCCTTCTCTTTATCAGATTACAAAGAAAAAGTACAACCACAAGCCAACATATGAAACACTCAGACAGAGCCTGGAGGCTATGAGAGCACACTGCTTGGCCAATAACGTGACCAGGATATCAATGCCTCGGTACAGTCCATTCATGCATTTCCCAAACTCGGAGCACAAATTACTGATGTTTACAAAAGTGCATTAAAATCTGACTTTTGACCCATCATTGCTGGGAAAGAGTATTTGCTTTTAGAATGATTTTCATTGTGGAAACAGCATTTATTTGCAAATTCGTTCAGCGACGGCCTCTTGCATGCGTTAGAGATGTTGGCCACCTTTTAGTCACTATTCATTTGTTAATTTTAGGATCGGCTGTGGCTTGGATCGGTTGAGTTGGACGAGAGTGTCGGTGATGATTGAAGAAGTCTTCCTCCACACAGACGTCACCATCACTGTATACCTCATTTAGGCCATTTGGTCAATACAGGTACAGAACTTGCACACAAACCTTTTTTTGCAAATACCTGATTTTTCTGTTGTTTTGTTGGACTTCATTATAGTGATGTGACTAGAATGAAGATATGCAGTAATAACCAACCTATACAATATTCTTAAGCCTAATGTCATGATTCTTTGGTTGAAAATGAAGTGTTGTGCAGTCAGGGACTACATTTCTCTGCGTTGTTTCCTTTGTTTAGAGCTTTTAAGGTTTATGGATGACTTTGAACATTCACCACTAGATGGTGCTAGCGCTAGAACCTTCTGTCTAGCCCAGTTTGTTGTTACTAAATTTCCTTTTAGGGCTGGTTTAACTAACGTTGCTAACTGAATGAATGAAACGTATGATTTATAAAAATGAATGTTAAATTTATCATACCTATTAAGGATATGCCTTTCACTAAAATAAAAACACCATGTAATATTAAAATGCTGTAACATGCAGTACTACTACATTTAATACTTCAGCAAACTTGTTGACTGCACCATGTTTGCCCTGGTGTCTCTTCTCATCTTGGATGTTACACTGTGCTTTACCCACATGCAAAATATTAAATATATAAAACATAAATAACTATTCAATTGCTTTTATTATAAATGTAATTATTTGGGGTGAACGCACATAAAATTGTAAGCCTTTTTGGGAACAAACAGGTGTATTTAAAATACACTCATTTGCTGAAATACAACTTTAAATGCCATTTATATATGCAGTCACACACAGTAAAATGTTGTTCAGCAGCTCTTTATTGTAAAGAATTCACTTTTTGCTTGTGTTTTTATTATTTGACATTTACAAAACATTTTACCTCATGGAACTAAAGGCTGAAAGTGTAAAGTGTAAAGTGTAAAGCCCATCAGGCTTAAGAGAGATATTGGTTGACCTCCAATTAATAACATTTCAATATTGATCTGCTAGTTTACTTGTTTTTTTTTTATGTCTTAATGTGTCAAATCCATCAGGAATCACTGTGCAGCTGAAACACATGTCTCCATACTGTGAATGACCTGGATTTGCATGGACCTGCATGTTTTATGTAAGCAGTCCAGAGCAGCATCCATGGGCCTTGTTCTACTGTGTGACAGCCTGTATAAGTGATCCTGTTCTTGGTCTGTATTTACTGCCTCGTCACAGTAGGTTTTGATTCATGATCATTTACAGTAGTCCGCTTTCCAGACCAAGTCAATATAATTCTTAAGGCAAAATATGCACTGGCAGTGTAACTTGGGTCAGTTGTAATGGAGGATTGTATGTACAGCTCAGTCCTTCTATGAAGCTTATAGCAGTTAAAAACAAAATGGAGACATTGTTTTCTTTAGCTTTGTACTGTAGTGTGCCTTTAAACGCACAATTGTGTGAGTTGAATTTGTTTGTCACCTTTGCAGAAAGAGTGAAGTTCTTGGATTTTGTCCCTGATTGACACTGGATTTGTATATGGAAAAAATCCATTCTGTTTAGAAAATGTACTGTTATAAAGACAATATGTCTGCTTTTTAAGTTGTGGCACACAACATTGTAGAAAAGCTCAATCAAATGTGCATTGCATATTGAAAAGATGCTTTTCGTTTTGGCTTTTTTGGCATTAATGATTTTGCATTCAGTTCAAAACTGAATTTCAGGAAAAGTGCTGGGTCAAAAAAGGAATAACCCAACCCTACATCATCCTACCTGTAATTAACCTTCTTACTTTGTGAAATTGCACAAATTATGGTATTTTTACACAAGTTAGAAACCCATTGGATGTACAGTGTGATGTACTGTTACATCATATGTCCTCGGTTACATCAGTGTTAGACCATAAGAGTCAGTATGGCTAGTTTTAACATTATTATAGTGCGAAACATTAACAACAGTTTTCCAGCAGACAATTCATAGATAAAGTACAGCATGGACACTGAGATGAGCGCAGTGCCCTCTAGTGACAAATCCTAGGGGAGAAAAAAAGAGAGGTATTACTGCAGTATTGAGACTTGCATGCCTCGATAATTACTGACAATAATTACTGTTTTTTTCAGTGAAATACACTAAAACAAAATAAAATAACAGACTGAATCTGTTACCTCTTTTTTCTATAATAGGTTTGAACATAAAAAATGCTTCCTACTTTATTGTCTTTTGACACTGCTGTGAAGCTCTTTGTAGACCCTCTTGGCTGACGACCAGCATGGCTCTTGTTTACAAAGAGGGGTTAAGTGATGCACTTACCCTACTGCAAAATGTTAGTCAGCTTCTCATCATAGTACTCAAAGCAATCTTGACAGTCTTCCCAGGGTGTGAAGCTTTCTTCCTCATTTTCTACGAAAGTGGACCAAACGTAGGTGAAGTCCACAGGCCTCATCATTCTCAGTTTACACCCAGCCTGCGCCAGTGCCTTTAGCCCTGCTTGCACCTCAGGCTCCTCCCACAGGAAGAGGCGGGAGCAGTGGATGTTAAGGCGGAGTGACTTGCGGACCCTCAAGACCTCTCCCAGTTTAGCAGCGCACGCAACACAGGGACTGGATGATGTGTACCAGGTGACCGTGTAGTGCAGTGATTTGTCATACCAGGGTAGCACCTGCTGGAAGAACGCTTCTTCAGCATGGGTGCCTGTGTGCTCATCTTCCAGGTAACCACGGAGACCATCTGGCTCCGTTGTGCCGCCATGTATGTCCACCTGGTAGCACAGGAAGGTCTTGTTTCTGCCTGAGGAGTACTCCACGTTTTTGAACTGGAACTTGAAGAACGATGGGTTGAGCCGATCCCTGATGAAACACGGGTAGTGGTTGCAGTTCAAGGCTTTTGTCAGGGCTTCATGGCAGTGACTGAAAGGTCATATGTCTGCGGTACTAATCAGTTTCTACACTTGAAATAAAACAGCTTTCCTGATTTAAATTATGTTAAGAGGCTTTCACTCAACCCCACATGCTGTGAAAATAAACTAATCACGTTTAACAAAGGTTCTGAAACGATTCTTGCTTTGTGCAGAACCCACTATTATGTGAAGGACCTTGATTTTCACATATTGTAAAAGTGTTAGCCAAGTGTTAAATGGCTTTCCTTGTTTGTTGCTGCAACTGTTAAATGCTTCACTATAACAAGCACAAAGCAGTTCTTAAAGAAAAGCAACAGAAAGACACATTACTTTTCCTTACCCAACGATGATCTCAAATGGAGGGAGCTCTATTGGTTCAAACTGGAGTTCGCCATCTTCAGGACTGGCCTGTGCTCCTTGGGCTGTCTCCCCGTCTCCCTTCAGTTTCTCATCCTCAGCCTCTGCTTTTTCTGGGACCTTCTCCAGCTTCTTTTTCGTCTTCTCATCCTTCTCGTTCTCTTTTTCCCCTTTTTTCTCCTCTTTTTCAGTCTTGGACTCCATTTTCTTCTCTTTCCTCTTCACTACGCCTGCTTTGCTGTGGCCCTTTTTATCCGCCATGGTTGAACTGGGTTCTGATCTAAGTTTGATCGAGAGCAGCGTGGTTTAGCATATGGGTCAGAAAGGCAAAGACAGCATGTGTGTCTTCCAAAAGGCAGGGATTGAGTGTGCAGAGATGGTGCCAGTCTCCAGAGAACATGCAGTGTGAATGGTTAGAGAAATGCCATGGGGAGATAGAGGGGCAGCTGCTCTCTCCTGTTTCCATGCTATAAAAAGACGCGAGTATAATGCAGAGCAGCAAGCGGGACGGTCTCAAAGCAAGTAGGGCTACCACTCGGAAATAAGTTGGGAGATGGAATCAAACATGTAACAGAGAGATATATTTGGAAATGGAATAGAGCAGTACAACTGAAAATGTTTAAGGTTATTGGCAAATACAACTGGAAATGGGTAACAAAGAATTCTATAATTTCCTTTACTATTTATGTTTCAATGTCCTAATTATCTTTTCCATTCCGTTTCCAATTTTATTTCCAATTATATTGTTTCACTCTCAGTCCTCCAGAGGTATTTGCCTCCCCTGTTCATTACTGAAGTTGTCTGCGCACCAACAACAGGCTGTTTATTAATAACCATGATTTGGCAGAGGATTTGGAGTGAGTCATTCTCTTCAGATACTTGCACAGGCTAGATCAGCGCCTTAATGCCCTCACATGAAGGGCATCTAAAGGTCAGTTTAGCCATGAGACAAGTGTGTTCCAGTCAGATCAGCTGAGATACACAGCTATTAGTGATTCATGATAAAACAATACATTTCATCTCTTGATAGATGCTCATAAAAACAAAGTATTGACACTTGCTACTTGACTGTGACTCACTCTCTCTCTCTTGCCATAACAGGCAATGTGATGCAGCTAGGATTTGGACTAGGTAAATAGATACGTTATATATAAAAATAGTGAAACCTTCCTGGGCGTAAAAAATGACAGCATGGATTTTTATAATGTGATCAGTGGGAGATGATCTCCTGCAGTGCAACAGGACTAATTCATCTGCAACAAAAACATAAACCACTGTGGATCTGTATCTTCTTGTGGTCGATGACGTTTTCTCCACAATGGCCTCCCCACCACATCTGTTCCAACAGCGATTAAATGCTGCAACCATAAAAGTTCATGTTAAATCGCAGTGGTTGTTTCTCCTCGAGTGCTGACGACGCACGCTGCCCTTTTATATCTCAGTGGATGCAATCATATAAATGGGGAGAAATTTATTTAGATTAGTACTTGTAAACAAGCTTAGACTGAAAGATATATATACAGTATATACACACACAGAGTGATAAGCACATTAAATGTGTATGTTGTAGACATCAGTGTCTGGCTTGGACTTGTCTGGGTGTAATAGGGAAGACTACACTGTTTCTCCTCTACTCCTAGAGAAACACAATGACTGATCATACATTTCAGATGGGATTAATGGCCCATCTGCACACTTTTACCAACCTGGTAATTACCTCTGAAATGAATTACTCAGCAGAGAGCAGAAAATGAAATCGAGGTGCTACTGCTCCTCTTACACACACTGAACTAAATATTCATTACATCTGCACTGCACCACGAGCCCTTTTCCACATGCCCAAAACAATCTAAAATTGAATTTACAAATGTATGGGTGCTTTATGCTAATGTTCAAATGTATAACATAGCACAAATATACAATTATATTCAATTCCATGTTGGCAATTTGAAAAAAAAATTCCTGACAAAACCTGTGTGAGGATTCTGACTTTCTACATTCTCCATGCTAAAGAAAACAAAAGAATTTAGTTTCCTGCTAACTGAGTTTTGGGGTTTTTTTTGTTTTTTGAGGGGGGTTCAGTTCATTCACACATCACCTCCCAAACACCACATTACAAGCCACCTTCTCCTTCAAGGCTGAAGGCTCCTTGCTCAGCCACACCAGATGGACCCTCTATTCAATTCCCTATAGCAATGAAATGAAATTATTTCTAATTACTCTGTCTGCCTGCAGCTTCCCAGCAGGGGTGAGTTTGTAAGCTCAGTGCAAGCAAAGAAAATCCTTATTTACTGTGTTGTTACTGGCTCCCATCTTTTTCATGGTTATGAAGGTCTTGGTGATGGTACATGGTTCTTCTTGTGTTTGAGGAATTCGTTTCATGAAATACTATCAAAGCAAAATAAAAAGCACTTTCAGAAAAGAAAACCTGTTGACATGCAGTACACAGCTGTTATTGCTTTTCTGTGAAGTAAGTATTCATCATCCCACCATTAAAATGCAGACATGACTGTTTTGCTTTGTATTTTACAGCTACTGAACAATTGTGGCAACACGACATTTTCCTAAATGGGCAAATTTTCTTGCTAGTTTGATGTCTAAACTAAATCCAAATGGCTCTTGTGCTTCTAGGCACACTCATCATCCTTACACGCTCATCATCCTTACGTTCACATTACATCTGGCCTCATTAATGTGGATACTTTGTAACATGTATAGCGTTTTTACAAAGTTTACTTTTATGTACATTTTACTTGGGATTAGTAGTGTTTCATGTGTGGCACCACGGTTG
This sequence comes from Sternarchorhynchus goeldii, assembly GCA_028565775.1. Taxonomy (NCBI): domain Eukaryota; kingdom Metazoa; phylum Chordata; class Actinopteri; order Gymnotiformes; family Apteronotidae; genus Sternarchorhynchus; species Sternarchorhynchus goeldii. The sequence goes on from JAOXYF010000023.1 coordinate 5,194,440, forward strand.
TGTCAAGCAGGATCTGCACTATTTTTTTTTTTTTTTTACTTCCGAATTATTTATTTGGATGTTATAACACTGAAGGTGTAGAGTAAGTAGAAAGAAAATGAGTTATATGTGTAAAACATGCCACAAATATGAAGCAATAAATGTATCAGAACAACCAAAAAAATCTACCCTACTATTTTCATTAGTGTGTGTGTGTGTATATTTACTGTGTATATCTACAGAAACAAAACTTGATGTTGCTTTGGGTAATTCTACAGTCTTATACACAAATTCATGTTACAGGCACAAGCTGCTTTTGGGATTTGAGGCATCTTTCAGATAAAAAAGAAGCTCAATTTCTATAAAGCTATTGTTAGTAACCTGTAAAGATGTCCTTTTACTTGGTTAGGACCATAGTATACTATAATTAGCCTTTAAGTAAATGAGAGTCTCCAAGTTCTTTGGCAGGAGTCGGCAGCGTTCTGGCCTTAGAGTTTTTCCCACCAGACTAAATATCCTTTCCACTGTTGTTGTTGTTGACGGCACTGTAAATACTTTCTTGGCCACTTGTGAAAGCAGAGGGAAGTCAATGGACTTCCGCTTCCAGTACTGCAACGGATCTTCATCTGTTGGCTCCTCGTGGAGATATGCAGACAGCTCTTGCTCCATACTCTTGGCCTGCGTGGTTGGCCTTTGCTTGATGAAGGAGAACAGCCTGCTGCGTTTGGAAGGGCATGGCTGTGCCTCTGAACTAGGCTCTGGTGGACTCACTGGCTGGGTGTGCTTCCCCACCTCTTCCAGGAGAACTTGTCTGTGCCAGTCACGATCGCTGCTCCAAGAGAGCTTGAACTGAGGGTCCAGGGTAGTAGCTGTCACATACAAAGGGTCCTCAAGGATTCCTGCTAGTCTCCGGTCCAGTGCCTGAGACAGTCCCGTCACAATCCCTGTGCAGTGGTGAGTTACAACCTCTGCCAGGTGCTTCCGTAGGCCCAGCACGCTGGGGAGCGCAAGGCTAATAGACACGTGCTTGTCCCCCTGGACCATGTCTGTGGCCTCCTCAAAAGGCTCCAAGACTTCCACCAGTTCCCGTAGCATGGCTTTCTCCACACTGCTGAGAGCCAGGTCGTTTCTGTCTACTATGTCTTCTAAGAACTCCAACGACTCTAGCATTTGGCGCATTGTCTTGAGCTGGGTATTCCAGTGCCTGTCTGAAGGTCCTTGTCCATTTCCTGCCACACTGCCAGGACCAAACACTTGTCCAAGTTTTTCTGGAGTCACTGTAGCGATGACATAGTTGTAGAAGCAAGCTGCTTTGGTGAGAGTCATGGATATCTGAGAGGATGAACGGATTCCTTCTCGAATACACTGAGCAAGTGAGTGAGCAAAGCAGTCTATTCGACAGCGACCCAGGCAATGATTAAAAGAGTTCTCCTCTCCTCCACTCACAGCTTCTTTACCTACCGCTGTACCAATCTCTTCATCACCACTATCTTCCTCCTCCTCGTCTTCCGCATCCCCATTTCCATGGAGATAAAAACCAGGCAGGCGGAAAGTTGATCGGCTTTCACAGGGGGAGGGGTCAACAACAATGCGGAACACCTTACCCGAGATGCCATGAGCATGGGAGATCTCATCAAATTCAGTGAGTAAGCGCTGAGTGTCAGTATTACTTGGGAGAGGTAAACAAGCTAACAAAGCAGATTTGATCAGCCAGTCCGTAGTTATGAAATGACATGTCACTCCCAGGTAACCAGAACTTGCGTTGACGGACACTGCATTGCTCTTCCACAGATCCAGAGTGACGCTGCAGGACTCTGCTCCTGACAGGGCCACCTTGGTTGCCAGCTGTACTTGGTAGGCATAGGTTGGCAGAAGCTGCTGCCGTATGTAATGGCTTGGTTCTGGAACATATCTGGGCTCAAGAAGCTGAAGAAGTTCACGGAAGCCCTCGTTCTCCACAATCTGCACGGGCTGCAAGTCTCGGATGATCATCTTTGTAATGGTTTCAGAAATTAGGGACTGTCGTGGATCACTACGGTCGAATTTGGCTGTCCCCGCCCCAGTCTGCGTAGCTGTTCGACTGGCTCCACTTATGGGCGCATATGTTTGCATTGCCCCTGAAGCATAGGTCTCTCTCTTCACATCTTTTTTCCTCACAAACTCATCATACATTGCTTGATGTTTACGCTGTGTGAAGAGGGTGGGGGGTGAGGGGAATAAAGACTGTTATTGATTATAAACATTTAATTTGAAAGGCTTGTATGTTGTTAATTACATACTGCTGTAATAAAAGCAATATTTCATTTTTAAAGGAATATAGAAAAATACTCCAATCTCCATCTCGTTAATGTTACGTCCAATTTGGTTACACTGAAATCAAAAGACGGGACGTACCAAGTTATCAAGATTATTATACTTTATTTTGGATTTTTGGTACTCTGCATAAAATTCACGACGCCATTTAAACTGTTTTCGATTAAATTAATAACTGCCCATCACAGGAAATCGCATACCTTTAAATGTGTAACGAAGTTAGAAGTAACAGTCCGCTTCGCCTGTATCCTTGTGCCACAAGCTTTGCAGTTAGATTCAATTTTGCCATTTTCCCCCTCAAAGACAATATTGAAGTAATCCAGAATGGAGACTCTAGAATTTGACGCCATCAGTGATTCTCAAATCCTCCACGACTGAAGCGACGAGACACTCTTTAAACTTTACTGACTGATTGCAATTTACCTTCCTCTTCAACCAATTCCGCAATCTATATCGTGTTAGGGATCAATATGCTGATACGTTCGCCGTTGTCATACATGACAACAGGCTTTTGTCTGCAAGATAACGTGTTCAACAGAAATTACATCGATTGTACCGCTTGCGCATCACGCCCTCCAGAAAGCTATATTTGTACACTCCTGTCTCAAAATCTAACGACAAAGGCCAAAATGATTTGTTGCCAAAATTTTCGTCCCCAATGTAAACAGCTTTATCTCTCCGATAGCGCTTCGGACACCAGGAAGTACTCAGTAAAGGGGAGGGTTTCCTTTCCCTCGACCATTTTGACTGTCCCCGTCAACAATTGGCTGCAGTACGCATTCAAGCGATTAACCTATTCATCCTGCTCGACTTCACAACGGGTCGTGTTTTGGTAGGGATTTTCCTGGATGAGCTGGACTCGCGTGGAACCCCGGGCCTTTAACTACATTTTCAACAGACTGGCTTGATCAGTTTTATTTAAGATAATCTATTTGGAGCCAGCGAGCTGTTCTATCCATCATCACCATGTAAAGCGAGCAATGGTACTATATGGTGGATTTCATTCATGCACTTAAATTACTGTACTTTACTATTTGTTGTAGCTAGCTGTGTAACTAACAGGTTAACAGCTGGTTGGACACAAGTAAACTAATGAAATGTTATACATGATATTGCATTGTTACATTAACTACAAATGAATGCGTAGCTCGCTAGCACGCGCCACCAAGTGTGATGCTGAAGGACTGGATGTGGTCTAACTAGTTATGACAATATAATTACAAGTGAAAGTTTTTATAAGTGATGATGGTGTTAAAACTGCCTGAAATGGCATTCACTTAAATATATAGCCAGCTAAGTTAACTAAATGTCATTCCAAATGAATTCTTTGTTCATCTTATTGCATAGGACCGCATGGATAGGGCAAGAATTTTAGTATGAATAAATCCAAGGAGAGAGGAGGAGTTTTCTAGATAGCTGGAATGTTAGCTAAACAATTCTAATGAAATTATTACACTTATTCAAGGTTGAACGTTAGCAAACATAACCAAATTTGGACCAAGCGTATACTTAATGCCCCTTGCAACTCACATCCAAATGTTTCTTCAGGTTTGAGCAGGACGATTTCGGAGTCGACAGAACGTTCTTTGTAGGCAAGCATAAATTGCACTGAACATAAATGTTATTTCCACGTTCTTCTTGAATTGTAAAGTGTCGTTTAAACCGCCAAGCAAAGAAACCTGTCTTGCCCTTTCTCTTCATCGTAACTGGGTATGTGTGCATCCACAGACTCGGTTAACAAAAGCTAAAGAAACATTTCATAGCTGAAGTTTGAGAAACATTTGGCTAGCGACTGACCGTAATGGCTGGTAACTTGGCTCGCGCCCCCGTTTGATACGCCCCCC
>JAOXYF010000023.1:5198624-5211182 GCA_028565775.1 Sternarchorhynchus goeldii
GCGCCCCCGTTTGTTACGCCCCCCCCCCCCCGTGCTGCCCCCTGCTGCCCCCTGCATATGAAGGTAGAACTTACACACGTGCATTCACGAACAGGTTAATTTAGCACAGCTCATCATCATTCCTCAGCCTCACCCCATTTCAGAACATTTGAACATCAAGATACAGCCTACCAGGAAACCATCACTTCAGAGAATGAAAACTCAGCATAAAAGTACAAGTCACATTCCTTGTGCCAAATTATTTATTTGGTATTCAATAATGACAAAATTATACAATAGAGTTAATGGTCTTATATAAACAGTATTTCACTATATTTGCAGAGGATGTTCCAGTAACCCCAGTTTAACCGTCAATTCTGGTACACAAAAACAGACTGGCACAAACCCAAAGAATAAATAAATATTTAGCAAAGATAAACAATGTTTTATACTGAAGAATAATTGTCATTTACTTCTGGGAGGTCATCTGTTTCTCCTTCATCTGATACTGCAACTCCACTCTAGTGGCCAGAATTGCATTTTGTAAGGTTGAAATCTCTGCTGACAGGGTGATGACTGCAAATTACATGAACATATCCTGTGTTAATATTCAGAAATGGTATAAATGCACAGTTTAGCACTTTGAAGCAGAAAGAGTGTCATAAGACATTAACCGTAGACCACATGTCACTTCATGAATACACTTTAAGAGGAATAAGTAAAAATCATAAAGTAAAATATAATTTGCGGTCGAGCAAAAATAAAGATAAGATTTGTTTTACCATTTTATGTTCATCAAATTTAGTGTTTAACAAATATTAGTTTTGTGAATTCTGGCACCAGCTACAATGATGAATATTAATTTCTGTCTCAACGCTGCAGTATGTGAGTACGACAGGGCAGGTGTCCTGTGTCAATCAAACCCAGGACCCTTGCATACAACTTGCTCTACTTACTTTGCAAAGTGTGTTAAAGAAGAAGGAACTTTCATTTTGTGCAGTTTGTTTTAATCTTACCTTCTTTAAAGACGGTCTGAGCCTGTTTAAGATTCTGTGGCACAAGGATTCCAAACCATTTCAGTGGATCGTGATGCAGGCGCTGGGGTGTCTCAGTGCTTGGGTTGTTCTGACGATTCTTCTCATGCTGGCCTTTGGAACTGATCTCATCCTCAGTTTCTTTCTGTCTGACATTCGTACGCCTCCTAAGGCCTGCAAGTAAGGGATTTTCTGTTATGTTGGATTTTCCAACATATTTTTAGCCACTGTAGCACTAACACTGAATTTTAAAGATGAAGACAGGTTTTCCATCTCTCAGTTACTTCATAGACATCTCTATCTGCAGTTCAACGTTTTAGAATGGGAGAGAGCAGCAATTACAGTGGATTTTGATTCACAGGCATTAATTAACTAGAAAATGACAACATTGTGACATCATCTCAGTCGTACCTCCCTCTGTTGGTCCAAGGTCCTCAACTGTATTAGTCTCTTTTAGCTCTTCTGCTTTGTCCTTGGTTTGCTCACAGTGAAACTCCACAACACCCTTTTCTGAAAAGCTGCATTTCAGAATAATAAAAATATCAAAGACAGACAGAAGCTGCACCAAATGTTGATGTCATTTTAAAGCTTGGGTTATATCTATGGAATGGATAGTTTGTTAGAGACATTTATCCAGTAGTGTGGTGGACCTCCTTTAACCTTCAGAACCACAGCAACTCACTGTGGCATATATTCTACTAGGTGTTGAAATCATTCTGCAGGAAATTTGGCTCATATAGACAAGATTGTTTCTCACAACTGCCTTAAATTGGACAGAAGTATTGGCATGTTCTGAAAAGCCTGTTCTACCTCGTCATAGATGCTCTACAGGATTAAGATCAGGGGACTATGAACGTCAGGCAAGCAAGGAAAACTTGCTGTCATGTTCCTGGAACCAGTCCATGTCTGTACACCCTTTGTGGCATTAGTGCATCATCCTGCTGAAAGTGTTCCTCTGACAGTGGGTAAACAGCTGCTATGAAGGGACGAACTTGGTTGGCCACTACGCTCAGGTAAAGCCCTGCTGTCCACACATCCATCCACAGGCATCAGAGAACCCAGTGTGTGCCAAAAAAAAACACCATTACACCACCTCCACCAGCGTGATTGTTGAGATATGACAGAACTTGTGACTCTTAATGTCTATTAATATCCAGTTCATCTAATGTCTTGCGAATATTGAGGTTTATTAATAAAATTAATTGGATCCAGTTAGCCTACGAAGTATTGATTGAATGAATACCAAATTCATTGTATACCATATTGACGGAGAGGTATTTATATAATTTAGGAGAGTGTTTTAAAGAATTTTAAACAGGTGTGTTTAAAGTATTTTAAAGAAGCAGGTGATTATTTGTCAGTTTATGAAACAGCATAGCTAAAACATAACTTAAGGATAATTGATCAAAAATGTAGGTAGACCTGGCGTTAACGTAGACATGCGGATCCATCTCACTAGCATACTGTAGGGATGAAACCCGTTTGTTTCCCATGGAGTAACGCGCCTTGGATATGTTAAACCATCCCTGTGAAAAGAGACGGGTCTAGGAAGATTATATTTTTACAACATAGATCCAAATAGTCCAATGCTTAGTAAATGTATATTTCTTAACGCAGTTTCGTTTCTTACCTCTTCTATGAGGGCGTTAAGTTTCTGTCTTTTTTCTTCCAAAATCTCCAGCTGATCCATAAAATGGAGTAACTGGTTATCTATACGCAGAGAGACAGGATCAAGGCCCATACTACGTTTTGTTTGGAAATACGGGGCTGAACGTAAATGTATATATTGAAGAAATCGGCGATAATCCTCGTGTACTGCCACAACACGTTTTAAAACCCTGTTTTAAAACGTCAGTGATTTCGTTAGCGAATTTCTCTATGACTTTGGAAATGATGAATACCCTTTTCCGCCATCCACCGTGTCGCCATGTCAGGTCACATGATCGCAATAATCAGCTGGGTTTTTAAAAAAAGAAAAAGAACCCTTCGGGGTATTTCTCAAGTAATATTTCTCTCTTTTTACGTCTCGAGTTTTTATACATTAATTTTTCAAAGTGAAGCGGCAATTCTACTACTTAACGTGTGTTTTGTGCACATTTGTAGATTTTTTTAATTAAACAAAAAGCAGATGTAGTGTACGTCGTTTACAGTCAGAAAGTATTTTTGTCTGTGGTTATACACTGTCGTAATGTTCTACCAAAACCTGTGGTTTTGTTCAGTCAAGAAATAATGTTATTGGAGCGCATTTGTTATGAATTGTGCTCTCGGAATATTATGTAGTACTCCTATATTATATTCCTAATCTATAATTCGGAATATTCCTAATTATACTATTCCTCTACGCAGTTGAGATCGTCTTGTGGGAAAAGCCAGCACAAAACAAATGGCGGCTGAAATGAGCCATTTTACATTAATTCAAACAGCTCATTTCCATTAGCTCAGAATTATAACAAAAGGGATAAATTAGATAGATGGCAAACTTGCTAAAACACAGCTTCTGTTTAATGACTACAACTTAACAATTTACGTATATATTTCACAAGTAGCACTGTGTGACCGACATTAATTTAACAACGAAAAGACTTGCTTCCCATACCGGGAGTCGAACCCGGGCCGCCTGGGTGAAAACCAGGAATCCTAACCGCTAGACCATATGGGACTTGTTATTAACACGCTCATCATAACATTTACTCTGATTGGGTTCATTCTAAACATTCTAAATATAATTCATTCTTGATGATTACAAATATTCCTATAGGGGCTCCTACAGATCTCCTCCAGATAGCTCTACCTAACGCTAACTACCAAATTAACGCTTGCTAGGTACCTAACTAAAGCGTTTTTGTAAAAGTTTTAATTTAAAATACACATCTGTTCGTTTACTCGGGTCCAAATCAGTTAGCTAACGAGTTTATAAGCTTGGAGTGTTTCTCTTTGCTTTGGTTTGTTTTGACACAAGGAACACAAAAATGAACTACATGTACAGAAAGTGAAAACAATGCTAATGGTCTTCTTAGTTATTTTTACAACATGTGCCATCGCTCTGGTAGCTTGCCGTGATCGTATAGTGGTTAGTACTCTGCGTTGTGGCCGCAGCAACCCCGGTTCGAATCCGGGTCACGGCAAACGGAGGCAATAGGTTTTTGCCCCCCTCCCCACCTTTTTAGGGATGTACGACGTTAATTTCCATAATCGCTTTTGCAGTGCTCTTCTTCAATACGCGTGTGAAATTGACATATAGAGCACATTTTTGTTTAAACAGATTACTAAACAGTGGACTCGTTTGAAACTTACCTGGATTCAAAATGGCACGTTACGTCACGCATGTTCCGAGATGACCGTCCAGTTGAAAACGTAGTACGTTGCATGTGGGGCTGGTCTATTTGCTGAGTCGACAGAGGGGTTGGCTGAGAGCTGTGGTTCTACAGTAGAGCGACTACCTATTGGGTGGTTCCGTAGTAGGGCGTATCTGTAAACGCAACTCGCGTGATTTGTGCAACTACAGAGAAGCGTCTAGCAAGGTACGAGGAGTTCTTAGTGTATTTCTGTTTGTTGCATTTCGTTTCCGAACGAATATTAAGCTACACATTTCGCTTATTTAGCATTCATAGCTATCGTTCAAGGTAAGCACAAGACTTTAGGTTGGTGTGAATTTTGCAAAAAGTTTGAACCCACTCATTAAGGATTGAGGATTCTTATATAAATTGAAAATTCTGTTTATTAGCCGTATGCCCAATAGCAAGTCTAGACTTGCTAATATTTGATCTAGACAATCATTATGCGTTTACATTCTATTCTTCTTTTTTTTTTAGATTTTTTTGTTTCTTTGTTTTTTGTTTTGTTTTTGTGTCTTGATGTGACTGACTCACATTTTATATTTATATATTTTATAAAAGATTTTAAGCTGTGCACTGTGACTTTATAGATGTCAAAGGTTGCAGCTGAAGCCGCAAGTCACCCGTACTGGCCTCGGGACCTGTCCATCCCAAACTATATCCCGAATGACAGATCCATGTCTGAGATCCTCACATTCCTGTTCTCTGTATCTGGGATGTTGCTGCTGATAGCCTGGGCTCTAACCGGGCAGACCGTGTCTGGAAGAAGGCTGAGCAGCTGGAGAAGGTTAGCCCTGTGCTGGTTCACTGTGTGTGGATTCATCCATGGTCTCATTGAGGGCTGGTTCTCTCTCTGCTATCCCATCATTCCAGCAGACCAGAGCCTCCTTTCCCAACTATGTGAGTTAATATTAATGCCTTAATTGCAATATTATTCATATACCATTTCCCCCTCCCATACATTCATTGTTACCATTGGTAACCACAGAAACACTTTTATGCTTAGATAGATATATAGATATATGAATCCTACTTATTTTTAGCTAAGCACTACGTAGCTGTCCCTAAAGAAGAAGTGGCCATTTTAGTGTAGGAGTTTTGAATGTATGTACAGAGTTCACAGTGCCTACATTCTTGTTTCCACACAGGGAAGGAATATGCAAAAGGTGACAGCAGATACCTTATGTAAGTTATGTGTGTATGTGAATAGAGCGTGGAATCCATGTTGTGCCATATTCCCATATTCACTTTTCCAGTGTTAAACCATATTTATGCATCTTTCTTTAGATCAGATAATTTCACTGTGTGCATGGAGACCGTGACTGCATGTCTATGGGGACCTTTCAGTCTGTGGATTGTTGCAGCCTTCTTGTACAATCGTCCCTACAGATTTGTCCTCCAGCTAATTGTGTCTCTGGGTAAGATGTTTTCTTACACAGTGCCATTAAATATGGTAGAAATGGTAGAAAACCATGATGAACGAAACTGTCGTCCTGTCAACAAGATTTCAGTCTGAAGCCCCCAAAAATGATATCTTCTTAAATGTGTGCACCATGGCATTAGAACCCTGACCTAAATATACAACTGTTTCTGTGTCTCAAATATACTAATATACGGGTAATTACAGCTATGAAGCCGAGTTAGCTAATATTAACATTAACATAATAGTGTTCAGGTTGTCAGAAAGCACTTTGAAACATGACGTAACGTTAGTCTTGTCTAGCATTAATGCTAGTCTTACCTCAGGCAAGTTCGAACTATCTCAGTGTTAACATAAATTGTTTAGTAATCTCATTTCGGCATAATGTCACCAAAGAAAAAAAAGAAAACAACACAATGACACAACGTTATTGGTTTTTTAAGAAGAGTAGCATTATCATAAGTAGAGAACTGGTTTTACGCATAAATACAAGATCAGTCATTAACTTAGCCTAGTTTTACATTATTTTAAATATCATGTATTGTCTTTCAACCATAGAGTGAAAGCACAGAGCCGTGCAACTCCGTGCATTACCACAGAAGAGCTTTTCTCTACTGCAGTGTGTTAACATGCAGTTAAACAGTTTAATGCAAAGGCTGGTTATCTGAGGTTTTCTGGTTAGACTGAGAAATCCTGCTGTGTGGAATTGCCCCCCTGGTTAACAATAATTTCCTCTGTCCACAGGGCAACTATATGGGACGGTGCTATACTTCTACACTGAACACAGAGATGGTTATATCCATAGTGAATATGGCCATCCTATTTATTTCTGGTTCTACTTTGTCTTCATGAATGTTTTATGGATTGTGGTCCCTTTCCTTCTTATTGTGGACTCGTGGAGACAGCTGTCGTTCACCCAAACCTTGTCAGATAAAACATTACAGAAAAGCAAGTCCAAATAGAAAAGGGTGGATGTTTTTTAAAGGACATGGGAACTAATTATTCTGTATCACTGTTGGAAATATTTGGAGAACTTCAGTTATTATGCTGTTAATATTCAGTTCAGTAAGTGTGATTGATGATGATGGTGATGATGATGATGTCATCATATTATATACATTATATTATAATAATGTTTGTACAATATCACAAAATGTTTTTTATTGAGATTAAAGTAAAATTTTCTATTCAATGTTGCCTTCCGACCTGTGTAGGATGAAGCGTGTAAACTTCTTTCGCGAGTTCTAATGTGCAGCATCGCTGCTGGAGTAAATGTTTACAGAACATGTGTTTACTTGTTTGAGAGAGTGCGATTAACTTAATTAGATTAACGTTGTTCTTTCTCAGCAAAAGCTTGCATAATAATAATTGTTATTATATAATAATTGTGAGTGAACTTTTGCACATCGCCGAAATAGCTCAGTTGGGAGAGCGTTAGACTGAAGATCTAAAGGTCCCTGGTTCGATCCCGGGTTTCGGCATTTTGGTACTTCCACACAAACAGCTGCTGTTTTTTCAAATGCAAATAGTGTAGTTACAAATTAATTTCTCACGTGAATGTTTTCAACTCGCAAACACCATGTGAAAAGCAGAGACCTTTGTTCTATTTTTCATAATTTTCTCGTTTTTTCAGCTCTAACTAATGCTGTTTATTCCTTGGTTACAAATAAAACATCCAATAAAAGGTGTATATTTCATGCCTGAGCTGATGCCTTATTCATTACCTGTATTTTTAAATACTTAACAGAAAATGGTAATGGTAGTAATAATAATAATAATAACAACAACAATAAACTGTCCTATATTGACGTGTCTTATTTAATATACAATTCAAATTCAAATGCAAAACGTGTATTCGCACGTTTGTACAATGTATGACAAATTTATAATTAAAAGTAATCCAAATGAAGTTCTCGTTTTCTTTGAAAGCAAATAAAACCGACCGTCCCTGGGTGGGCTCGAACCACCAACCTTTCGGTTAACAGCCGAACGCGCTAACCGATTGCGCCACAGAGACTTAGGCAACACTGCTTCAAAACATTTTTTTAGAAATGTAACTGTATAACGACGCTACAAAGATTAAGATTATACATATATAATAATTTATGATAATTATTGTTCAGTTAAAATGATGCCCCCTTCATTTGTCCATGACTTTGGCCGATACAAAAATCACAAAATCACTAAACACCTCTTCTTTAGCTTAATTATAAACTAATGTCGCCCTCTCTTGGTGAAATAACAAATAGCTAAATAAAATGATCCATTAGGGTTAGTCAGCCTTTAGTTTGAGGAATTACAAGGATATACCAGGAAATCAGGAGTGTCTAAACGCCATGTTTTATGACCCATTTGGATTTAATTATGCAATGAACAAAAACACTTCTACAATATCAGGACCACATTCATAAATAACTGTTAGCATTCCAACAATATTTATGCAGAACTTTATTTCTGCAGCATACATTCATGCTACACGACTTGTGACTTAAAACATTAAGTTTCTAAATATTCATATACGATTCTTGGTATCTTGTAATGTTGGAATGAGTGTTGTATTTTTCTCACACACACTGTGCTTCCATTCTGTATATGTATTTAGTGTTAAGAGTTAACATACAAAAACAAACAGACTTTGATCCAAGTTTCTTTAATCCACCCTTATTCATGTGCATAAAAGCATGCAGTCCTAGCTGAACATTTTGCTCAGCCTGTGACCAAGTTTAATGTCAAACTCTTTCGTTTTTGCATTCACCTGTTTCAAGGCATTGCGGGCTGAGGTTGAATCTGGCTGTAATTCTAGAACCTTGCCAAAAGCTTGGCAAGCTGCCTCAAAGTCCTTCACCTGCAGGCAGGCTTGGCCCAGTCGGTACCAGGCCTTGATGTTCACTGGGTCTAGTGCAGTGGCTTTGGAGCTGCTGTCTCTGGCCTTTGCTGGTTGGTCTAGTCTGAGCTGGCACAGGGAGAGATTGGAATGCAATTCTGCTTTTATAGTTCTGTACTCCTCTTCTGTAGGAACGTGAGAGCCCTTCACCTCTTTATCTCCATCTTCCTCTCCTCTGACATGTTGGTCCACATCGCTTCCTCTAGGATGTCCCTTCAGTGTGATGATCAGTTTAACTGCACAACAGTAAGAATGTGCAGCACCCCAAATGTCCCCTTTCCTGAAGCGCTCGGTGCCCCTCTGTTTCTGAGCCTGTGCCCAGGCCCACTTATTTGCCGGGGTCATCTGCCAGGACTCCTGCCCTGGAGTGAATGACTGGAGCTGTAAAAAGAAACACTGCAGCTGGAGAGATTGTCCTTCCCCTCCTGCCCTGTCTGACTGGGCACCACGGCCATCAGTGGGACTTTGCTTGGGATTTCCCCGATATTCCCTTACAGTAATCTGCAATTAGGAGGAAAGGAAACTTTGTATGGCCACTGTATCACATGTATTATTACAAACTCCACCAATTACATAAGTCTCCTATTTTTTGTGGTGCTCTACCAGGAGAGCCTGATTGGCTCAGTTGTTTTTACGTGTTCAGACAAATCAGTGTTAGTCTTCTCCATTTTTGAGATTAAGCATCAATTGCGGTCTGCAGATCATAGTTACTATGCCACAAAATAAATTGTGATTGTCAGTTATTATGTAGTTCTATCTGTAATCCTTATCAGTTATTATGTAATCCTATCTGTAATCCTAGCTATAAGTAGTTAGGAGATTCACAGTGTTCCAAATAGGGTGACTTGCCTAAACTTCAACTGATGTAAATTATTACTTTTTTTTATTCTCTCATGCTGGTATGTATATTATTACCAAATATGTATTATGCACTGAGATAAGTACATTATAAGCATGGTGTTTCTTCTTTAGATATCCACGGTGAAAAAATGAAATCAGACGGTCACAGTAGTTACCAGAAGCCATGGAAAATATCAGAGCTGTTTGTCCTACCATATCTTTAAATGTTTTCACTAGCTGTGGCTTTATCAAGTAGTATATTGAGAAATTAATTGTCTGGAATACTGACAGAGTAATACTTAAATGGTCATTCAAGTGCATAAAAAGGTGAGCAACAATCTGTCATGGTAGAAAAGAGACAAGATACATTCTGACATCTGCTACTAATTTCCTGGCTAGTATTCTGGTGCATGTAACCTATCTTCATCCTTACCTCACAGATTTCACCTGCCCGCATCCCCTCCAGACAGCTTTCTGTGATGTCGCACTGGTCTTCTCCCATGCGTAGCAGGATCCACGTGTCCAGTGGAACCTGCAGCACTGTATCCTGAGAGCGAGGATGCTGAGTAACTTGCGTGTCAGAATCAGCACTGACTGGCAGCACTGTCTCGTTAGAGTTCTGAGACTGGGTAGTATTTTCGCTAGGGTTCTTGAGGCAGATTCTGAGCTTGCAAACGGAGCCCATTAGAGGGGTGTGGTCACCTCGTTTCCTTGGTTCAATCCATCTTCTCTGTACCTCCCACAGACCACCAGGGCTCACTGATACCCATGAGCTCTCAGTGGCGACTCCTTTTTTGTCAGCTGTGGCCATAGATGACCTCTTAACCTGAAGAAAATTAACAGAAAGTTGGTTAATACAATAGCTCTATATTATCTTTCAGAAAATTAAGACGAACATGAAGCCCTCTACAAACCGAAACATAAGAACACAAAGTTACAAACTAATAGTTAACTATTACAGTTAGTACTTACAAACAAAAAATTATTAAATAAAACCTGGTGTCTTGACTAGCTAACTAACTAACTGTCCCTCAAGAAAACACTCGGGAAGGTAAGTGGACCAAGACTTCCGTTTACGTTTAGCTACTTGAGGTTTTACCTATTTTGCTAACTGGTAGTTCGCAGCTAAACTATATGACTAATTGAATGAGGATCTCAAACGAAGCAGCTTATTTACATTTACGACTTCAGCACCGTACCAGTGCCTCCAGAGCCCATATTTATTTCCCAGGTTAACTAATATATCTCATTACCTAGGTATAAATAGGTAGCAAATGCATGTAATTACGTTTTACCAACGTAACTTAACGTGTTGCAATGTTCCTTTTCCTCACGGTGACAAGGCAGACGCAAACATAAAAAAAGACAGACGCAATTCTCTATCGCCCCCTGTAGGATTGGTGCGTAAAAAGGCTTTGCTATACCTCTTTTTGCCACAAGATGGCAATATGCTACAAAAAATTTTTTTTACGAATTTAATTTTAGACGAAATGCATGTAAAGGTGGAGGTGTAGAATATCGTTTTCTTTATTGAAAAGTCTCTCCACATCCATAGTTCATGTTCCTTCCTTGGAATTCAAAGCATAAAGAAGCAAGAACTTTGAGGTTTAGATACTGGGAGTGAATGAATCACCACACGATACTTGGTGATTTTATTTCTAATTCCGTAACGAATACGACAGTGTTACACTAAGAAGTTTATTGCTTTAGTCAAGGCCTCGCTATTTTATGAATAATTAATTATCTCTAATTACGAGAGGCCAGACAAAGAATTCCTTCTCTCGGTTTTGTGGCCAGCGGGGGCGCGCTTCACAGGAACGAGCTTTTAGCCGAGAGCTGTTTCCTGGGTGCGTGCAGCGTCACAGGCAGTGCAGTAGCGATGTGGCAAAGTGTGCGAGGGTAAGGCAGAGTTTGTGAACAGATACTACTGACAGCCGCTGTCGCTGCCGTTCGCCTCGGAGAACAACGCAAACGGACGTACGGACGCGTTTCTCCGACACCCCACGCTTACCTGGATTAAGTCGCGAACGCTATTTTAAACATCGGGTTCGAGGCGGATGAGTCCAGCAGCCCCCCCGGGCGGGCAAGTGTGTGCTGTGGCGGGTCCGGTTAGCGAAAGATGAACAAAACCCACCGAGCGCCGAGCAACCGAACTCTGAGCGCCGTGGAGGTGAAGAGCAAGGTGCGTGGCGACACGATTACCGACGGTTCACCGCCAAAGACAGAGAAGGGACTCGTAGTTGTGTGTCGTTTGCGCGCTGTTAGCGCAGTTGGATGAGTTGTTTCCACGGGAATGTTTGTTGTCTTTACCTTGTGTAAGGTGAACTGTTTTCGGACAGTCGTCTGTGTGGGTTCGTAGCTAACGAGGTAGCACAAGTCCCTATGAACTTTCTGTAGGTTTAGCTTTTGGGGGAAAGGCAAGGTATTAACGTTGTGGTTCGTATGCGGTTGTTTCTTTGAATACATCTTTAAATTAATTACATGCGTGTGGACATTGTTTATTATGACTTGAATACCAGCCCTAGAGACGGCGTATATAACTTACTTAACATTGTAATATCTCTGGATAGCTTATAACATACAGCAGGGTTTACAGTCTGGATCACCAGCCTGGAGCTATTTACAGTAAAGGTTAAGTGCGTTGTTTAATCAGAAGGTGACTACTGGCCCTACGTGGTCATAAATGGGTAGATGGGTCATTTATAGCGTCCCGTTGAAGATATTTATGCTTATTTATGCTTAACTGCATCGCCACTTGTTCATCATCATGCCGATTATGAGATGATGTTTTCTGTAATTGTAGTGAGAGAAATGTTTGGTATTTGAGGCGGTTGTAAGTATGTTATAAATTCCAGGGTGACGAGTCCTGTCCTGAATCTTCGGTATGTGGCAAACTTGTCTTTTTCTATATAGTAACTTGATTCTTGTACTGATAATTATTTTAAAAATGTCAGTTCAGTGTTATGTATTTATAGTTTGCTTTCCTATGTATGTTTATCAGTAATATGTTTGTGTGTGTATACATGCCGACACACACACACACACACACACACACACACACATATA
>JAOXYF010000023.1:5211282-5227519 GCA_028565775.1 Sternarchorhynchus goeldii
ACACACACACACACACACACACACACACACACACACACACACACACACACACACACACACACACACACACTTCTTGAAGCAGTGACAGGCGAGTGGAGGGCTGGAGCTGAAGGCTCTTTTATATATCAGTGTAGGCAGCCTGAAACGGTACTGACCACTCAACCCATTACTGCCTGCTAACTGGAGCCATACACTGCTTACTCCATCTAATAGCTTCCACAGGAAAAATGTAATTTTTTCAAGCAGCGGGTGAGTGGTCTTCACCTGCCTAGCAGGAATAAAAGAAGCCAGTTTAGGGCTTTTCTTCTCTGACAACCATACAGTGACTCTGAAATATGCAGACCGTAATCTTGTTAAAGCAAAATTTAATTTAAATTTAAAAAAAAAGAAAAAAGCTAGTTGTTTGAGAGGGTTTGATAAAAAGGTTAATGTTTTTTTTTCCCTGTGAAATACATGCTGCTAAAATAAAACGTATTTACTGAAGGACTTCACAACAACTGCAAGCGAAAAATAATAAATAAATCTATAAATAAATATGTACATATTAACCAAACAGCTGTTTGGTCATCCAAGCTTCAGGGAGCCGTTCTGATACATGAAGCTTTCTTTGCTAGAGTTCACATGCTTAACTACAGTGGAAAGTGATTATCCACCTCCAGTCACTCAGTACAGCTCAGAAAACAGGCAGTACTTTCTTTTTTTTACCAAGATAATTTACCATGAAGAAATTCTTCACCAACTTGGAGATTATTACAATGTTCTGTTGAATATGAAACTTGTCCATCAAGGCATTCAGAGGACAGTTATTTTTTGGAATAATGGAATAAATGTACGAATGAGAAATAAGAATAAGAAAAATAAGAATTGCTGTGCAAACTATCAAATCTCTGGGTTAGTGTATCTAGAATAATCTAGAACAATGTACAGCCAGCCAGTCAACAAATAGCCCTGATTCAGGACCCATCCGCTTTTGTCCCCGTCCCCCTGTCCCTGTCACTGTGTCCTGACCCCCGACCCCCAATTGCAGAGGGTCCCTTACAGACTATACAGAATTACCCCTTACAGACTGTACAGAATTACCCCTTACAGACTGTACAGAATTACCCCTTACAGACTGCACAGAATTACCCCTTACAGATTGGACAGAATTACCCCTTACAGACTGTACAAAATTACCCCTTACACACTGTTCACAGCTACCCCTTACACACTGTTCACAACTACCCCTTACAGGCTGTACACAATTACCACTTACACTGTACACAATTACCCCCATTCATTCACACACACACACACACACACACACACACACACACACACACACACACACACACACACGCAAACATACCGACAAAAAAGCCCTGCAATATGTGGAAGAAATTCTGTGCAATACGTGGAAAAATATTTCACCTGCATCAAACAAATAAAGTCATCTATTTTGGCCATCTGTACAGGTGACATTTGTTTTACCGTTGGATATTCTAAATAGGCTCACTGCACAGCTGAGCCGTCGTGTGTCCCAGCATGAAAACTACACGCACTGACTGATAGATTTATAAAGAACAGCACCTCTTACATATTTATAACATTAAAAAAATTATATTAAAATCACATAAAAAAAAACGTATGAGGTATTGGAATAACAAATGTAGGAGAATGAGTGTAGAAACCCAACCTGCCGTTTGTCTGACACATGTTACTGAAAAATATACCTGGCATTCACGAGATTCCAAAATAAATAAATAAATAAATAAACCCAGGAGGTGGGAAACTCTGAGCCAGATGGAAAGGAAGTCGACACTCTGCCTCTGCTCAAGCTTCCATCATCAACGGCAGGCGAACCCACTCATCACCGCACACGGCGAGGAGACGAATGGAGTGTGTTAAGCAAACACAGCCTTGGTTCATTTCACGGCTGCTCGACAGCCGTGGGCAAATGAGTGAAGAAAAAGAGACTCGAAAACTCTCTTGAAAAAGAGACTCGAAAACATGAAAGGATAAAGAATCAGTAAAATGCTGGGTCTCAGATCCTTATTTCAAGAGAGCTTAGAAAGAAGAAAAAAAAAAACAACAAGGCCAGGGGGACAGGAGGTCACGTCACGTCCTGAAAGCCTCAGAGCAGGACTACTTCTCACCGAGTTCATTCTGTCCGTATTAAAGACCGAACCCCGTTCCTCCCCCTCTCACGTACGAGAAATCTAACCGCCGTCTGACTAAAGAGGAGTGATTTAAGCCTCCAATCATACTGAACGGAGCTGCAGCACATTAAACACGATACCCAGTGAACTGCGACTGAAGCTCTGGATGAAGAGGCGTTACTGTATTCCTCCCTTCAGACTCTACAGCAGGGTGTAAACAACCTAAGAAACACTGAAATAATGAACTTAAGCAAAGGATGCTGGTGAAGATTAAAGGGAACAAGCGAGTGCTTCACTGTTGTTAGTGAGGGGTGTGAGACCGGCTGGCGTGGAACCGGGTCCTGGAGCCCCCCCCCGGCACGTACCACGCAGCCCGTGGAGTCCAGCTTCCGGTCCGAGATGCAGCGGAAGTTACGGCTACAACCGCCGTTGTCCTTGGAGCAGTCTCGCACGGGACCGAACGAGTCCAGCAGAACCTCCAGGCTGTCGAAGGATGAGGAGATCATCAGTTCCTCCCTGGAAACAAACCCACACAACACACACAGTGCACGCCGTCAGTTATTACTGCTCAGACCCGCTTCCTCAGCAACACCAAAAAACCCACAGTGAATACGTCGATGAGCCCTGCACCAAGAGAAGTTGCACTTTAGCTTCAGGGTTTCTCAAGGAGTTCTGACTGATAAATGCATTAAATATGCACCATACACATAACTCAGAATGACATATAGCACCACATGAGATAAAACTCACAACCTTCTGGGTAGACCAAAAACATTATGATAAGTTGTTTATTTTTCAGTACTGCAGTGTATATGACACACACATATAGTTGTGTCATCACTCAACTCTGGTTTTCTTCTGCCTTAATTCTGTGTTTAGTATATAAGATTTAATCCACCCTTTTTACCCTGCCCCCGAGCACCAAAGCATCTGCATTGTTTGAAATAATACTGATTCATTAGAGGATTTACAGACCACGGTTCAGACAGCCTTCATATACTAATTTGAAACTTTTGTTTGTAAATGTTTTGCGTGGGAGTGCGTTTGTATTCATCTTATTCATGAATCCAGGACTCCTGCTCCACAGTTTACAACGAATAACTATTAACTTTCATGCCTTGAAGCTCTTGAAATGAATAACCACTTGTTAGTGCTTTAACGTGTATGGACTGCGTGGCTTTTATGTTGTCAGTTCGGGGCAGAGTTCAGACGCTTCTCTCTGGACCGGTCCAAGCCGGGTCGCTTTGATGAGTTCTATGGCCTGCTACAGCATGTCCACCGTATCCCCAACGTGGAACTGCTGGTGGGCTACGCCGACATCCACGGAGACCTGCTGCCCATCAACAACGATGACAACTACCACAAGGCTATCTCCACGGCAACACCCTTGCTCCGCCTCTTTTTGCAGAGGAAAGGTAAGAGTTGTGCAAGTTGCGGTCAGAAGTAAATCTGTGCACATGCAGTGATTTAAACTCTGGTTGGCACAGAACTCTTCAAACTGCAGTGTGTTTCAGGAATCTATTGTGCTTTTGCCTGTAAAAGATGATTTGCTTTGGTTACCATCCATAAAGCTACATGGTGAAATGCGTTTAATGAAAATGGGTGACCAGTGGTGCACCTGGTGTTGATGGCTATCGATGTTTCAGGAAGCTCGTAGTCTGTAAACGGGGCCGTGTTTGTGTTTATTGGTGTTATCAGATTGGAAGGTCAGCAGTCGTACAGGAAGCTTCATCAGAGTCAACTTGGCTTTGACTGTGTAGTTTAACAGTGCTTCATTGTTGTGAAAGTAGCAGCAGTCATATTAAACTGGGAGTGTACAGTACAGCTCTGCTCCTATTCTTGGCTCATTCCGATCCTATTTCAAAGTCTTGCACTTGATTCGTTGTTCTCCAGCAGATTGTTGAAATGTGACGGTCTGTTGGATCTTACACTTCTTGTTGAGGCAAGGTGTAGTTTTGGATTTAAAAATACTGAGAACAGGAAACTGAGAGTTGAGTTGTTTTGAAACTTAAGTTTAATAATCTGTCTTTCTTTTTTTCTTTGGTCCAAAAACGTTGTGTTGTAATTATGCTGGATATCCTAGAAGTGCTTTCTTTGAACCAGTGTTTTTTGGTTTGTGTACAGTCACCTTTGAAAGGTGATTCTCCTTTTCAATCTTCATTCGTCATGGTCTGAATTGAGCGTGTTTTATGTTTTTGAGTTTATATTACTCATTATCTGGGTGTTTGAAATGAAAAGTAATTCATTTCTGTTGCCTGCAGGCTCTTTGGAGTTGTTGTTTCTGTTCTGCAGGAGATGGTTTGTTTGTTTGTTTGTTTGTTTTTTGTGGGGCATTTTTCTTTTCTAGTGTAGTCCCAGTAAGAAGCTCTGTTATCTGGTGCCACCCAGTCTAAGCTGGGTCTGCGGGTCATGTGACCTGTAGATGCTAAGCCACTTGGTGAGGAGGAGATTAGACGGGTCACTGTGTAGCGCTCCATGGGCCTGTGTTTCAATTACACGCTCGATGGGAGTATCCTGCTGTGCTCTGACTCAGGCCATAGTGAACGAAGTGTGTGTGT
This sequence comes from Sternarchorhynchus goeldii, assembly GCA_028565775.1. NCBI lineage: Eukaryota > Metazoa > Chordata > Actinopteri > Gymnotiformes > Apteronotidae > Sternarchorhynchus > Sternarchorhynchus goeldii. Next base: position 5,215,979 of record JAOXYF010000023.1, read on the forward strand.
ATGTGTGTGGGGGGTGTATGACAGACTAGCTTACTTTTTAGAACCAAACATTGGTCATTCTGCCTCGATGTTCAGATATACGTGTCTGCGTAAGACTTACAGTTTGTTTAGAATCTGTGTGTGTTAGCAGGAGCACTTGATGACTCTTCTCCCTTAGTGCCGACTATCTGACAGACGGCCACAAGTCAGGACAGGACGGGATAGGACGGGACAGGACAGGACCCGCCTTAGTTTGCACCTCTGTCCTCTCCACACATCAGGGCCTTGTGTTGTTTGTCAGGGTCTTAATTTCCCAGCCCTTCCAGCACCAAAAAATATCTGATTTAATCTTGACTGGATTAATGTGATTGGATCAATGTGACTGAATTAATGTGACTGGATTAATCTGTTTCTTATATCAACCCCAAAACAATGTGAGGGCCCAGGCTGCTAAAATCTTTCTGCCTCTTTGCCGTTTCATCTCTTTTCTCTCGATTTGTCCTTTATTTACTGCTATACTTAGTATTTTCCTTTATCCTTAATGTATTCTGAAAAAATATGGTAATGTTTCAAATTATCAAAGTATTCTTTAAAAAAGCATATTTCTCAACACTCACATAGTGTACTGAAACTGAGGCTCTTATTATATTATATAACACTCACATAGTGTACTGAAACTGAGGCTCTTATTATGACAGGACACTAGTGGATCGTGTTTATGAAACAGGAGTGCAGGTGGACTCGCTCTTTTTTGGTCTAGTTTCTTGATCGTTCTTAAGGACAATCAGCTAGAAATGGACTCCTGGTCCAATATGAGAAGTACACATTTAATTAGAAGTACATGAAGACTAGATGAAATGACACATCATTTTTGATAAACCAGCACTAGCTAATGACACGAGTTTGAAACCCTTGTGTAACCCTCTGGAAAATCACATACAAATAAACTACATGTCTGACACAAGGTGTGTCTCACACTAACCTTTGTCCTTTATGTAAGGAACAAGTGAGTAATCTGATTATGTTACGAAGGTGATTCATGGAATATGTGGAGACTTGATGTTTCTGTTAAACTTGTGATGTTATACATGCAAGCAAATGACATGCTTGAGTTCAGCAGCATAACGACAGCAGTAAACCCAGCTGGGCTTTGACTATGACGTCATTATTATTAAGGCAAACAGCCCAGCAGCTAACAAAAAATGACAGGTTAGGGTTTCATTCTTAAAAAAAAAAAGATAATTTATAATATATCTCAATGTATCAGTTTGTGTAGTTACATATCTATCTTGAGTTTTTTGTTGGTTTGATTTTTGACACACCATTTAAGGTACATTTTCTTTGCAGCTATAGTTTGCAGTTTATTGTGGGATGTTGCAAGAGGACAAATAGTTTTTTGCCCCAGGATAAAACCCCTCAACATTAGGACACCCTCCAAAAGAACACTCTCCTGTAAGTGTACTACTTGTGGAGCGAGGAATGAATTCAACATGTACCTTAGTGAAGTTCACATCGTGTGCTAAGCATGAATGGTGTGCAAACCTTTCATGTGTTTAAATTGGATTATCTTGATCTGCATATTTAAGGAGATAATTTTCACACAGGGAATGAACGCACCATTACTGAAATGCTTCTGAAGTGACAAGTGTACACCATTAAACAGAAATTCAGTTCCTGCTGTGTACAGTCGCAGCCTTATGTGGTCATTATCCAGAATGTCATCAACATGGTGGCTACAGGAAGTTTATGTGAAACCAGCACTGTAATATAAATGACAAACACCACTTGATTTTCTTAATCACTTAAGAGTATTGAGTCTTGTGTTTGAAGTAAAGCATGAATCACTCCCATCACACCACACACCACATGCTTCACCCACGTGGCTTTTGGATTTTGTTTTGTAACTTACCGATGACGGACTTTGAAACAGAAAATCATTTTTACAATTAATCTGTAAATGTGTGGCTTAACTGTTCTGCTAATGTTTGTCATGACTGTACGGATGTTATTCATTGAATTATTACTGATATTAAAATTCATTTAGATTGAATGTTGTATAGAAATAAGCTGTCGGTGTGTGTAGTTTTTCTGTGGTTAGTCATGGGGTTTGGCGTTGTTTAGGTTCAGTATATAGAGACTCAGTTTGTGTTTGCCTGTGTATTTTGTGTGCATGTGTGTTGGTTCTGGTCTTCATTTAGTCTAAACTTATTTTGCATGTGGAAGAGGCTTGAAATGAAGTCATTTTGCTGAATCTTTTATGTTGGCATGTTCTACTGCCTTAATGATGTTCTTACGTCAAACCACTCGAAGCTTTAGGGCACATTGTCTAAGCCGCGCCTCCCGCCTTCAACACACACACACCCACACACACACCCACACACACTCCTTTACACAATGACTGCATGGCTGCAATACCACCAGTCTCACGCTTGTTTACCTGTTGCCAAGGCAACGGTGAAGAGGCCCAAGTGCTTTGTGCTTAATGACGAGGAATTCTTGAGAGTTGATGGAAGCAGCAAGGCATGTTGGGTTAAATACCGTGCAGCCATCACATTCCACACACGTGCAGATGTTGAGAGTCTCCTGACCAGTCAGGGATCTTATGTTTAAATAAGGTGTGGTAACACACATCTCAGGGAACCTATAGGGTTCTTCTTCCTGATCAGACATTATGTTCCTTTGGTTCCCAATGACTCATAGTCTGTATTTACATCCATGTTTCCATTCAGCATCACTCAGAATATGATAATATTTCAGATAGGCTTCACACTGACATCCCATTTCAGTTCTACTTGGTATAAACATCGTTTCACAGAACCAGGTGGAATGGCGCAGTATTTTTAGAATGTAATTTGAGTGTTATGGCTTGTAAGAAATCCACTTTTGGAATGGCATCCCTTAGTAGGAGTAACGTATTGTACAGGTTCAAATATCAAAGCAGCCTCCTGACTCAACCAAGTTTTTGGAAGCTTCTCATTAGGTCATTTACAATCTAATTTCTCCAGTCAAGCTGAAGAGGCGCTACTGTAAGCGTCTTTCATCTGCTACCTGTGTACCTCTGCCTAGACTAGAAATGAAAACTAAAAATGAAAATTTTTATTATTGAGCTTTGTTCAGAAAAGTAAAACTTCACAAATATCCTGAAATGTACATTACACTCAGTTGATCATTTTTGACTGTAGCTGTAGGGAAGTACGGCAGTATAATTTTTAGGCCAGGCCAGCTAATCTCCTCTAAGGTCCACACTCCTCCAGTCTGTTTTCCAATTAGTTGTTAATCGAGTCCAGGAAATGAGCCGCCCTCTCCCCTCTCCTCCCTCTCATACTCGCTCCATTTCTCATGGTGTTTCTTTATTGTTCTGCTGATCCAGGGAGATGTTGACATGCTCTGCTGACTGTGTTCAGACTCAAAGCTTATGCTCTGCTCCATTATGCCCTTCATCTCTTTTGCAGAATCCAGTCATAGATGGATAGAAAGACTGATTAAAAAAAACCTTATGGATCCTGATGGAAAATTGTAGTCTTATTACATTTCATTAAAATTAAATTAATGCTGCATCTAATAACTGTGCTGGTAATCAGTTAAAATGTCAATTACTGCTTTGGATGATCAGTCTGAACATAAACCACAGCTTCATGCGCCGTTCTTCTATATGAAATCTAACATTACACTTAAATTTCGCCCCTATTCATTTTCAGTGTGAAATACCAAAAAATGTGCAAGGGATTGTGGGATTGCAAGTGGCACAACGAGAAAAGCTGGCTTCAACTTTATGCAAATTAGATGCAGCAGCGCTGCACTGACCAGTGCAGGCAAAAGCAGCGCTCCGTCGTCTCTGCTGGAGTGTAGTGCCTACAGTGCTACGTCTGCATAATGAGAAGATAATGACTACAGTGACTGCTTTCCTCATTGTTTATGATCTGAAACTGCAAGACTGCAAAGACAAAAATAAAAGAAACAGCCTGGAAGGAAGGTCTCTGACAATATCCATTTTATATTAGAAATCAGCTGAAATTATTGCCTTAGGAGTTACAGTTTAATATAAACTGATTTCAGTATAAACTGATTTAACCGGGCACCTTTAATACAGACATGTTCGTTGGCATCCTGCGTGGTAAACGGGCATGAACCTCATCCTGTGTTGCAGTCAGACATGAACCTCAACTGGCGAGGCACTGGTGAAGGAGGTGGAGGGAGAATTCTGTGCTGCGGAATTCATACTGAATTCATACTGAATTCATACTGAAGACGATGCAAATTAATATGAAAAAATGCGGACTATTCGTAGCAGAATTTTTTTGCATCAAAATTTGTCACCCCAAATGAGAGACACCTTCTTGGAGTTTCACTTGGAGTCTTGTTTGAAAGATGTTTGTGCGGTGACCAAAAAAAGAGAAAATGGACACAATGTTACAAGTGATGAAGAGGCAGGTGTGATGAAGACTCTTTTGCTCCTCACCGACAAACGCAAAGGCAGATCTTGGAAAACTGGACACCTGAAATTTTGAAAAACCGAAATGAAACTTGGAGAGATTTGTCATTTAAGAGAATAAACGTTATATTGAACACTTTAGCAGGATATTTGTTGTCAGTAAAACAATTTGAAATGTTGTTTGAGTTGCTAAAATCCCCATGTTTACTGAAGTGGCGGTGTGTTTTTAAAGTTCAGGTCCCAAGTTGAAGAATCAAAATGATTATGTAGTCCTCAAACTACCCCCCCGTCTTCATGTTTGCTTTCTGATTCAGACTTGCTCTCACAACCTCCTCAATGACCCTCTTTATTCTTGTTGTATATGAAGTAATGCATAATGCATGGATCCTTTTCCCTAAAGTTGAACAATCTTCAACTGCATCCAGAAGGATCCGCAGCTGAGCTCGCGGAGTCCATGTCCTGCCGTTGGGTGTAGGAGTGTTTGACTTAATATAAGAACCACTTTGGTTTCAGACAGACTTTTTTTATTTATGGTAATCGGCTGAAAAAAGACAGACGTATTTGAATCATATTTGAAGGTTGTAATCCAAGACTGTTGTTTTCCGCACTGTCCAATCCAAGGTATGTCGCCCACACCCAAACCGCACATCTCCTTGTATAAATCGATCAGAATATGAGAAGATCGTGTTGCCACGGCAATTGAACTCAGTAGAGTGAGAGACTTTACTACAGCTTCTCACTGCTGATAAACTTACCATAAACTGAAAGGTGTCAAGATCATGCTGCGGTTGAGTTTGGTTGTTGTAGTTTTTCAGTTCAGCCCTGATGTATTATTTTGGGCAACATGCTTATACTTGGCCTACAGGGCTGTGACCTTGTTTTGGATCTCTCCTGATCTCACCTGATCTCACCTGGTTGGAATGCTTGTAACAGGGGGTGTTTCGCTTTCCCACAGAATCCTTTGATGTAACAGCCTCCCTCCTCCCCTCCTGAAACCCTCTGTTTACTTTTCCATCCGTTACCCAGTCTGGTTGACTCTGAGCACACGAGTGTGCGTCCTCCTCCGTATAATGATACCTGTGACGTCCATGCCGTCATTAGTTTCAGTTCGAGGAGGAGGGGCCTTGCTGTCTCCAGGCGAGAGGGACTGCAAGAGATGAATTCCAGTGTCAAAACAAAAGCACTCCGGCTGAAATGCTCGCAGGATTTCAGCAGAGCAACTGTATTATGTTGTGATACCCTGGCAGACCTTGTAGGGTAGTGGCCTCTCTCTCTCTCTCTCTCTCTCCCCCCCTCTCTCTGTATGGGCCTTTTTCAGTGTCCTTCTCTGTTTCTGTCTCTGTCTTTAACACCTGTTTTGTCTGTCCTAGGGTTGGGGGGGGTGTCTGTGGAATGTGGCTAGACTCTGTTCACCTCCACCGGCTAGATTAGACAGGACAGCAGGGCTCTGCAAGGAATGACCCATTTGCTGAACGCACAGGGTCACTGGAAATGCTGGAAAAAATGATCGTGTGTGTATGTGTGTGTGTGTGCGCGTGCATAGGCACGTGTGTGTGTGTGTGTGTGTGTGTGTGTGTGCGTAACTGAGGAGCATTTGAGAACACGTATGAAGGATGTGAAATTTATCATAAAATGTGTTGTTTGTTCAAATATAGGGCAAGATAGTGGCTGATCAGGTAACCCTGTTTTCTCTGATGAATGTTTCGTTCACACAAAGTCGGCAGTAAGCCTGTACACACACAGTTCACTGCTCTGTCCTTTTCTATAGAGCCCGTTGCAACGGACAACAGCAACAATTCTGTAAGGTCAAAGTTTGTCGCTCACTTAAATATCCAAGTCATAACATTGGAATGTGGGTCTGTGCCTTTGACTCAGTCGAGTTAAGAACCCAGTGATGCTGTACACGCTGTTCCTGCAGGGCTTAGACGCTGGCAGTACAGATACAAGTACAAAAGACAAAGACCGTGTGTCGTTCACAAATGCTCTACTCTCTGCGTCTGGAGTTCTGTTTATCATTTGAGTGATGAATCAGTAAAGGGATGAACACGTGGTGAAGGGCTTCCCCTGCTACCCCTGACAGACAGACTTCATGTTCCTTTCAGAGCCGCAGGGCTGGAGCCGTAGGGAGCAGATCAGCAACGCGACGCAAGTTGGGTCACTGCTCAGGAGTCTGAGTGCCCGAGTGTCCCAGCTGGGGTTCAGACCCGGCAGTGGAGCAGGCCAACCGGGGGCCGAACGCAGAGGACGGCTCAGCCACCGCTGCCGGAGAAGCAGAGAGAGCCAGAGGTGCTCTGACAGAGAGGGAGAGAGAAGCAGAGACCAAGTGTACCTGTGGGAGTGGTTTGTGAGCGTGGTTTGTGATTGACAAGCTCATTCAGCACGTTTAGAACCAATGTACTCCTACTGCAGCAGTGCCAGTAGAGTCATATTTTTTCCAATCACAATCACTCTTATAAAACACACACACACACCGCCTAACCCAAATAAAGAGATTAAAGCTCCTCTTTTTGTGTCAAGCAGCCTACAACAGCAGCTCCCGAGTCTTGTCCTAGTAACAGCCCTCCCTAGTAGCAGTTCCATAATGCACTTCTCTAGTTTAAATCGAGAGTGTGATCTAAAGGCAGAGTGCAAATACCCTGTATCCATCAATAACAACAGGGTTACTTCAGGTACTCACCGTAACACCACCAGATCTAAATAACAACAGGGTTACTTCAGGTACTCACAGTAACACCACCAGATCTAAATAACAGCTAGGGTTACTTCAGGTACTCACAATCCACAGTAACGGAAGGTCCAGGTGTAATGAGGATGTAATGGGAGGTTGGGTTTATTCTCAGGTAATAACCCAGTTGGTCTCATTGTCACTTCATCTCAAGAAGAAAAGCAAAAAGATCTTTATGATCTTTTATTTCTGGTGGGTTTTTCCAACATCCAGATTTGTTGTTTATAGCAGTTAGAGGTTTATGGAGTTTCCTCATTGCCTGGTTATCGTGAAGGGCCTCCACCCTCTGCTTTCTGTCTTTGCTCTCTGTACCCCAGCCATGACATCATCATCTCCCCACGTTATCAGCTGAAGGCTTTACATTACCCCCCAGTGCCACCGTGGTATGTGCACAGCGAGCCCAAAATACCAAATACCTCAACCATTTTTTTTCCCTATTGAAGAGATTTTTTTTTTTCAACCTCACCTGACCTTCGCCCCCTTCTGCTCTCCATTCCTTAATAATCCGTCATTAAAGCCCCCAGCCCTGCCTCAGCCCTGCTGGTCCGTAACTGGAACGGGGTGGTACCGCCCCCCACGCAGGCCAAATCACAAACGCCCTCCCCCCAAAAACCTTAAAGGAACAGGAGCGGCTCCCGGCGCCCTGCCCGGCCGGACGCCAGCCGCAGGTTTCCAGGGCGACCTATTCACGTCATGAATCGAGCCATTCACCAAAGTGTGCGTCGGGTCGGCCCACCCGTCGTATGGCTGCCGCAGAGCTGCTGAATATTGGATGAGGTGAGTGCGAGTCTCAGGCTGTGACAGGCGGTCACACACAGGCCCCTCTCTGTGCCACACACCCCTCCTTTATGGGTGGTGCATTATATATGCATTCCATAATCACATGGCCTGAGAATCGGTGTTTGTAATCTCGTATGAATTAAAATCTTGGAATGAATGTTCAGCGGAGATGTGTTGGATTATGTTGGATTATACAGTTATATGTTCTGGTTATATCAACTCTCAGCTTCTGTGGATAGGGGCTAATATTTATGTATCATTTATTCTGTGTAAAAGCAGTATTGTGTAGTGACCCACCAGGGCCTAATGCAATGGATGTAGGTGTGTGTGTGTAAGAGTGTAAGAGGAGAGCTATGGTGGTGTTGCATTCCACACTCACACATACTCTCCGCTGTCCACCTGACCACTAAGCACCATCTCCTGGATTCACTTCCCAGAAGGTGTAGTAGATCCCGTCAGTGGCCTCCTGTTCCCGGCGCTCTGGTAACGGGACGCAAGACGAACGCAGACCCCAGCCACACTCAGAGTAGGTAAAGTGACCCGAGGTGGAAGAGACTGGCCTTTCTCACTGCTACGCAGCATGTGGAGTTTCCCCTTCACCACTTGCATCTCATTACTATGAGTTTGTGAGATACAAGGAACAATATTTATAGCAGTTTATTACAGCTGGATACTGAAAGCCTGAAGACTTCAAGGTGCACCATATGTATTTGGTATTAATCAACTTTTACGAGTAAATGACTTTTAAAAAACACATTAAATTCCTCTTGTAGTTTCAGTTGGAATTCTCATGATTTGGAGCCTGGTGTTTTGAGAAATCAGTCCAAACACATTGCATGGTTGGTGTTAGTTTGCACAGTATTTTCCTGTTTTGTTTTGACGTACTGAAGAGAAATGTGTTGTTCCTTAAAATGATCCAGAGGGAATCGGTTCCTTTACATGTTCCATATGTCTGTGGCTTTGCTCTCCTTTATTTGCACATTATTGATTGGTTCCCCCTTTTTTATTGATTATGGCAAGCGGTGCGTGGTGAGCGATTAACAATAATGGGGTCAACAGGTGAGTGAGTGTGTGAGTGTGTGTGTGAGTGTGTGTGTGAGTGTGTGTGTGTGTGTGTGTGTGTGTGTGTGTGTGTGTGTGTGTGTGGGGCTGTGTGTAACCATTATAAACGCTTAACCACAACCTTAGATTTGGTCAGAGGTTTCATTTAAGTAGTTTACGTCTTATATTTTTCATAACCTTAATCTCAGTTTTTATAACACATATGATGAATGAATAAGAAATAGCCTGTGTTAAACAGAGATTAGGTACATGTGGTGGATAAGGCTGTTGTTGGTTTGTGGGGCCTGGTTGGCAGGTTGTGTTGGCAGGTTGACCCCAGCAGCCTGTGCAGTTTCAAGCTCCTTATGACGGCGGTACAAACCCCTGAAGAGGAGGGTAGGTAAAGCCTGTAGCTCTTTTGCGTTGGACAGGAAGTAAGGCGTCTGATTGCACTCAGGGTGCCAGCAGTTAACCAGTCTGTCATTTACGTGATAGAGGGTAACAAAGACTTGTGTTCTTCTCTGTGTGGTAACAGTAGGAATGGTTTTGATGTTCTCCATCATCATGGCAAAATGCTTATAAGCATATAACTTTGACTGACTGACTCAGTTAAGGTCCATAACCTGCTGGGGGTGAGCGATTCACTGTGAACGCAGTAGAAGAAAATGTTTTAAGAAAAAAAATCTAAAATCCTTTGGAACGTGAAATCACCAGATCCCAGCCGACCAGCTGCCCAACCTTTCAGAACGAACCGGAGCATCTGCAGCTGTGTGTGTGTGTGTGTGTGTGTGTGTGTGTGTGTGATCGACAGATGGGAGGGTCTCCCTAAAAATAATTTTTTCTTCTTCTTGCTTGTTTTCTTTGTAAATGAGGCCTGAGCTGTGTGTGTGTGTGTGTGGTGGCGTCTGCAGAGCTGCCTCTCTGGACTGAGGCCAGGAGGAAGACTAGTCCTGTTTCATGTGGTTCAGTACCAGACTGGTCATAGTCCTACTCAGAAAGTTTATCCAAGGTTATGATGACGCAGGTTTGTGTGTGTGTGTGTGAGTGTGTGTGTGTGTGTGAGTGTGTGTGTGTGTGAGTGTGTGTGTGAGTGTGTGTGTGAGTGTGTGTGTGAGTGTGTGTGAGAGTGTGTGTGTTTTCTGGCAGAGGAAATCACAAGTTATTTTTATCCATGTGGGAACAGAGGGGCTTTGGAAGCAGATGAGGAAGTTGAAGCTGGCATACACACACACACACGCACGCACGCACGCACACACACACACACACACACACACACACACCTACACACACACACACACACACACACACACACACTGTTCCAGTGCAGTAACGTAGCCATGTGCTTCAGCCATGAGCACAATCATTGTTCAACAAAAGGGTTTGTGTTAAAAAATAAACAAAGAAATGGCTTCTCATAAAATATGAAATTATTGTGTTTGTGACATCACACATTTAATGGAGGTGACAGTAGATTTTTATGTGAGGAATATTTTGTAGAATGTTAGATGGTGGTGAGTTTGGTCAGATTGGTACAAAACACAGTACAAGGATGGAATCGTTTGGTGAAAATCTTGCTTTTGTGTAACTTTGCTTCTACCAAAATCACACTACTGAGTAATGTGTTTTCAATTGCGATCATTCTAAACATTTAAACACAGCCCCAGTCCACTCCGCTGGGATTGAAGACAGTTTCACAGGCTTAACTTTTGCAAATTTGATTATTTAAGAGTTTGCCATTAATAATGATTTTTTTTAGCTTTGTGACCTTCTGTAGAAAATCACGGACTGGTTAATGTAAAGAAAACTAACAACAAAATATATAAATGCATAAAATATCACATATTAACACATATTGTTAACCTATTGTATTATTTACTACCATAAATATGTAGAAATGTATGATAGTTAAATTTAGTATTTTAGTTTTAGTTTAGGGCTTGTTAAGTGGGCAGCAGCTCCCTCACTCCCTCACTCCCTCACTCACTCCCTCACTCACTCCCTCACTCACTCACTCATTCACAGCTGTCTTGGTGTTTTATGAGGTGGGATTAATAATTCTTATGAGGATATTTTACATATTTTATATTTTATTTACATATTATTTTTGATTTTGAGATGAGAGAAATGCATTAGAACTTATGAAGTGTGTTCTTTGTGAAATATATACCGTGTGCAACCTTAAACCAGAGGAGACATTGGCAAATATTTAGTGATCATGTACAAACCTTCCTCAGAAATTCAGTCCACAAGTCTGAGATTTCTGAAACAAACTCCCTCTGATATATCCACCAGTCTGTAGAGGACAGTTCATAAGTCTGATCTAATGGACATCCACCACTCAAATGTGTGACCACTTACAAGGACTTTCAGACTGGAAGAGACACTGACACTTTGTCTGATGCATTAATACTTTAGTATTCTCTCTCTCCCTCTCTCTCTCTCTCTCTCTCTCTCCCTCTCTCTCCCTCCCTCTCTCTCCCTCTCTCTCCCTCTCTCTCTCTCTCTCCCTCTCTCTCTCTCTCTCTCTCTCTCTCCCTCTCTCTCTCTCTCTATGTGTATTTTAAAGACACAGGTTCTGTGACTA